>QRFJ01000076.1:1056141-1439950 GCA_006176705.1 Cocos nucifera
ATGGAATATCGAATACCAATAAGGAGGATGTCATTCACGTACAATACGAGGAAGACAACAGCGCTCCCACTGATCTTTTGAACACACGGTTCCTCTTCATTTTTTATGAAATCAAACATTTTGATCACATCATTGAAATGAGTGTTCCAGCTCCGAGATACTTGCTTAAGTCCATATATGGACCTTTGTAGCTTGCAAACCTTATGATCAGTATCACTGGATGTGAAACCTAGCGGCTGTTCCATATAGATATCTTCCTCAAGATATTCATTCAAGAATGCCATTTTCACGTCCATTTACCATATTTCATAATTGAAATAGGCTACAACAGTAAGCAATGTGCGGATGGATTTTAGCATAGTCACTGGTGAAAAGGTATCCTGATAATCAATGCCTTCGCGCTGACTATAACCTTTTGCCACTAGTCTAGCCTTGAATGTCTCCACATTCCCATCTGCACCATTCTTTCTCTTGAAGATCCATTTACACCCAATAGGTACTATACCTTCTGGTGGATCTACCAAGGTCCAGATTTGGTTCGAGTGCATCGAGTCAATTTCTGACTGCATTGCCTCTAGCCATTTTTTGGAATCGATATCTGATATCGCCTCATTGTAGGTTTTGGGATCATCACCATGAGCACCATTGCCTATGAGGAACATTTTCTCTACTTCCTCTGAAGTAATACCTAAGTATCTCTCAGGGGGATGGGAAACTCTTTTCGATCTACGAGGTGGAGGAGGTAGTGTTCTTATTAGCTCAACCTGATTTGGTTCCAATTGATCCTTAGCTCGTTGTACTTATGAGACTTTCTCATCAAGCTTGATCTGCTTTCCAATGCCGCTATCTTGAATAAACTATTTTTTAAGAAAGATGGCATGTCAACTCACAATCACATTGTGGTCTTCTGGAATGTAGAAATAGTATCCTAATGAATCTTTAGGATATCCTATGAATCGAGCTCTAAAGGATCTAAACTCTAACTTGTCCGCTTGTTGTCTTTTGACATGAGCCGGACAATCCCAAATTCTGAGATGACTCAGACTTGGTTTCTTACCATGCCATATCTCATACGGTGTGGTAGGAACGATTTTAGAGGAAACCCTATTCAATAGATAAATTGAAGTTAACAATGAGTGTCCCTAAAGAAAATCAGGGAGGTCTGTGAAGCTCATCATGGATCGAACCATATCTAATAGGGTCCGATTTCTTCATTCTGAAACCCCATTGAGTTGAGGTGTTCCTGGTGGAGTCCATTGAGAGACTATGCCATTTTTCTTAAGATAGTCTAGGAATTTTGGCTAAGGTATTCACCTTCTCGATCTGATCGAAGAACCTTAATGGATTTTCCAGTTTATTTTTCTACTTCATGTCTGAATTCTTTGAACTTTTCAAAAGCTTCAGACTTATGTCTCATAAGATACACATACCCATACCTAGACAGATCATCGGTAAAGGTAATAAAGTAGACAAAATTGCCTCTAGCCGGCACATCAAATGGGCCGCACACATCAGTATGTACTAGGGCAAGGAGATCTGTGGCCCTCTCCCCATGTCCAACAAAAGAGAGTTTAGTCATTTTGCCTTGAAGATAAGATTCACAAGTTGGATATGACTCGGAAGTCAATGGACTCAATAGCCCATTTTTCTCCAATTTGTTGATCCTATCTTCTGCTATATGACCTAATCTCAGGTGCCATAGATACCTGTTGTTTGGACTATCCCTAGGTCGTTTGGCATTCACGTTTTGCTCGATAGTTAGAACAGGTACATCAATATGTAGCTGATAAAGACCATTAATAAGGAAATCATTTGCAATTTTATTTCTTTTATAAAGAATGATACAATGGTCCTTAAAGAAGGTAATCATATAGCCTTCCTGTGCTAAGCATGAAACAGAAATCAAATTTCTACTAGCTGCAGGCACATAATAACAGTCTTTTAAAACTAAGTCTAAATCAGATGGTAATCGAAGAGGGTATGTTCCCATGGCTACTGTAGCAATTCTTGCTCCATTATCGATGTGTAGGATCATGTCTCCATCCCTCAGCCTCCTGCTATCCTCAAGACCCTGCATGGAAGTGCACAGATGAGCACTAGAACCAAAGTCAAGCACCCAACTGGATGTAGAAGAAATCGTAAGGTTAGACTCAATAACGAGCATACCTCTAGAAGGACCTTCCTTCTTGTTCTTCAGGATGGCCAGGTAAGTAGGGCAATTCTGCTTCCAATGGCCGTCGCTGTTGCAATGAAAATACTTTTCTTTGCCAGCGGCTTTCATCTTCGACTCTGCCTTCTTCTTCTTTGCTCCTTCCACCTTCTACTTTTTTGCAGACTTCTTTTTCTTTCCATAATTAGGTCTTGCTTGATCGTGACTCGATCTTGATCCAGACTTAATCCTATTAGGCTAGCCAATTTAAGAATTATTGATCCCATCTAACCAACTCTTGATTCGGTTTGATCAACCGCTTAAACCTAATTAAGCTACCCAAGCCCGAACCCAGTATTATGAATATGTCTTAGATCTGAAATTCTCAATTTTAGACCTAATTGATATTTCATAATCTTAATTTTTAATTAAGTAGGATTCATAAACAAAATATGCACAATAAATCCTAGGGATTTAGGATCTAGGATTTTGCAGAAAGTAAGTTTTGGGTTTCTGATTAAGGACGAATACGCAGCACCCCTACACATCATAAGAACACCCCATCGAATGGAAAGAGAGGGTCTTTAAATCCTTCTTCATTCTTATGAACGAACGGCCAAGAGGAACGCGTTAATCAGGAACATGCAATACTACAAAATAGTTTTAGATCTATATCATATATATAAATTAGATCTAATCATGGCATATTTTGCATACATCTCATGTATCGAATCATGCATATTTTCATATCTAAATTATCTCATAATAATCTAAAAATTTAGATTTAAATTGATCTAATCAAAATAAATTCTAATCTAGATAATTATGTAGAACTATTCTACAACTAGTCTAGACATGCATCAATCATATCTCATTAAATAATTTTATTTGCTATTTTTTAGATATCATTATAACCATTATAATATCAAAAAATAGTAAATAAATAGATCTAAAATATGATTTAATTAAATTAAATTAAAAACATGCAAGACTATTCTATAGAACTATTCTATTTTAGAACTAGTCATGCATATTTTCTAATCTTAGATCCTAATCATTTAATTTTAATTTTTTTTGATTTTAGATCTGATCACATCTCATGTGACATCTAAAATCACTTATTTTTTAATTAAAATAAATTTAAAATTAGATCTAAATACTTTTAGAACCTTGGCTCTGATACCAGTTGAAGGAAAATCCTTATTTCCCGGACCAGGTTCATTCAGATCTAATCAGATCAAGAGATATATTTCAAAAATTTTTCTCTCTGATCTTGATTAGATTTAAGATGTTTCAGATCTAATTATTATTATTTTAGAAATAAAATAAAATTTAGATAAATTAAATCAAATTTAATTTACCTTGATATGGGTAATCCTATTATCCGTTGATGATCCTGTATGCAGCGGAAGGTTCTGGATCTAGCCACGCAAGTGCCTGGCCTCTATCGGTATTCACTCGAGCTAGATCTGGAGATCCTCTTCTTCTCTATTATGTCTCCAGAAATTAGATCTAGATCTGATCTGGAGGATCTTCAAAACTCCTTTTGAAGATCATCAGTTGTCCTTTGCAGCAGTGTAGCCTTCTAGCTTTCAGTCGCCTTTCTTTGATCCGGATCGCACCAACCAAAAATTCAAAATTTCTTTTGGACATGGAGAGGAAGGGGAGAAGGTGGTTTGGCATGGAGGAAGAGGGGAGAGGCAGCCTTGGGGTGGAAATGTGATTCCTTTCAATTCTTTCAATCTATTTGTTTAGTTGGACGCAGGGTCTTATTTATAAGACTAAGCATGATTCAACTCTTCTTCTTCCCAACCAATCACAATCCTTTATGAAATCAGATCTAAATCTGATTGGTGGGAATAGAATCCTCTGGATTCCTTCTTAGAGGGTGCTTAAGACCAGTCAAAGTTGGTTCTTAGGAGAACTCTAATTAAAATCCAAAAAGAAGATGGAGTCCCTGTCCAACAAGGACTCCTAGGCGCCTCCAACTTGGGCACATGCCTAGGGTTGCATGCGCCCTCCTCCTTGTCAGGTTCTGGTAGGAGGATAAGCCCCCACTAGCTCTCCAATAGGTGCATGACATATGGTCAAAAGTCAAAGTGTCAATGGTCAACATTTGACCAGTCAAAGTTAGACTTTTGACCAAAGTCAAAGAACAAGAAATGGCAGGTGATCAAAAATGGCAGATAATGTCTTACAAAATAAGACAACCTTTTTTGACTTAGATAACCTCTAGTCAGACCATATGAAGGCCTCTGATTGAGCACAAACTCCTTTGGCTTAGACAGGACAACTTATTTGTGATAGTAAAAGAAGAACGTTAAGTTCAATCGAGTGCTAGCACGATTTCCTTGAACCTAATTGAATCTCATTCAGATCAATTGAACTGGATCAGTTCAATTGATGATCACCAGATTCAAATCCTTATTTATGTGACTCAGTTAGGTTCAGTTCTATATGGTAATGGATATGTCATGATCTCTATCATCGATATCATCGAAACTCTTTCGATGGATCAAACTCTTTTCTGATTCGAACAGCTAGAATGATCGATCATCTAAATCATTCTAATTGCTCCCAAAATCCACCAATGACACCTAGCAGTATATAGTGCAACCATCAGAGCTGAATGTGAACCTCTTGGTGCAGCAACGCTATGATGATTAATCTTCTATCTTGAGCCCCGATCAGATTAGGGTTAAGGTGAACTCGTCAAACCTAGTTTCTGTCATATGATGTAATCATTCGATTCGAGTCGATGTGAAAATCTAAATAGAACTCTTTCTATTATTTCACTCTGCCATGGCCATGGACTTTTGGACTTGATTCTCATGATCATCATAGGGCTGCTCCTCTACCACGAGGTAGATAGATTCCATCTTGATGCAATCCAGTTCCTACAATGAACATGCTATAGCCAACATACCACCTCAGGTTCCGATGGCTAGGAGATCGATAATGGTGTAGTCAAACTATAACACCCTCAAGTCAACTGTCGATGCACCTCAGGTCAAAGAATCAGACACACTACTCAGCATCGAGTCAGTCATTGATGAGAAGGTAGACTCCCTAATGACTACTATCTGGATCGCACCAACCAAAAATCCAAAACTCCTTTTGGACATGGAGAGGAAGGGGAGAAGGTGGTTTGGCATGGAGGAAGAGGGGAGAGGCAGCCTTGGGGCATGGGGAATTGTGATTCTTTCAATTCTTTCAATCTAGTTGGGCGCAGGGTCTTATTTATAGACTAAGCGTGATCCAACTCCTCTTCTTCCCAACCAATCACAACCCTTTGTGAAATCAGATCTAAATCTGATTGGTGGGAATAGAGTCCCCTGGATTCCTCCTTAGAGGGTGCCTAAGACCAGTCAAAGTTGGTTCTTAGGAGAACTCTAATTGGAATCCAAAAAGGAGATGGAGTCCCTATCCAACAGGGACTCCTAGGCGCCTCCAACTTGGGCACACGCCAGGGTGGCGTGCGCCCTCCTCCTTGCCAGGTTCTGGTAGGGGGACAAGCCCCCACCAGCTCTCCAATAGGTGCATGACATGTGGTCAAAAGTCAAAGTGTCAATGGTCAACATTTGACCAGTCAAAGGTAGACTTTTGACCAAAGTCAAAGAACAAGAAATGGCAGGTGACCAAAAATGGCAGGTAATGTCTTACAAAATAAGACAACCTTTTCTGACTTGGACAACCTCCAGTCAGACCATATGAAGGCCTCTGATTGAGCACAAACTCCTTTGGCTCAGTCAGGACAACTTATTTATGATAGTAAAAGAAGAACGTTAGGTTCAATCGAGTGCTAGCACGATTTTCTTGAACCTAATTGAATCTCATTCAGATCAATTGAACTGGATTAGTTCAATTGATGATCACCAGATTCAAACCCTTGTTTGTGTGACCTAGTTAGGTTCAGTTCTGTATGGTAATGGGATATGTCATGATCTCTATCATCGACATCATCGAAACTCCTTTCGATGGATCAGAACTCTTCTGATTCGAACAGCTAGAATGATCGATCATCTAAATCATTCTAATTGCTCCCAAAATCCACCAGTGACACCTAGCAGTATATGGTGGCAACCCATCAGAGCTGAATGCGAACCTCTTGGTGCAGCTACCTGTGTGATTAAGTTCTTCTATCTTGAGCCCCGATCAGATTAGGGTTAAGGTGAACTCGTCAAACCCTAGTTTCTGTCATATGATGTAATCATTCGATTCAAGTCCGATGTGAAAATCTAAATAGAAACTCTTTCTATTATTTCACTCTGCCATGGCCATGGGCTTCTGGACTTGATTCTCATGATCATCATAGGGCTGCTCCTCTACCACCGAGGTAGATAGATTCCATCTTGATGCAATCCAGTTCCTACAATGAACATGCTATAGCCAACATACACCTCAGGGTTCCATATGGCTAGGAGACCGAGTAATGGTGTAGTCAAACTATAACACCCTCAAGGTGAACTGCCGATGCACCTCAGGTCAAAGAACCAGACACACTACTGCAGCATCGAGTCAGTCATTGACGAGAAGGTAGACTTCCTAATGACTACTCGAGGTGGTCACGCTCAGTGCCCTCGTTCTCTAACGAGTACCTGTACTCTCGCTCCGGTGTCTCCACACCGTAGACTCAAGACTCATCTACTAAAGAGAAGCGATTGTACACCAACCTTCCGGATCAATCACCATCCTCGTGATGATCCTATGGTCGGGAGCATTTTATGAGTTAATAATGATTATTCATGTCTTAAATTTTCAACTCTTGAAAATATGAATTATCATTACCATTAACTCAAAGGATGTATCACAGACACTAAATACACATATGTGATAGAAAATAACCCATTTTATTGATTTAGTCAAAATTATAATTTTGCCCCTAGAAGTGTATTACAAGTGTCAGCCAATTCTGGCTTCTAGGGCACATATATCTAACAATCTCCCACTTGTCCTAAAGCCAATTGGCTACAAGTCTAAGTCCCATCTTCTCAAGGTGGGCTTCGATCTTCTGCTGGCCCAACGGCTTTGTAAGTGGGTCTGCCACATTATCTGTGGAGTTGACTCTCTTGACCTCGACGTAACCCTTCTCGAGGTAATCGCGGATGAGGTGGTATCGCCGCTCAATGTGCTTGGATTTCTGGTGAGACCTCGGCTCCTTAGCAAGGGCTATGGCGCCATTGTTGTCGCAGTATAGAGGAATGGCATCTGATGGCATTACTCCGATTTCTGCAGCAAACTTCTTGTACCAGAATGCTTCCTTCGCAGCCTTCTGATGCAGCGATATATTCTGCTTCCATGGTGGAATCTGCTATCACCGTTTGCTTGGAACTCTTCCAGCTGACAGCACCACCATTGCACACAAACAGACTCCCAGATGTCGACTTTCGATCATCTATATCGGACATGAAATCCGAGTCTGTGTATCCCTGGACTTGGAGTTCTCCATTACCAAAGACCAACATCATATCCTTAGTTCTTCTCAAGTACTTAAGGATACATTTCACAGAAGTCCAGTGTTCTTCACCTGGATTTGACTGATATCTGCTTGTGACACTCACAGCATGGGCTATATCAGGTCGTGTACATAGCATGGCATACATGAGGCTCCCTATTGCAGAAGCATAAGGGATCTTGCTCATGCATTCTATTTCCTCAGGTGTGCTGGGGCACATCTTCTTGGAAAGATGAATACCATGTCTGAAGGGTATTAATCCCCTCTTAGAGTTTTCCATACTAAACCTCTTTAGTACTTTCTCTATGTACATCTTCTGTGAAAGTCCTAGCATCCTATTCGGTCTATCCCTATAGACCTTAATTCCTAGAATAAAGGATGCTTCACCTAGGTCTTTCATGGAGAATTCCTTGGACAACCATAATTTGACTGTTGTCAACATGGGAATATCATTCCCAATAAGGAGGATGTCATCCACGTACAATACGAGGAAGACAACAGCGCTCCCACTGACCTTTTTGAAAACACATGGTTCCTCTTCATTTTTGATGAAACCAAACATTTTGATCACATCATTGAAATGAGTGTTCCAGCTCCGAGATGCTTGCTTAAGTCCATATATGGACCTTTGCAGCTTGCAAACCTTGTGATCAGTATCACTGGATGTGAAACCTAGCGGCTGTTCCATATAGATATCTTCCTCAAGATATCCATTTAAGAATGCCATTTTCACGTCCATTTGCCATATTTCATAATCGAAATAGGCTGCAACAGGCAAGCAATGTGCGGATGGATTTTAGCATAGCCACTGGGAAAAAGGTATCCTGATAGTCAATGCCTTCGCGTTGACTATAACCTTTTGCCACTAGTCTAGCCTTGAATGTCTCCACATTCCCATCTGCACCAATCTTTCTCTTGAAGATCCATTTACACCCAATAGGTACTATACCTTCTGGTGGATCTACCAAGGTCCAGACTTGGTTTGAGTGCATCGAGTCAATTTCTGACTGCATTGCCTCTAGCCATTTCTCGGAGTCGATATCTGATATCGCCTCGTTGTAGGTTTTGGGATCATCACCATGAGCACCATTACCTATGAGGAACATTTTCTCTACTTCCTCTGAAATAATACCTAAGTATCTCTTCAGGGGGATGGGAAACTCTTTTCCGATCTACGAGGTGGAGGAGGTAGTGTTCTTATTGGCTCAACCTGATTTGGTTCCAATTGGTCCTTAGCTCGTTGTACTTGTGAGACTTTCTCATCAAGCTTGAATCTGCTTTCCAATGCCGCTATCTTGAATAAACTATTTTTCAAGAAAGATGGCATGTCGACTCACAATCACATTGTGGTCTTCTGGAATGTAGAAATAGTATCCTAATGACTCTTTAGGATATCCTATGAATCGAGCTCTAAAGGACCTAAACTCTAACTTGTCCGCTTGTTGTCTTTTGACATGAGCCGGACAACCCCAAATTCTGAGATGACTCAGACTTGGTTTCTTACCGTGCCATATCTCATACGGTGTGGTAGGAACGGTTTTAGAGGAAACCCTATTCAGTAGATAAATTGAAGTTAACAATGAGTGTCCCCAAAGAAAATCAGGGAGGTCTGTGAAGCTCATCATGGATCGAACCATATCCAATAGGGTCCGATTTCTCCATTCTGAAACCCCGTTGAGTTGAGGTGTTCCTGGTGGAGTCCATTGAGAGACTATGCCATTTTCCTTAAGATAGTCTAGGAATTTTTGGCTAAGGTATTCACCTCCTCGATCTGATCGAAGAACCTTAATGGGTTTTCCAGTTTGTTTTTCTACTTCATGTCTGAATTCTTTGAACTTTTCAAAAGCTTCAGACTTGTGTCTCATAAGATACACATACCCATACCTAGACAGATCATCGGTAAAGGTAATGAAGTAGACAAAATTGCCTCTAGCCGGCACATCAAATGGGCCGCACACATCAGTATGTACTAGGGCAAGGAGATCTGTGGCCCTCTCCCCATGTCCAACAAAAGAGAGTTTAGTCATTTTGCCTTGAAGACAAGATTCACAAGTTGGATATGACTCGGAAAGTCAATGGACTCAATAGCCCATTTTTCTCCAATTTGTTGATCCTATCTTCTGCTATATGACCTAATCTCAGGTGCCATAGATATCTGTCGTTTGGACTATCCCTAGGTCGTTTGGCATTCACGTTTTGCTCGATAGTTAGAACAGGTACATCAATATGTAGCTGATAAAGACCATTAATAAGGAAACCATTTGCAATTTTATTTCTTTCATAAAGAATGTTACAATGGTCCTTAAAGAAGGTAATCACATAGCCTTCTTGTGCTAAGCATGAAACAGAAATCAAATTCCTGCTAGCTGCAGGCACATAATAACAGTCTTTCAAAACTAAGTCTAAACCAGATGGTAATCGAAGAGGGTATGTTCCCACGGCTACTGCAGCAACTCTTGCTCCATTACCGATGCGTAGGATCATGTCTCCATCCCTCAGCCTCCTGCTATCCTCAAGACCCTGCATGGAAGTGCACAGATGAGCACTAGAACCAGAGTCAAGCACCCAACTGGATGTAGAAGAAACCGTAAGGTTAGACTCAATAACGAGCATACCTCCAGAAGGACCTTCCTTCTTGTTCTTCAGGGTGGCCAGGTAAGTAGGGCAGTTCCGCTTCCAATGGCCGTCGCTGTTGCAATGGAAACACTTTTCTTTGCCAGCGGCTTTCATCTTCGACTCTGCCTTCTTCTTCTTTGCTCCTTCCACCTTCTACTTTTTTGCAGACTTCTTTTTCTTTCCATAATTAGGTCTTGCTTGATCGTGACTCGATCTTGATCCAGACTTAATCCTATTAGGCTGGTCAATTTAAGCATTGTTGATCCCATCTAACCAACTCTTGATTCGGTTTGATCAACCGCTTAGACCTAATTGAGCTACCCAAGCCCGAACCCAGTATTATGAATATGTCTTAGATCTGAAATTCTCAATTTTAGACCTAATTGATATTTCATAATCTTAATTTTTAATTAAGTAGGGTTCATAAACAAAATATGCACAATAAATCCTAGGGTTTCAGGATCTAGGGTTTTGCAGAAAGTAAGTTTTGGGTTTCTGATTAAGGACGAACACGCAGCACCCCTACACATCATAAGAACACCCCATCGAATGGAAAGAGAGGGCCTTTAAACCCTTCTTCATTCTTATGACCGGACGGCCAAGAGGAACGCCTTAATCAGGAACATGCAATACTACAAAATAGTTTTAGATCTATATCATATATCTCATATACAAATTAGATCTAATCATGGCATATTTTGCATACATCTCATGTATCGAATCATGCATATTTTCAGATCTAAATTATCTCATAATAATCTAAAA
The DNA here is from genome assembly GCA_006176705.1 of Cocos nucifera. NCBI lineage: Eukaryota > Viridiplantae > Streptophyta > Magnoliopsida > Arecales > Arecaceae > Cocos > Cocos nucifera. Next base: position 1,067,127 of record QRFJ01000076.1, read on the forward strand.
AATTAGATTTAAATTGATCTAATCAAAATAAATTCTAATCTAGATAATTATGTAGAACTATTCTACAACTAGTCTAGACATGCATCAATCATATCTCATATGATATTTAAAATTAAATAATTTTTATTTGCTATTTTTTAGATGTTATTATAACCATTATAATATCAAAAAATAGTAAATAAATAGATCTAAAATATGATTTAATCAAATTAAATTAAAAACATGCAAGACTATTCTATAGAACTATTCTATTTTAGAACTAGTCATGCATATTTTCTAATCTTAGATCCAAATCATTTAATTTTAATTTTTTTGATTTTAGATCTGATCACATCTCATGTGACATCTAAAATCACTTATTTTTTAATTAAAATAAATTTAAAATTAGATCTAAATACTTTTAGAACCTTGGCTCTGATACCAGTTGAAGGAAAATCCTGATTTCCCGGACCAGGTTCGTTCAGATCTGATCAGATCAAGAGATATATTTCAAAAATTTTTCTCTTGATCTTAATCAGATCTTGAGATATTTTAGATCTGAATTATTATTATTTTAATAATTAAAATAAAATTAGATAAATTAAATCAAATTTAATTTACCTTGATATGGGTAATCCTATTATCCCGTTGATGATCCTGTATGCAGCGGAAGGTTCTGGATCTAGCCACGCAAGTGCCTGGCCTCTACCGGTATCCACTCAGGCTGGATCTGGAGATCCTCTTCTTCTCTATCACATCTCCAAAAATTAGATCTGGATCTGATCTGGAGGATCTTCAAAACTCCTTTTGAAGATCAGCAGTCGTCCTTTGCAGCAGTGCAGCCTTCTAGCTTTCAGTCGCCTTTCTTTGATCTGGATCGCACCAACCAAAAATCCAAAACTCCTTTTGGACATGGAGAGGAAGGGGAGAAGGTGGTTTGGCATGGAGGAAGAGGGGAGAGGCAGCCTTGGGGCATGGGAAATTGTGATTCTTTCAATTACTTTCAATCTATATTTGTTTGAGTTGGGCGCAGGGTCTTATTTATAGACTAAGCTGTGATCCAACTCCTCTTCTTCCCAACCAATCACAACTCCTTTGTGAAATCAGATCTAAATCTGATTGGTGGGAATAGAGTCCCCTGGATTCCTCCTTAGAGGGTGCCTAAGACCAGTCAAAGTTGGTTCTTAGGAGAACTCTAATTGGAATCCAAAAAGGAGATGGAGTCCTTGTCCAACAAGGACTCCTAGGCGCCTCCAACTTGGGCACACGCCTAAGGGTGGCGTGCGCCCTCCTCCTTGCCAGGTTCTGGTAGGGGGACAAGGCCCCCACCAGCTCTCCAATAGGTGCATGACATGTGGTCAAAAGTCAAAGTGTCAATGGTCAACATTTGACCAGTCAAAGGTAGACTTTTGACCAAAGTCAAAGAACAAGAAATGGCAGGTGACCAAAAATGGCAGGTAATGTCTTACAAAATAAGACAACCTTTTCTGACTTGGACAACCTCCAGTCAGACCATATGAAGGCCTCTGATTGAGCACAAACTCCTTTGGCTCAGTCAGGACAACTTATTTATGATAGTAAAAGAAGAACGTTAGGTTCAATCGAGTGCTAGCACGATTTTCTTGAACCTAATTGAATCTCATTCAGATCAATTGAACTGGATCAGTTCAATTGATGATCACCAGATTCAAACCCTTGTTTGTGTGACCCAGTTAGGTTCAGTTCTGTATGGTAATGGGATATGTCATGATCTCTATCATCGACATCATCGAAACTCCTTTCGATGGATCAGAACTCTTCTGATTCGAACAGCTAGAATGATCGATCATCTAAATCATTCTAATTGCTCCCAAAATCCACCAGTGACACCTAGCAGTATATGGTGGCAACCCATCAGAGCTGAATGTGAACCTCTTGGTGCAGCTACCTGTGTGATTAAGTTCTTCTATCTTGAGCCCCGATCAGATTAGGGTTAAGGTGAACTCGTCAAACCCTAGTTTCTGTCATATGATGTAATCATTCGATTCGAAGTCCGATGTGAAAATCTAAATAGAAACTCTTTCTATTATTTCACTCTGCCATGGCCATGGGCTTCTGGACTTGATTCTCATGATCATCATAGGGCTGCTCCTCTACCACCGAGGTAGATAGATTCCATCTTGATGCAATCCAGTTCCTACAATGAACATGCTATAGCCAACATACACCTCAGGGTTCCATATGGCTAGGAGATCGAGTAATGGTGTAGTCAAACTATAACACCCTCAAGGTGAACTGTCCGATGCACCTCAGGTCAAAGAACCAGACACACTACTGCAGCATCGAGTCAGTCATTGACGAGAAGGTAGACTCCCTAATGACTACTCGAGGTGGTCACGCTCAGTGCCCTCGTTCTCTAACGAGTACCTGTACTCTCGCTCCGGTGTCTCCACACCGTAGACTTAAGACTTATCTACTAAAGAGAAGCAATTGTACACCAACCTTCTGGATCAATCACCATCCTCATGATGGTCCTAAGGTCGGGAGCATTTTATGAGTTAACAATGATTATTCATGTCTTAAATTTTCAACTCTTGAAAATATGAATTATCATTATCATTAACTCAAAGGATGTATCTCAGATACTAAATACACATATATGATAGAAAATAATCCATTTTATTTATTATAATCAAAATTATAATTTTGTCCCTAGAAGTGTATTACAAGTGTCAGCCAATTCTGGCCTCTAGGGCACATTTATCTAACAGTTAGGACGAGGTCCTCCTTCTGTCCCTAATAAAGTCATTGAGGCACAAAAAAATCGTTGAAAGGGCCTCTTCTCTCCTCCTATCTTAGATAATCGGAGGTCTTCTACTTTGTTTAAGAATGAAGTTCGGTTAAGTCGTTCCCTGCCATTATATAACTTTGCAACAAAGAATAAGGGTATTGAAAATAAGGAAGCTTTATTGAGGTAAGATTATTGATAATACATTCTCAAGTTCTCTGAGTTTTAAGGTCGTGGAAGTGCTGGTCCTCCGAGCTCCTTTAGATAGCATGTCTCAGATCGGACAATTTTCACAACTTCATAGGAGCCTTTCTAATTCAGGGCGAGCTTTTCTTGGTTTTGAGGTTGCGAAACATCCGCCCACTAGAGCACCAGATCTTCTATTTTGAATATTTTACTTCTGATCCTGGAGTTGTAGTAGTAGGCTATTCTTTGCTTGTAAGCTGCCATTTGGATTTGAGCTTTCTCTCGCTTTTCTTCTAGCTGGTTGAGACTTGCTCTGAGATCCTAGGAGTTACTTTCTTCATTAAAGGTCTCAACCCATGCTGAAGGAAGCTAGAGTTCGATTGGGATAACTGCCTCCATCCCGAAGGCTAGTGCAAAGGAGGTTTCTTCAGTAGGCAATCTTTGGATAGTTTGGTATGCCTAAAGCACGTGATAGAGTTCATCCATCCATATGCCCTTTGCCCTCTCAAGTCTTGCCTTTATCCCTTGAAGCAAAGTTCTATTGGTTACTTCTGCCTCACCATTTGCTTGCGGATGAGCTACTAATGTAAAGTGGTGAGATATATTCAAATCTTTGCAAAACTTAGCGAACTTCGCACCTATGAATTGATGTCCATTATCAGTAATTAGTGTCTGAGGTAGACCAAATCTATAAATAATTGACTTCTAGATGAAGTCCTGTACTTTGACTTTAGTAATCTTCATCAGAGGTTCGGCCTCAACCCACTTAGTGAAATAGTCTACTGCCACTAGTAGAAACTTTTATTGTCCAAATGCCATAGGAAAAGGTCTAAGTATATCCATCCCCCATTATACAAATGGCCAAGGGGCGTCCAATGGTGTGAGCTATGAAGCTAGCTGTCTCTGAATGTTTGTATTTTTCTGACACCTATCGCATTTTCTCACATAATCCACTATATCCTGGTGCATTGTTGGCCAATAATATTCCTGACGGAGTAACTTATGTGATAAGAAACTCGCCTTCAAATGATTTTCATAAATTCCTTCATGAACTTCTCTCAAGGCATAGTCAGCTTTTGAAGGTCGGAGACATTTGAGGAATGGTAGGGAGTATGACCTCTTGTACAGCTTATTTTCATATAAAATATAGAGTGAAGCTTGATTTCTTAACTTCTGAGCTTCTTTATCATCTCTAAAAATAATTCCATCCCTGAGATAAGCAATCAATGAATCAATCTAGCTGGGCTCATGATCAACTTGCATTATTTTCTTGGGGCTCTTCCGAACTTAGATGCTACAGGACTTCAAAAAGGACTTCTTTTGGTAGCTCATTTGGAGCTAAGGTAGCTAGCTTAGAGAGGAGGTCGGCTCTAGTGTTCTCCACCCTGGGGATTCGTAATTATCTTTTTCAAGTACTTCTTCATGCTTTCCTCCCGAGCTTCGTAATTATCACTAACTTGCCCCATAACTAGTTGGGAGTCTTTATAAACCCTTAGATATTCTACTTCCAGCTCTTTGGCTATTCTGAGTCCTGCAAGTAAGGCTTCATACTCTACTCCATTGTTAGTGGTGGGAAAGTCGAAGCGTAATGCATACTCCACTACAACTCCTTCTAGATTGATAAGAATCAAGCCCATGCCTGCTCTAAAAGTATTAGATGAACCATCCACATATAATGCCCAAAAGTTTTCAAGAAGATCAGCCTTCACTTCAGGAGAGCCAGGGAAAAGAACTTCTTGGTGCTTCGATTCGATTACATCTGAAATGATGCATTCTACTATAAAATCAGCCAGTATTTGAGCTTTAATGGCTGGCCGAGATTCAAAATGAATATCAAATTTAGTTAACTCAATTGCCCATTTTGCCAATCTTTTGAAGGCATCGGGTCGGTGGAGAACTATCTTAATAGGTTGATCAGTAAGGAGAGTAATGGTGTGCCCCTGAAAATAAGATTGGAGCTTCCTAACTGCAATCAATAAGGCATAAGTTAGTTTATCTAATTTAGTGTATCTTGTTTCTACATCTCTCAGGACTCTACTTATATGGTAGATTGGCTTTTGAACTTTAGCTTCTTTCCTGACCAGTATGGCTCCGATTGCTGCAAGGACACAGCAAGGTACAAGAACAGCCCTTCTCCAGGTTCTGGTTTGGCTAGAAGTGAAGGCAAACTGATATAGTTCTTCAATTCTTTAAGGACCTGTTGGCACTCAGGAGTCTAGTTAAAGTTCTTAGGCCATTTGAGTACTTGGAAGAAGGGCATGCAACGCTCCGCTGATCTTGAAATGAAGCGATTCAGGGCCGCTACCTTGTCTATGAGGCGTTGAACTTCTTTTATTATTTTTAGTGCAGTCATTTTTTGGATGGCTTTGATCTTCTCTGGGTTGGCTTCAATGCTGTAGCTCGACATCACAAATCTCAGAAACTTTCTCGAGGTTACTCGGAAAGCATATTTTGTAGAATTTAGCTTCATCTTGTACTTTCGAAGGATGATGAAGGTCTCCTCGAGATCGATAATGTGATTTGATGAAAATCAACTTTTGACCAGCATATTGTCTACATAGACCTCCATGTTGCAGTCGATTTGCTCCTTGAAAATCTTATTTACCAAGCACTAATAAGTCGCACCTGTATTTTTAAGTCCAAAGGGCATGATCCTGTAACAGTAAAGACTATGGTCAGTAATAAAAGCAGTCTTCTCCTCATCCTCTGGTGCCATTCGGATTTGGTTATAACCGGAGATGGCATCCATGAAGGTGAGGAGTTCATGATCCGAAGTTACATCCATCAATTAGTCAATCCTGGGTAGGGGGTAGATATCTTTTGGGCAAGCTTTGTTTAAGTCTATGAAGTCTATGCACATTCTCCACTTGTCATTTGCATTTTTAACAAGAATAATATTTACAATCCAATCTAGACAAAGTACTTTTTGAATGAATCCTATCTTAAGAAGCTTGTCAACCTCATCTATTATAGCCTTCTGCCTCTCTAGAGCAAAACTGCATTTTTCTACTTTACTGACCGACGTTTAAGATCCACACCCAAGCGGTGTTCCATGACTTCTGTGTCAATCTCGGATATGTCTGCAGGCGTCCAAGCGAATACATTAGCATTTCTTGCAAGAATGTGACGAGCTACTTTTTGACTTCTTCTTTCATATTTGAGCCGATCTTTACATATGTTCTTTATTTTCATCATTCAAAGTAATCTCTACAAGGTCGTCGATGGGCTCTCCTCTTTCTTCAGATAAATCATCACAGGCATCAAGCCCATCCACTAGATAAGGGTCTGCCGATCTTCCCTCCTGTAAGGCAATATTGTTGCAGTACCGAGCTAGTGCCTAATCTTCTCTGACCTTTCCGACTCTATGCTTCATTGAAAACTTCACTTTCAGGTGGTAAGTCAAAACCACGATCCAAAGTACATTCAAGTCAGATCGACCAAGGATCGCATTATAGGCAGAAGGTGCTTTTACCATAAAAAAAATGACTTGAGCTCTAGATTGCTTTGGGTATTGGCCTGCTATCATAGACAATATTATTATTCCTTCCACTAGTATTGCATCACCCATGAATCCTACTAGTGGGAAATTCATCGGTCCCATTCTACTATCAGGTATAAATATTTTAGAAAAAGCATCATAAAATAAGACATCAACAGAGCTTCTATTATCAATTAAAATATGGTATACATTATAATCAGTGATATTTAAAGTGACTACAACCGCATCATTATGCGAAAGCTAAACTCCCTGGGCATCTTCTTCAGTGAAAGAGATGGGCTCTTCAGTTTGTTGTTTCTTTGCTGGCTCAGCTGATGCACTGGCTTTTCCTCACTGATGTCCCCCAGTAATGGTGTTGATGATTCCAAAGGAAGGCTGATCTTCTTATGGCTCGTCCTGTCGAGATGGTTTAGACTGTGGCGGGGCTCTTAGACGATCTTCTCTTCTCTTCGATCAGCACCTGATAAATTGATCCAACCGACCTCTTCTAATTAGTTTCTCAATCTCATCCTAAAGTTGGATGCATTCTTCAGTATCATGACCATGATCATTATTAGGGATACATCCCACTTCCACTGAAGTCCAGTCTAAAGCTTAGCTTAATGCAGCTGGTAATCACGGAAGAGCTTCAATCAGAAATTCTCTTCCTAGTAGCCAGATTCATTCAGTGGCCGAATTACTCAGCGGACAAACCTAACCAAACTTCTCAGCGGTCGAGCTCCAGACGAACCCTTCCAGCAGTCGAGCTTCTACGAAAGTCGAACTCCTCCAATGGCCTAGCTTCTACGAAAGACAAACTCCTTTCGGACTCCTCCAGTAGCCAGGCTTTTATGGGAGCTAAACTTCTTTCGAACTCCTCCAGCGGTCGAGCTTCTATGGAAGCCGAACTTTTTTCGGACTCCTCTAGCAGTTGGGCTTTTATGGAAGTCGAACTTATTTCGAACTCCTCCAGCAATCGAGCTTCTATAGAAGTCGAACTCCTTCCAGACTCTCCCAGCAGTCGAGCTTCTATGGAAGCCGAACTCCTTCCGGACTCCTCCAATAGCCGGGCTTCTAAGAGAGCCCAACTCCATCCGGACTCCTCCTCCAGTCGGGCTTTTATGAAAGTCGAACTCCTTATAGATTATTCCTTCAGATGGATTTCTACAGACGATTCCACTACTGAATGATTATAATTATCCCGATAGTTATGATTGTCATTTATTAAGACAACACGATCGGCATTTTTCAAGTTAATCACAATCGGCATTTATCAAGATGGTTACGACAGTCATTAATCAAGGCAGTTATAATAAGCTCCGCCTATAAAAAGGGATCCTCTAGATACGTTTTCTCTAAGCTTTCTTCTTCTTCCTGAAACTCTATCGAACTTCACACTGAGCACTCCATTTTTGTTGGCTAGAGCTAACTTGACCATTAAAGGGTCCTACCGAAGCTACCAACACCGACTCCGGATAGAACTTTATTTTGCAGGTCACCGACGGTGACCTCGATTTTTTCAACTCCAGCTCGATCCTGCGTTAACCAAATTCTGTACCAATAAAATTGGTGCTAGAAGGAGGGCCCCCTCTATGCTTGAGATTTCCTTGATTTTAAAGGAGTGCTCAGCAACGATCTAGAGTTCTTCCCAGAAAAAAAATACCTCCTAAGAAAGCTTCGACCCGACGATCAACGGCCTCTACAGCCAGATTCCATCCAGATACATCAGTTCCCTCTCTGACTCCGATAACTCAAGCTCCACCTGCAGCCATAGTGGATTCGGAGCAGTTCAACCTACTGGTCCAGTAGGTTCGTGGTCTCGCGGATGCAATGCAAGCCATACATCGACAGGTCTCAGTACCAGCTCAGCCAGAACAAGCTTCTCCGGAGCCTTGTGATCCAATCCAAAAATAGTCGATCTCGGCTATTCGACCTTTGATTTTTGAAAAAGAAAAGCAGAGGATGGAAGACCCATGCTCAGACCATGACTCAACCCAAGGGAGAATTTCGCACCCATTCCACCAGAAAACCCTAGAGATCAACAATCATGAAGATCTCCTGGATCAAAGGCTCCTAGAAATGAGCCAACAAATTGAAGAGCTCCATCATACTCCCTCCTTATATGGTAATGATATTCGTACTGATCCTCCTTTTTCTTAGAGGATCATGTAGAAACCAATCCCACCGAACTTCAGGCTCCCACAGTTCGAGAGTTACGATGGAACCTCCAATCTCGTCGATCACCTGAAGGCCTTTCGAGTAATGATGTTACTCCACGGTACGTCAGATGCTATTTTGTGCCGAACTTTTCCATCCACCCTCAAGAGAGCCACCAGAAACTAGTACTCGACACTTAAGTCAGGTACCATTTTTTTCTTTGATCAAATGAGCCATTAGCTCATGGCTCACTTCGTTAGCAGTAGACGTCCATGCTGAGGCTTGGATTCTCTGATGAACATCAAGCAAAAAGAGGAAGAATCCATTTGGGCTTATGTTATCCGATTTAATGCCGCTGTCTTGAAAGTTCGAAACCTGGATCAATCAGTCGCAATGGCCGTACTTAAGGATGGCCTCCAGAAGAATGATTTATTATTCTCCCTAGAGAAGAAGTACCCCAGGGATTTTGTCGATCTGCTAGCTCGGACTGAAGGTTACACCCGAGCTGAAGAGGCCTTCAAAGCCAGGGACGATGAAGCCCTTGGTAGGCGGTGAATCGATGAGTTGGGCAGCCCCATCGAAGAAGGAAAGTCGAAAGAAGTTAGGCTACACTCCCGAACTCCCTCTGAACGAAAGCAAGTCCGAACTTCCCCATGGACTCAGAGATAGAGAAGCCCGGACAGAAGGGCACGACGAAGTTCTCTCCAACAAAGATTTCACAACTATGCCCCCCTCAATGCTCCTAAGACCCAAGTGCTGATGGAAATCAGGGAGCAATTGCCAAGGCCGAAAAGGATGCGCTCTCATCCCAGCAAGCGCAATCCTAATAAGTTCTGCCTTTATCATCGTGATCATGATCATGATACTAAGGAGTGTATCCAACTCTAGGATGAGATCGAGGAGCTCATCAGGCGAGGCAGATTAGGCTGATTCCTGTGGCGACGGCTTGATAGATGGGAAGATCGGCCGAGGGCATTGCCGCAGCCTGAGCCACCAAGAGAGGAGGATCAACAAGGAGATCGGCCGCCTCTCGACATCATCAACATGATCTCGGGGGGACTTCGGCAAGGAGAAGCTAGCGGATCCGAGGGATCAGTGAAGAGACAGAGAACTAAAGAACTCATAACCTTCACTGAGGTAGACACTCAAGGGATCCAATTCTCCCATAGTGATGCGGTTGTAATATCTTTAAACATTACCGATTATGATGTACGCCGTATTTTGGTAGATAATGGAAGCTCGGTCGACATATTATTTTACGATGCCTTCTCAAAAATGTCCCTACTTGATAACCACTTGGGGCCTATGAACTTTCCGTTGATGGACTTCACTGGTGATATTGTACTAGTAGAGGGAACAATAACTTTGGCCATGACTGCAGGACAACGCCCGAAAGTAGCTAAGGCATGGATTGACTTTTTAGTCATAAGAACTCCATCCGTCTATAATGCTATTCTCGGTCGACCTGATCTAAATACACTTCGGGCGATGGTATCAACTTATTATTTGAAGATGAAGTTCCCAATGAGTTATGGGATCAGAGAGGTCAGGAAAGATCAAGTTCTAGCAAGACATTGCTACTCAATCGCTCTGCATAAAGAAGGACAATCCAACCCTTATCCTATTGATGGGTTGGATGTTCGAGACGACCTTACTGAGGAGTGAGGCGAGCCTATGGAGGACCTTGTATCCATGCCCTTGAATGATGGGAATGTGGAGCACACTGTATAGATCGGCTCTAACTTGGGGGATAAGGTTCGGAAGCAACTCATCACCTTCCTCAAGAGGAATGCGGACGTCTTCGCCTGGACTCCAGTAGATATACCAGGAATTGATGCCAAAGTTATGGAATATCGATTGGGCGTCGATCCGAAGTCTCAGTCGATAAAGGAGAAACTACGCAGCCATGCCCCAAAGAGGCAAAAAGCAATTACGGAAGAAGTAGGCATGGTCCTCAAAGCTGGATTCATCCAAAAAGTAAACTATTTGACCTGGGTCTCAAATGTGGTACTCGTCAAAAAGGCAAACAACAAGTGGAGGATTTGTATAGACTTCAAAATGTTGAATAAGGCCTGTCCAAAAGACAGCTATCCTCTTTCTAGGATTGATCAACTAGTAGATGCAACCTCGGGCCATGAGCTTCTCATCTTCATGGATGCCTTCTCCGACTATAATCAAATATGGATGGCGCTAGAGGATGAGGAGAAAACTGCTTTTGTCACTGACCGTGGTCTTTACTATTATAGGATATGCCCTTTGGACTCAAGAATACTGGGGTAATGTACCAACGCTTGATCAACAAAATTTTCAAGAAGCAGATCGACCGTAATATGGAGATGTATATGGATGACATGCTCGTCAAAAGTCAAGCTTCTATAAACCACCTTGCCGACCTTGAAGAGACATTCAGTGCACTTAGAAAGCACAAGATGAAGCTGAACCCAACCAAGTGCGCCTTTGGTGTGACCTTTGAGAAGTTTCTGGGATTTATGGTGTCGAGATGCAGGATTGAAGCGAATCCAAAGAAAATCCAAGCCATTCAAGAGATGACCATTTCAAAGATAATCAAAGAAGTTCAGCGCTTGACTGAAAAAGTGGCATCCCTAAATCACTTTGTCTCTAGATCGGCTGAGCGATGCATGCCCTTCTTTCAAGTTCTCAAGCAACCAAAGAATTTTTACTGAATGATGGAGTGTCAACGGACATTTGAGGAGCTCAAAAACTACCTTGCCTCATCTCCACTGCTAGCAAAACCCAATCCTAAAGAAGAATTATTCTTGTACTTAGCGGTCTCTCTGACAGTCTTGGCAGCAGTCCTAGTCAAGGAGGAAGTAAAGATATAGCGGTCGATCTACTACATAAGTCGAGTCCTAAGGGATGCAGAGATCTGATATTCTAAGCTAGAAAAATTAGCTTACTCTCTTCTAATTGCTGTCAGGAGGCTCCAACCTTACTTTCAGGAGCACACCATAACGGTCCTCATGAATCAACCAATAAAGGCAGTCCTTCAGCAAATGGATGCTTTCGGAAGAATTGCAAAATAAGCAATCGAGCTCACAAAATTCGATATCAATTATCGATCCTGACCATCGATCAAAGCTCAGATATTAGCAGATTTTATAATGGAATGTACCATTCTTGATGATGCCGAGCTTGAGCAGAATGAGATCAGCACTTTACTGTTGTAGCGAACCTCCCTGAAGAAGCAGCCGACCTTAAAGAGAGTTTTTGGGCTCTGTACATGGATGGTTCGTCCAACTCTATTGGAGTGGATGTGGGGTTAGTCTTAGTCAGCCCCGAAGGAGTCATCATCGAGTATGCACTACGCTTCGAATTCTCTACAACTAATAATGGGGTCGAGTACGAAGCTCTGATCGTCGGGTTAAAAATAGCGAAAGAATTAAAAGTAGATCGACTTCAAGTCTATAGTGACTCCCAATTAGTGGTCGGCCAAGTTAGTGGCAGCTATAAAGCGCGGGAGGAAAGTATGATGAAATACCTTAAAAAAGTAAAGGACTTGACTCTGGCTTTCAGCTATTTCGGCATTCGATGGGTTCCAAGGGTAGAAAATATAAGAGCCAACCTCTTCTCTAAGTTGGCCACTTTAGCTCCAATAGAACTGCCCAAAGAAGTATTTTTTGAGATCCTGAAGTGTTCAAGTTCAAAGAAATCATAGGTCATTTTACAGATAGAACTCGAGCCGAGCTGGATCAACCCATTGGTTGCCTACCTCATGGAGGAAGTCCTTCCTTATAACCCGAAAGAAGCTCGAAAACTCAAGAATCAAGCCTCCTGATATGTTTTGTATGAGGACAAATTATATAAGAGGTCGTATTCACTACCGCTGTTGAGATGTCTTTGACCTTCAGAAGTCGACTTCATATTATGAAAAATGCACGAGAAAATCTGTGAAAGTCATATAGGAGCCAGGTCCCTATCGCAAAAGCTACTTTGGCAAGGATACTATTGGCCGACCTTATATCATAATTCTATGGAGTACGTCAGGAAATGTGATCATTGTCAGAAGAATGTGAGCATCCAAAGACAGCCAGCCTCCAAGCTTACTTCGCTAAGTGCACCTTGGCCATTTGCGTAGTGGAGAATAGACATTCTTGGTTCTTTCCCGATGGCATCCAGACAATGGAAGTTTCTCCTAGTAGCAATCAACTACTTCACCAAATGGATCGAAGCTGAACCTGTAGCCAAAATTACTGAGGCTAAGGTACAAGACTTCATCTGAAAGTCAATAGTTTATCGATTCGGTCTGCCTCAAATCCTTATAACTGATAACGGATGATAATTTGTCGAGACAAGATTCATCGACTTCTGCGAAGACCTAAATATCTTTCATCACTTCACATCGGTAGCTCACCCACAGGCAAATGGAGAAGCTGAAGTGACCAACCAAACTCTACTGCAAGGTATTAAGACCAGACTTGACAAAGCAAAGGGGGCTTGGGTGGACGAACTCTACCACGTCCTCTGGGCATATCGAACTACTCAAAGCCTACCAACTGGGGAAACACCATTTGTCTTGGCTTTTGGAATAGAAGCAATCATCTCGATTGAACTCAAGCTCCCGTCAGCATAAGTCATAGTCTTCAATGAGCAGAATAACCCACAGGACCTCAGAGTCAACCTCGACTTGCTAGAAGAGAAAAGAGAGAAAGCCCAGGTTCAGATGGCGGCCTACAAACGAAAGGTGGCTCGATACTATAACTCCAGAGTCAGAGGTAAAGCATTCATAGTGGCGGACTTGGTACTTCAGCAAGTCACCATCTCTCAGCCTCAGAGTCAGAGGAAGCTCGCCCCAAATTGGGAAGGTCCGTATGAGGTGGTGGAGGTCGTCTGATCCAAAACTTATCATCTGAAGGAGCTCAGAGGAATAATGCTCCCACGACCTTGGAACTCAAAAAATTTGAGGAAGTACTATCAATAATTTTTCCATAATAAAACTTCTTCATTTCAACATTATTATTTTTTGGTGCAAAAATTAAATGATGGTAGAAAATAAGCAATCAGAAGTATCCGTGTTAGGAATAAGAGAAGAACCTCGTCCTAACATGAGCAGATCAAAGACCTTCGACCTCGGCTAGAGATGGGATCTTTCCCGAGCGTCGGCATCAACCTCGGTAGGAGATAAGATTTTTTTCGAGCTTCAACCTCAATGGCCCTTATGTGCCCCCACAACCCATTAGAAATAAGAGGAGAACTTCGTCCTAACGTGAGCAAAGTCGAAGGTCTCATTCATTTTAGACGAGATGGGGGAAGAGGCCCTGACAACGGCCCTTATGTGCCCTCACAGTCTATTAGGAACAGAAGAAGAACCTCGTCCTAACCTGAGCAAAGTCGAAGGCTTCATTCATTTTAGACGACATGGAAGGAAAGGCCCTGATAATGGCCCTTATGTATCTCCACAGCTCATTAGAAATAGGAGAAGAACCTCATCCTAATGTGAGCAATGTCGAAGGCCTTGTTCATTTTAGATGAGATGGGAGGAGAGGCCCTGACAATGGTCCTTATGTGCCCCCACAGCCTATTAGAAATAGGAGGAGAACCTCATCCTAACGTGAGCAAAGTTGAAGACCCAAGACGGGATGAGAGGAAAGGCCCCGAAGATGGCCTCATTGTGCTCGACAATAATAGAAGACAAGATCTTCCCCAAACTTCAACTACACTTTCAACCTCGACTGAAGATAAGGTGCAGAGCCTTGAAGAGGACTTCAGCAGTCATCCTTTTTGTACTCCCTTCCTTCGAGTTTCAAACTTAGGAGTGGGGGGACTAGTGTTGGAAATAAATCCCACTTCCACCGAAGTTCAGTCTGAAGCTTAGCTTAATGTAGCTGGTAATCATGAAAGAGCTTCAATCAAAAATTCTCTTTCTAGTAGCCAGATTCATTTAGTGGCCGAACTACTCAGCAGACAAACCTAGCCAAACTTCTCAACGGCCAAGCCCCAGCCAAACCCTTCCAGCAGTCGAGCTTTTATGGAAGCCAAACTTCTTTCGAACTCCTCCAACGATCGAGCTTCTACAGAAGTCAAACTCCTTCTGAACTCCTTCAACAGTCGGGCTTTAATGGGAGCCAAACTTCTTTCGGACTCCTCCAACAGTCGAGCTTCTATGAAAGCCGAACTCCTTTCAAACTCCTCCAATAGTCGAGCTTTTACGGGAGCCGAACTTCCTCTGGACTCCTCCAGCAGCCGAGCTTCTATGGAAGCCGAACTCCTTCCAGACTCCTCCAGCGGTCGAGCTTCTATGGAAGCTGAACTCCTTTCGAACTCTTCCAATAGTCGAGCTTCTACAAAAGCCAAACTTCTTCCAGACTCCTTCAGCAGTCGAACTTCTACGGAAGTCGAACTCCTTTCGGACTCCTCCTTCAATCGGGCTTTTATGGAAGCCAAACTCCTTACAGACTGTTCCTTCAGATGGATTCCTATAGATGATCCCACTACTGAATGGTTACAATTATCACGATAGTTATGATTATCATTTATCAAGACAATATGATCGACATTTATCAAATTAATCACGATCGACATTTATCAGGACGGTTATGATAGTCATTAATCAAGATAGTTACAACAAGCTCCGCCTATAAAAGGGGACCCTCCAGATACGTTTTCTCTAAGCTTTCTTCTCCTTTCTAAAATTCTATCGAACTCCATACTGAGCACTCCATTTTTGTTGGCCAGAGCTAACTTGACCGTCGGAGGATCCTATCGAAGCCACCAACACCGACTCCGAATGGAACTTTATTTTGTAGGTCACCGACGGTGACCTTATTTTTCTCAACTCCAGCTCGATCCGACGTCAACCAAATTCTACACCAACAGTCATGATAGTAGAGGTAGTACTTATTGGGGTTGTGCTTGGTCGGATGAGTTCGCATCCTCTCCAGTCCTGATAGTTGCTCTCTTATCTCCATCAACACCTAGATCTTTTAGGCGTTCAAGGGAGCATAGTTATTGAATCTTCTAGGAGAAAAGTTTTGCTGGGTCCTTTGATCTGGACTTTCCTACTGACACGCTCGAGAAGGAGTTCAAGCTCGTTTGTGCTCGAGAAGAGTTCGAGAGCACGGCCGAGCTTCACTCATCTTGCTTTTAGGTGTGGGCTTGCTAGATTCATTCGCTCGCTACTCTTTTGTAGCCTCATCATTCTTTAATTTAAAGACCTCCTCTGTCCAAGCATAACCTTTGGCCCAAGCCAACATGTCAGCAAAATTCCTAGGATACTTTCTTTCTAGAGAGAAAAGAAGATCATTCTTCTAAAGACCGCCTTTCAAGATAGCCATGACGATAGATTGATCCAAGTTCCGGACCTCTAGCACAGTAGTGTTGAAGCGATTGACGTAAGCTCGAATGGACTTCTCTTCTTTCTGCTTTATGTTGATGAGAGAGTCTGAACCTCATCTTAGATGTTGGCTGTTTATAAAATGAGCTACGAATTGATGGTTCATTTGGTCAAAAAAGAAGATCATACCCGACTTAAGGCTCGAGTATCAGTTTCTTGTTGCTCCCTTTAGGATAGATGAAAAAGCTAGGTACAGAATGACATTCGATGTACCATGGAGTAGCATCATCATTTGGAAGGCCTCAAGATGATCAATCGGATTAAAGGTCTGATCGTAACTCTCAAATTGGGGGAGTTTGAAGTTCGGAGGGATGGGTTCCCATATGATCTTAGCAGAAAAGAGGGGATCGATGCAGATGTCATCATGGTGGATCAGAGCAGCATGGCGGAGCTCCTCAATCTATCGACTCATACTGATCAAGAGCATCATCTCGACCATGGATCTTAGAGGGCCATCAGCTATAGATGAGGAAGGTCTCTTTTGGGGAAGAATCATGATCGAAGTAGGGGCTTCCTCCTCTTTGCTTCTCCTTTCCGAAGGTAAGGGGTCTACTAACCCAAGTTGCCATTCTTGATGTCGGTTCTTGAAGTTCTTGCTAGGGTCTCTCTAGCTAGGCTACTGTCAGGGGCTGCTGCATGGCCTGCACCATTTCAGTGAGGCCTCGAACCTACTACATCAGCAAGTTGAACTGCTCCAGATCCACCATGATCGTTGATGGAGGAGGTTGAGGAGCCAACAATGGTGTTGAAGTAGGTAGGTCTGGCTCAGATCTGGCAGTGGAGGCAGTGGATCGTCGGATAGTTGTCTTCTTTGAGGGTATTTCTGGAGCAAAACGAGACTAAATGGAAGTGGATTCAAGAGATTAGGAGAGAAAAAGAGTAGATAAAATCGACTGGGCACTCCTTTTAGAACAAGGGCTCAGAGACACTTTCTCTAGCACCAATCCTATTGGTGCAGAAATCTATGAGGATGCCAGAAGAAGCTATAGTTGGAAAGGTAAGGCCATCAATGGGATCTACAAAATAAAATTCAGACCAGAGATGGGCAGCTCTGGCAGGACCTTCGATGCTTAAGTTAGTTCTTCGACCAACTAGAATAGAGTGCTCAGAAACTAGAGAAGCAGAGTGACGAGAAGGAGAAGAGAACTTAGAGAAAAATGTATCTAGATGATCTATTTTATAGATGAAGCATATAATAAACTGATGGTAACAGCCGTAATCATCTGGTAGTGGACCATTCAGGCCATGTGAAGTTTGTTATGGAAATGAGTTATTATTTGTCACGACTTATAGGTGGTGAAAATCCCTCTGTTAGAGTTTGGACATAGATCAAAGACTTTGGTGTATGTAGTAGACTTATGATCAGCTGAGGTTCGTTGGGAGAAATATCTGATGGTTTTAAGAAGTTTGGAGGTCTCCTGGGCCATGCACAAGTAGGTGCCCTCCGAATTGAGATCTGAAGCTCTAAACTTCATCCTTCGTGGAGTGGTTGTTATGTATCAATGATTTGATAAGATTTCTTTAGATGGCTCTCACCAATAGACATGGTAGGGATTAAGTAGATCCATGATTGGAAGGCATGCTGTCAAAAGGAACACGACTGGAGAAGTTGATCCAAGAGAAATTCAATTGGAAAGAGCACTGCTGAAGGAGTTTATCCAAAAAGAGTGCGACTAGAGGAGTTCATCCGAAAGGAGCACTGCTGAAGAAATTCATTCGAAAGGAGTGTGATTGAAGGAGTTCATCCAGAAGGAGCGTGATCAGAGGAGTTCATCCGAAAGGAGCGTGACTAGAGGAGTTCATCCAGAAGGAGCGTGATTAGAGGAGTTCATCCAGAAGGAGTGCAATCGGATCCTGAACCTATTATTTATTTTTAGTTAGAAGGCAAGGTTAGCATAACAACAGTTCTACTTCACTATTAATTCAAGATCGTGCCGTCGGACTTCTATGTACTATTGAGAGGTTCTGTGGTATGATCTTGT
Organism: Cocos nucifera; assembly: GCA_006176705.1. NCBI lineage: Eukaryota > Viridiplantae > Streptophyta > Magnoliopsida > Arecales > Arecaceae > Cocos > Cocos nucifera. Next base: position 1,085,027 of record QRFJ01000076.1, read on the forward strand.
TGCTGAGGGGATCGATGAATTCCAATGAAAGAAAGATCAACGGCTAAGGACTTTGGCGGGGATTATTTTTTTCTCAATACTTCTAAAAATAATAATTTATTTGCATAATTATGAAGTTTGAAATGAGATGATATTCCAATTTTAATTTCATATGAATTTTTTTTTAGAAATAAGATATGAAACTCGAATTGATACTGCTTATATTGTTGAAAATAAGTATATTTATGTTATATATGAGAAACCAGTTGTTATAGATATCATGAAAACTCTCTAGTTTGATAATAATTTAGGTCTAGTCAATGGGATTGGTTGTTTACCATACATCAAAAGCTAGTTTCTTTTAGACCAAACCAGTCAGGACTGATTGCTGCCGGAGCTATTTTTTTAGGCTTAGCCAGTCAGGACTAATTACTGGCACAAGAATTAGTCCTTTCGCCCTATCATGGGGTGAAATGTCATATGAAGCTAGTTCTCTTTTAGATCTAGCTAGTTGGAGCTGATCATTAGTACATGCTGATAAATTATATATCTAGTCTCTTTTGGATCTTATCATGGGACTGATGGTAACCGTAGCCATTAAAGACTGAGAGAGTTTATGATTTATTATTATGCATGATATATTTTTAAAAATTTATGTTGATATTGTTACATTATTTATATTTGGAAAAAATATATTTTATATTAGATTTCACTAGAGATTTTAGTAATTTACTAGGTTTATAAAGCCTATTATTTATCTTCTATTTTTTTTAGATGTAGAATAGTAGATGGGGCTTAAGACCGAGCGGCGAGGAGCTTAGGATTTAGAAAATATTTGATTAGCTTTTTCTTGAATAAATTTGATTTGGACATAATCTTATTCATTATTATTAGTGATTATTTCTTTTGAATAAATATATTAGATTAATTATTCCTACTATAGTCTGAATTTGGAATGACATGAAAAATGTATGAACCAATAGATAAGCCTATCAGGTCATTTAGTATTAAGCCCTATGGATATGTGGCCGTCTATCATATAAGGGTGAAAGTGGCATTGATAATATCCATTCAAATCCATTTTTGAGTTCGAATCAATTTAAAGATCTAACTAATATCTATATCTGTATCCATATCCATAAAAAAAATAAATATGGATATGGATAAACAACTATCCAATCCATATCTAAATATCCAAATCTATATGTAATCTTATATAATTTTATATATTACTTATTAATTTTTAAGAAAATATATAGCTATATAAAGATGTTATTAACTTAATTTATCATATTTTTAGTAATATCTTTGATTCTATATTGATAAAGTTTAATTATATAACTTATATCCATAATTATATTCATATTTTTCAGTGTCAAAATTGTATCTGTATCCATTTAAAATAAATACAGATATGAATTTTTGCATCCAAATAATATCTATATGTGTATTTGTACTTTTATTCATTAGACAAAATAAATATGGACATAAACATGCTAGTATCTAACCTATATCTAATTTAATTTCAACCCTAGTGTCATGTGCTCAGCTTAGGCCATTTGTTTCGGGCATGCACAAAGTCATCCACCAACACTCCACAAAGATCTTTTAGTTTCTTTATTTGACCATACCTTAGTCTAATAGTGTATAGATGATTAAGCATATCTCAATCACACCAACCCTAGGAAAGGCTTCATTAGTTGCCCTACTACATAGCGATGGCAGGATTCTTAAAAGCCTTGTCGACCTTGAGATCTAGCTTGGCTTATCAATCATGAACAAGATGAAGAATCAACTCATTACCCTACTCTAGCGTACATTACCAATAACCTTCTATCCTCCCTAATGGGATTATAGGCTTTATTAGCTTGGATTCCATTTAATAAGACCATAAATGCATACATGAAAGTACAAAAATAGTACCAAGAAATAACATGCAATAGGATATTAAAAACAAAGCATTGTATGTCCATAGAGTGCATGAAATATCTAGAATAGACTACAATTGTTTAAGTAACCACATAGCATAAAAATAAAATTGTTTCCAAGCCTTCCACATGTCCTATATAATTTACTCATGAAGGGCAACCTACTCTAAAGCCTCCTCTCTTTAATTTCTCCTATTCCATGAGGATCAAACAATCTCTTCCCACTTATCCATAGTGGAAATAAATGTATCACGACCATCCATGATAGTAAAATTATGCAAGATGCAAGAAGCTAGAACAAAACCATCTCGAGTTTGAGTGGTGAAGAAGTCTGGATGGTAGAATATTAAAATAATTATCTAAAGCTACAAAGGCATGTTTAATGAATGTTATCAAGGAGTGCTTATAATTGAACAACACTACCTTCTTGGTGGCAAGGCTACAATCAGATAATTTCATTAAATGCTACCCTATATACTTAAGAATCAAGATGAAATTGGACCTTGTGGTATATCCTACATCTACTAGATAATATATTCTTACATTAGGAGAGACTCAAGCATGGGTGTACATATCAATAAACAATACAATGTTTACTAAGGCATCTTTTGGCACCCAAAGCCCTTTTTTTTTCTAGGATATCACAAAAGGAATCAATTTATCATGTGCTAATCCTTCCCATTGAGCTGGATGCTAGTGAATTCTAGTCGAATCTATAGCAACTAAGACATTCTATATTAGATAAGGGTTTTGACCAAAAAATTATGCTGCAAGGTCATGCAGCACTGAAGCATAGTAAATATAAATATTCAATACAAATAGCAATAGTGTGTGTGTGTGTGTGTGTGTATCAATGATGACTCATAAATAGCTGAAAAGATAGAAAACTTGATAATCATAGCACTTGCAAATCGAGAATAAAGGCATCATAAATGCTATTACATGCTCGATCTATTGCAGATTAAGTATGTCAACACCAGTGGCTACTAAAGCTACATGGATAGGATGCAAATCAAAGGTAAATTAGAAGAAATCAAGATAAGGATCAGGTAAAATAATTGGACACTAGGTTTGGGAATAGGGTTACTAGTTAGGGTAGATTCAAATTAGATGAATCACCATCGCAAGGTCGAATACCATGGAAAAGCTCCAAATTAGAGGAAAAAGGCCTTAGTAAGTGAAATGAGTGCAAGTAAGGTTTATAATTTGAATTTGAGGATATATTTTAAGAATTTTAGCCTTAAAATAAAAAAGCAAGGCATCAAGATGCTAATTAGGCCTATAGAGGACAAAAAGATAGAGAATGGCTTCTAATTGAGTTAGAAGTTGACAATAGATGAGCAAGATGGATGGAAGGAGGATAAGAAGAAAAATGCAGTGAGGGATGGTGAGAGCATGAGTCATAAAGCAAACCTTGAGTAGCCAATGAAGCCCCACGAATGCAAAGAATGGTTAGGGGGGCACATGCATGGTTAGGGGAGATGTTAACCATAGTGCTCCATTTGACATCCTAGCATGAGGTGGGTTGAAGTTATGAATGTTATAAGTTGCAAGTTTTTTACTTAGGATTGGTTTTGGCTTTAGAACAAAATATTGCAAATGTGGGTGTTGCTGTAGATTTCTATTTTGGATCGCCTTGGTTGAAGCTAGGTGGTGACTACAAGATGGCAATAGTAGGATCTGCAAAATAAGTTCCTAGTTATAGTTGGCTTTGGTGGAGATCCTTCGATGCTCAAGTTAGAAATTTGGAATAAATTGAAAGGAGCATGTTGAGGGAGAAGTGATTGCATATCTTGGAGTCCCTTGGAGGCCTTTATTTATAGGCAAAGACTGAAGAGTCATGAGAAGAAAAAAAATTAGGCGGTTAGCCTTGCCTTGTTGGGCTATATACACTTGTTATCTCCTGCTTTATTTGGAGATATATATTTATTATCTCCTGTCTCATTGAAATGTCAGCAAGAAAAGAAATATCAGCGGTTAGTCCTATCTTATTGGGCAAGATATGCTTGTTATCTTCCTTTTTATCTGCTCATGGTAGGTTGCCACATGGATTCTAGAATTTTTCTTAGCTGGCATAAATTGAATAACAATATCAAATATAATATTTTTCCAAAATATCAGCTTGGGTCGGCCATCAAGGTTAGACCAAGCCTAGCTTCCCTGTGCATAGACTTTATTTGAGGAAAGAATTTTTTATCCATAACATCAATCCCTTACTCTCAAGTTGGAACTAGAATTAGGTCAGAAGAAGGAAGTACATATAGGAGCCGACGCTAATCCATATTTAAACATTTGATGCAAGGAAATTTGTAGCATCACTTTAAGCTAGTCGCATTCGGATAACCGACTTAACCTTTCTTAGGTCAGATAGTGCAGGCTAAGATGTTCATGTTGAGAAAGCGCCTCGAATTAGATCCACAAGGAGCCCACAGCAAGATCCAGGATGATGAACAGAGTCCAACGAGCCTAAGAATAGTAAAACAAAGTCCAGATAGAGGAAAAAGCGCAAAGGAGCATGCGAAAGCCATTGGAAAGACCAACAAGACCCATAGCAAGTAGGCCCGCAGGAGGCACAGTCTAGGTCTGCAGTGTGTGGCCTAGTAGGGGCCTGCAGCACACGGCCCGGGCCTGGCATGCGTAGGCGAAAGTGCGCAAGCCAGCCATAGGTACAACCTAGTGGGCACGCGTAGAGGGGTAGCCATAGGGGCATCCATGCAGCATACCCTGTGGGTGTTTGGGCACGGTCCACCATGGACCAATGCCCACGAGGTCTACCATGGACCCTTAAGAGGTCCACGGCCAAAATATGCATTGCACATGCATTTTTTTAGGTGGGAAGCAATATGGCATGTGCAGCAAGGCCCCAATTCACTACAAAACTGGTCTACATATGGTCTGTGGGCTTTGTTGCACGATCAAGTGGTTGAGGGAGCTTGCGGTGAAGATTTGATAGGCCAAGGGCTTTTTTGAGTTATACTCAATGACTACTATTTAGCTTGGACTGGGATTATATTTTTTTTGAGCCTATTTAAAGGCCTGTTAGGCCGTGGGTTTCATGAGGTTATAAAAAGCTGAGAGCAGAGGGTCCTGGTAAGTAGTGGGCAGCCGACAATAGTCTTAAAATGCGATAAGGTCACCAATAGATAATAGAAGCAAGGGGCTCGGGCAGATAGCTAGGCAGCGAATAGTGGTTGTTTCAGAGAATCTTTAGTGAGCTTTATAAGAGTAGCTTCTAGTTAAGAAGATTGTATATGGGTGGTAAGAATAAGTAATCTCCTCTTGTATTTGTTTATTTCTCATAGTAAAACATTGCATGCCTCATGGAGGCAAGCCTTTGGGCTAATCCATATACTTGATTGTCTTCTATTTTATTTCTTCTTTCTTCCTATCGTAATATTCTGGTACGAGATCCATAATAACTGGTATTAGAGATAGACATTACCAAAGCATGAATTACGGCAATGATGATTAAGATTGAAGATGGAGAAGATAAGTACAATCAAGATGGAGATTAATAGATTTGATAAGAAGGGCAATTTCTTCTTATGGCAAGCAAGGGTGAAGAATGTCCTCATCCAAAAAGGTTTGATCGATGCTTTCATGTATGAAGAGATGCCAGCTATCATGAAGATGCAAGATTGGAAGCGGCTTTAGATGCAGGCAGTGAGCATGATTTGCTTGTACCTAGCAAATGATATGGTAGTCTATGTATTTGGCGAGACTTTTTCGATGGTGATGTGGTTGAAGATCGAAGAGTTGTACATGACATAATTGCTCACCAACATGCATTTCTTTGGAAATAGTTCTACCAGTTATTGATGGACGAATGTCGAACATGCAGGAGCATCTATCCAACTTTCAAAAATTCTCATCGACCTCCTCAATATTGGTGAAAAAGTTGAAGAGAAGATCAGGACTTTAGTCTTGCTAGTGTCGCTTCCTCCTTCATATGAATCCTTAGTGACTACTCTTCTAGTGGAGAAGAGCACCATCAAGATGAACGAGATCACTGCAATGATTCTCCAAAATGAGGTTCTCGAAAAGAAGAATCCAGCTTTAAGCTCAAATCGCAGCAGCTCAGCTTTGGCGATTTCTAAAAGAGTAGGTGACAGTAGACGAAGTAATAGGAGATCGTGAGGTGGGCGATCTAGGTCCAGGATAAGGGATTAGAATAAGATTATGTGCTATAAGTGTGATGAGTTGGGGCATTATGTCAGAGATTGCCAACAACTCAAAGATCAGATGCTGGCTACGTGGCGATGGTCAGTAGCGATACAGAAGATAGTAATTATTGTGATATCAACTTGCTCCGATACCAAACTATTAGGATATCAGCTACTCTGATACTGCTTATTAAAGATCTAGTATTAAATTATTATGGTAAGAGGAAAAAAATAAAATAAAAAAATAATTAAGTATGTGGATTAGCCTAAAGGTTTGCTTCTATGGGGCATGTAAAGCTTCATTATGAAAGAGAAAAATAGGTATAAGAAGAGAACACCCACTCTCAACTCACCATATACAAATCTCTCTCAACTAGAAGCTATCCTCACAAAAGCTTTCTTAGAATTTTAAGAAGATCCACAGAAGCTACAAGATGCTCTACCCTCACAGCCTCCTCGTCGGATGCTATGTACCTATTGCTTCTCTCTCTCATGGGCTGCACGTACTCAATGCTCTACCAAGCTCCTCTTGGTGGCTATCTGAGTCTCTTTATATGCCATACACGCCACACGCACTATCTTTTTTGCTCCATAGCATCTCATCCCTTTAAATAGGATGAGAATCCTCTTTTCAACAGTTTACAGGAGTCCTAATAGGGCTCGTTCTCCTAATATAAGTCGAACATATTCTTGATGGAGTCTTGAAATATTTTTTGACTTTTAGATCATGACCGCAATCCTCCATGGCCACTAGATCCTATGATCCACGTGCAACTTCCATAGACCCCTTAAATTAATCATAATTCAAGTCTAAACAGAAAAAATCCTATCATGTTCTATTCGCCACCATCGAGCTGGCTCGATCAGGGGTCGAGCTGGCTCGACTGTATCTCACCCAAATTTCTACTATCTATCTACCTGAGAGAGTCGATTTGGCTATGGTTTGAGCCAGCTCAATCTCAATCCAAACCAGCTCAATCACGTATCAAAGCCAGTCCGACTATTGTACTAAAAATTGATTCTCTTTTTACTATGGGTCGAATTTGAGGTGTCAAATCCTAACAATCTCCATCTCGACTTGATATTCGGCCTCCACCTGACTTTGAGAGCTTATAATCCATCTCGCCTCCATGCCCTAGGGCACACCTGCTGATCATAGATAAGCAAATATGGGAGTTGAGTCAAGTCGCTCGATTCCACCTCTATCATGGGCTATGTCCACTTTGACCAAAGACCTGCTCAAGGAATTCTCCTACGGTAATAGAAACTTCACTCTGCGACATCACCTCTCATCCTTCCAAGTCTTCCATCTCATGCCCAATCCATCTCCACCTGAAGCTCCACCTTATATTGGACTCCGTCTGGCTCCTGAAGCTCCATCTCATACTAAACTTTCTGTCAGATAGTAATATCCTCTTATCTTCTTCTTTTTTTCCAATATCATCCTATTGCCATGCATGATCTTCAGGATTCCATCATCAGCTATCCATCTATAGCTATTTAAATCTAGTCTGCTCAGTGAGATAAGATTCCATCTAAAATCAGGTATGTATCAGACCTTCCCCAATCCCCTTACTACACCATCATGTATCTTCCAACTGACCATTCCGATGCCTCTAATCGTACAACTCGATCCATCTGATAGAAAAATAGTACCATCACTGCTCTTCAAAAAGTCAAACTACTTTTTTCTATAATAAACATGATATATGCTTGTAGAATCTAAAATTTACTATTGAAAAAAATTAGATACCTTATCAAACATCTTCAGGACATCATCCTCTAACTTGCGACTGGCCATCACTGCAGTAGCCCTCATCTAATCCTTAAGTTGTGGGCAATTCTTGACTCAATGTCCCAACTCATCGCACCTATAGCATCTGATCTTCCTTGGATCCCTCGTCTTGGACCTGGATCATCCTTCTCACGATCCTCTACCACTCCGTCTACTGCCCCATACTCCTTCAAAAATCGTCAAAGCTGAGCTACCGCCATCTGAGCTCAAAACTGGATTCTCCCTCCTAAGAATCTCACTCTGGAGTATTGCTGTAGTGATCTAATCCATCTTATTGGTGCTCTTTTCTACTAGAAGAGCAGTTACCAAAGACTTATATGAAGGAGGGAGCGATGCTAGCAAGACCAATGTCCTGGTCTTCTCCTCAACTTTTTCATCAATGCTGAGAAGGTCGGTGAGGATCTTCTGAAAGTTGGATAGATGCTTCCATATGCTCTAGCCTTTATTCATCCGTAGCTGGTAGAACTGCCTCCAAAGGAATAGCGTGTTAGTGAGTGACTTCACTATTACAACTCCTCGAGCTTCGACCACAGTGCCTTAAAAAAATCTCATCAAGTACATGGATCACCACATCATCCATTAGGTATAAATAGATCGTGCTCACCACCTGCATCTAGATCTGCTTTCAATCCTTCACCTCTATAGTGGCTAGCATCTCGTCATACAAGAGAGCATCGATCAATCCATGTTGGATGAGGATATCCTTTATCCTTCCTTACCACAAAGAGAAATTGCCCTTTCCATCAAATCTGTTAATCTCTATCTTGATTGTACTTATCTTTTCCATATTCTTCAATCTCTATCCACTGCTACAATCTGTGCTCTGGTACTATCTGACTCTAATATTAATTATTGTGGTATCAACTCGCTTTGATACTAAACTATTAGGATATTAGCTACTTTGATATCACTTGTTAAGAATCTAGTACCAAATTATTATGGCAAGAAGAAAAAAAAAATAAAATAAGAAAATAATCAAGTATGTGAATCAGTCTAAAGGCTTGCCTCCATGGATTATGCAAAGCTTCACTATGAAAGAGAAAAATAAGTATAAGAGGAGAACACCCACTTTTAACTCATCGTATATAAATCTCTCTCAACTAGAAGCTACCCTCATAAAAGCTTTCTTAGAATCCCAAAGAGATCCACAGAAGCTATAAGATGCTCTGCCCCCATAGCCTCCTCATCGGATGCTATGCACTTATTGCTTCTTTCTCTCATGGACTGGACGTACTCGATGCTCTGCCAAACTCCTCTCGGTGGCTGTCTGAGCCTCTCTCGTGCCTCTCATGCTACACACGCCATCTTTTTAGCTCCACAGCACCTCAATCCTTTAAATAAGATGAGAATCCTCTTCTCGGTAGTTCACAGGAGTCCTAACAAGGCTCGTTCTCCTAATATGAGTCGAACATGTCCTTGATGGAGTCTTGAAATATTTTTCGATCTTCAGATCATGATCGCAATTCTCTATGGTTGTTGGATCCTATGGTTCATACGCAACTCTCATAGATTCCTTGGATTAATCACAATCTAAGTCCAAACAAAAAAAATCCCATCGTGTTCTGTTCGCCTCCATCGAACCGACTCAGTCAGGGGTCAAGCTGGCTCAACAGCATCTCTTTCGAACTTCTGCTATCTATCTATCTGAGAGAGCCAGCTCGACTATGATTTGAGTCGGCTCGATCTCAATCCGAGCTAGCTCGACCGTATATCAGAGTCGGTCCGACTGCTGTGCTGAAAATTGATTCTCTTCTTACTGTGGGTCGAATTCAAGACATCAAATTTTAACAATAATGATATTCTTCCAATAACTGATGAGATATCTATTTCTTTCTTTCAGTAAAATTTTTTATTATGTATATTACAGAGAGAAGCTATTTAACTCTCTGGAGATCAATGAGGACACTATGTCTCTACTGAATGGATCGAGCCGTGAGATCAAAAATAGCGGGATGGTCAGCATGAAGTTGTATGATGGAATCGTGAAGAAGTTAGGTGAGGTCCGATATAGGCACGACCCAGTGAGCATGCGTAGAGGGGCAGCCATAGGGCCATCCATGCGGCACGCTCTATGTGGGTGTTTGGGTGATGTCCATCATAGACTAGTGCCCACGAGGTCTACCATGGACCCTTAAGAGGTCCATGGCCAAAATATGTGGTGCATGCGCATTTTTGAAGTAGGAAGCAACATGACGTGCATAGGGAGGCCCTAGTTCACTACAAAACTGATCTACATACGATCTATGGGCTCTATTGCATGATCAAGTGGCTGAGGGAGCTTGCAGTGAAGATCTGATGGGCCAAGGGCTTCTTTGAGTTATACTCGATGACTACTATTCGGCTTGGACTAGGATTAGATTTGTTTTGATTTAAAGGCTTGTTTAGCCATGGGTTTCATAAGGTCATAGAAAGTCAAAAGCAAAGGATCTTGGTGAGCAATGGGCAGTCGATAGTAATCCTAAAATATGATGAGAGCATGAATAGACAACAGGAGCAGGGGGCTCTAGGTAGACAGCTAGGCAGTGGATAATGGTTATTTCTAGAAGTCTGTAAGAGAGCTTTGTAAGGATAGCTTCTAGTTGAGAGGATTGTATATGAGTATTGAGAGTAGATGATCTCCTCTTGTATTTATTTTTTTCTCATAGTGAAGCTTTGCATACCCCATGGAGATGAGCCTTTGGACTAATCCACGTACTTGACTGTCTTTTATTTTATTTCTTCTTTTTTCTATCATAATATTCTAGTACGAGATCCCCAATAATTTAGGCACTTTAGGTAGTCTCTTGAAGATAGTGTATTTTTTAGCTTGGCTCATCCTTGGGGTGGCTCTAACTATCTATGTAACAATTCCTTTGAGGATCTTGGCTAGGGTCGATATTGCTAATGTTTTGAGCCTCTAAGGATTCTTTTACTCTTGCCTTTTTGGATTTGAGTACGAGGGATTTGAAAGTTCCTTGGGTTAGCCTTCATTTCTTGGTTGCCGAGGTCCTATTATCAACTATTCTTGTCCAAAAACGAGGCACCTTCAACTTCTTCTCGTGGCTATTTTCATTTAGAAATGAAGCATTTTTCTCGTGGCTATTTTCATTCAGAAATGAGGCACCTTCGAGGATCTTTCCATGGCTATTTTTGTTCGAAAATGAAGTGCCCTTCTCGTGGCTATACTAGTTCGGAAATGAGGTGCCTTCAAGGATCTTTCCACTGCTATTTTCATTCGAAAATGAAATGCCTTTCTCATGGCTATCCTATTCAGAATGAGGTAACTTCGAGGATCTTTCCATGGCTATTTTCATTTGGAAAGAAAGTGCCCTTTTCATGGCAATATTCGTTTGGAAATGAGGTGCCTTCGAGGATCTTTTTGTGGCTATTTTTTTAGAAATAAAGCACCCTTCTTGTGACTATACTTGTTCGGAAATGAGATACCATTGAGGATTTTTCCATGGTTATTTTTATTTAAAAACAAAGTACCCTTTTCATGGCTATACTTGTTTAGAAATGAGGTGCTTTTGAGGATCTTTCCATGGCTATTTTCATTCAAAAATGAAGCATTCTTCTCATGGCTATACTCATTCGGAAACGAGGCACCTTTGAGGATCTTCCCATGGCTATTTTCATTTGAAAATGAAGCATCTTTCTCGCAGCTATACTCATTCAAAAATGAGGCACCTTTGAGAATTTTCTCATAGTCTTTGGCCTAGATGGCTGGAGTTAGTAGGCTCCACTCAATTTGCCCATGGGTCATGAGTGATGTAGGCCATTGTCATTATGGCCTCTGCTCAACTTGCTTGTGGGCAAGGAGCACCATTGGGCCGTGAAAAGTTGCAGATCTACACACAAAAAATGAAAGAACTTGCTAGATTTGGCTTTGGCTAGGCCTTCCAATCCCCAAGTCAGGTCAAACTTTGGAGTAAAGAAAATAGATGATTAGAGTCATGTTACCTTGTTTTAGTTAGTTTGCCTCTAGTTGAATTTCTCAGGTCGGCGTTCTCTAGTCAATCTTTTCACCTTAGCCTCCAGAGCTCAGCTTTGAGAGGTCAACCTTTAGGAGCTCAACTTTTAGGAATTCACTTTTAGGAGGTTGGCCTTTGGAGGTCGACTTTGGGCTTCATCTTAGCGTTGGGCTTCACTTCAACCTTGGTCTTCTCCTTGGCCTTTAGGCTTGGTAGCTTGGCCTCAATCTTAATATTTATCTCAGCTCGGACTTGAGCTTTGTAAAGAAAAAACCAGGTTTTCTTACTACAGGATGCATCTGATCATATTAGATTTGTAGTAGAATAATTTAAAAATTTTTCTCCGATCCGATCAAATCTGATTAGATTCATCTAAAATTTATAAATAAAAATAAAATAAAAATATTGATATCTAATATCACCTGATCGGTATGATGATCTGACGATTGATCCAAAGTCCTGATTGAGCCGTGCACGTACCCAATCTCTACCAATACCCACTCAGGTCAGATCTGAAAGTCTCCTCCTTCTGGATCTGATCTCCAAAGATCAAATTTGGTGTCTTCCTATAGAGCCTTCAAATCAAACTCTGAAGGTTATGCGTTTGTCTCATGAACACCATCGTCTCTCGCTAACCTTCACGCCAATGGAACTTGATCTTTACTTGCAAGTTTTGCCCAACTCTTGGGCATAGAGAAGAGAAAGAGGATCGGATGAGGGAGGCGTGGAGATAGAGATTTTGGTAGGGCTTCATCATAAAATAATTTTCATGCATAAATAATTTGCGCAGGGTCTTATTTATAGACCTAGTCAAGAGTCCCTTCACTTGTGACTTTGAACAGATCAAAGCCAACAATCAGAAAGACTCTTCATTGATCTCCACGCCCCACACCACATTCTTTTGAATTTTTGTCACACAAAAATCCAAAAAAAATGGCATCAAATATGGATAAGCATAACGGCTTGGCGCAAATAACATCTCTCCCAAGAGTTTGAACTATTCAAACTTTTGACCCATTCAAACTTTGTTTGAATGGGGTGCCTCCAAATTTATCAATAAGGGCGCACATCATAAGGGGCGTGGCCCTTTTTCCCTCATGTAAATCCTATCAAGGGCACATGCCCCAAGAGAATTCCCAGAGGGCGCGCACCAATCCTTTAATTCCTGCATGACCAAGTCAACATTTGACCCTTGTCCTGTTCTCATCTTATGAGATTTAGGATAAAACTTTTTCAAGTCCCATCTAATGGATTAATGTCAAATCCTAATCAAGTTAGAACAAGCCTTGATCAGGCCAAGACTCGGTCCAATTAGATCAAGAAAAATCTATCTAGAACTTTTGGAAGAGGCTTATCCAAATTTCATCTTATGATTTTAGGGTAAGCCCTAATCTGGCAAAGATAATTCTTGTCTTGTTCCCATCTTATCGAATTTAGGATAAGTCTTGATCGGGCCAGGATAAGGTCCAATTAGATCAAGATAAATTCATATAGAGTTTTCGGATGAATCTTGTCCAAATAGTTCCAGAAATTAGCAGGTCTTGTCCTATTTTCATCCGATGGATTAGGACAAGCCGAGATCAAGTTAGCACAAGACTTTTCTGACCTAGACAAGTTTCAGTCAGACTAGGATAGAGCTATATAAGGCTTTCAAATGAGCCAAATCTAATTTAGCTCAGTCGAGATGAACTAGAAAGATGATAGAAGAAGAATATTAGGTTCAATCATGTGCTAGCATAATTTTTTTGAAACTAATTGGATCTAATCCAAATCAATTAAATTGGATTAGCTCAATTGATGACATCTAGATCCAAACCTTTATTTATGTGATCTAGTTCGGTTCAATTCTATATAATAATAGAACATGTCATGATCTTCATCATCAACATCATTAAAATATCTTTCGATGGACCAAAACTCTTCTAATTCATCCAATTAGAATTGTCGATCATCAAAATAATTCTAATTGATCCCAAAATTCATCAGTGACACCAAGCAGTATATGATAGCTGGCAATCCATCAAAACCAAATAGCGAACCTCTCGGTGTAGCTATCAGTATGATTGAATTTTTCTATCATGAGCTCCGATGGGATTAGGGTTAAGGTGAACTCGTCAAACCCAACACCTATCATATGAATAAATCATTCGATTCGAGTCCAAAGTGAAACACTAATAAAAACTCTTTTCTATTATTTCACACTATCGTGGCCATGGATTTTAGAACTCGATCTCATGATTATCATAGGACCACTCCTCTTTTATCGAGATTGATAAATCTCATCTTGGTGTGATCCAATTTCTACAATAAACATACTATAGCCAACATACATCTCAGAATTCTAAATGGCTAGAAGATCGAGTTATGCTATAGTCAAACTATAAAACCCTTAAGATGAATTGCCGATGCACCTCAGATTAAAAAATCAGACACATGCTACAGCATCGAGCTAGTCATCGATGAGAAAGTAGACTTTCTTATTACTGCTCGAGATGGTCATGCTCAGTGCTCTTGTTCTCAATAAGTACCTGTACTCTCACTCCGATGTCTCCACACCATAGACTCAAGACTCATCTATCCTAAGAAAATGATCGTATACTGATCTTTCAGATCGATCACCATCCTCGTGATGATTTTATGATCGAGAGCAGTTTATGAGTTAATTATGATAACTCATGCCTTAAATTCTCAACTCTTGAGAATATGTATTATCATGCCTATTAACTCAATGGATGTATCACAGATACTTTAATATATAATATAATAAAATAAATAATTCTTTAACTAATTTTAAGTCAAAATTATAAAAGTATCCCTAGAAAATATTTAACAAATGTCGGCCAATCTGGCTTCTAGGATACACATCTAATAAACTCTCACTTAACCTAAAGCCAATTGGCTATAAATCTAAGTCTCATCTTCTCAAGGTGAACTTGAATCTTTTACGGGTCTAAAGGCTTCGTCAGTAGGTCAACCGCATGGTCTGCAGAGTCGACTCTCTTAACCTCGACGTGTTCCTTCTTAAGATAATCATAGATGATATGGAACCATCTTCTTAGAATAAACTTTTAGATGTCGACTTTCGATCATCTGTGTCAGACATAAAGTCTGAGTATGCATACTCCTTAACCTAGAGTTCACCATGCTGAACCTTTTCAGCACTTCCTCTATGTGAGAGACCCAGCATCCTCTTCAATCTAGCCTTATAGACCTAAAATGAAGGATGCCTTATCTAGGTCTTTTAGAGAAAATTTCTTGGATAACCATACTTTGACTTATGTTAGTATGGAAATATCATTTCCAAACAGGAGGATATCATCCATGTACAATACGAGAAAGACAACAGCGCTCCCACTGATCTTTTTAAGCACACTTAATTTCTTCTCATTCTTGATGAAATCAAATGATTTGATTACATCAAGCATTCCAACTCTGAGATGCTTGCTTAAGTCCATAGATGGATCTTTGCAGCTTGCAGACCTTTGTGATCACCATCACTGGATGTGAAAATAAATGGTTGTCCATAAATATCTTTCTTAAGATATCAATTTATGAACTCTATTATCACATCTATCTGTCATATTTCATAATTAAAATATACCGCAATGGCAAGCAATGTGCAAATAGATGGCCACTGATGAGAAGGTATCCTGATACCCTTTTGCCACTAGCCTAGCCTTGAATGTCTCTACATTCCCATCTGCACCTATCTTTCTATTGAAGATCTATTTACATCCAATAGGTACTATACCTTCAGGTGGATCTACCAAGATTCAGATTTAGTTCGAGCACATCAAGTCAATCTTTGACTTCATTATCTCTAACCAATTCTCAAAATCGATATCTGATATCGCTTCGTCATAGGTTCTAGGATCATCACCATGAACCTCATTTTTCATGAGGAATATTTTCTCTACAACCTCTAAAATAGTACCTAAGTACATTTAGAAAGATGGAAAATTCTATTTGACCTAGAGATGGAGGAGGTAGTGAATTATGGATCGGCTCAAACTAATTGGGTTCCTCAGGTTGCTTAGCTCTTTGCTCTTTGGAGACTTTCTCCTCGAGCCTAATCTATCTTCCGATGCTACCATCTTGAACAAACTATTTTTCAAGAAAAATGGTGTGTCAACCCATAATCATATTATGGTCTTCCGGAAGATAGAAGTAATATTCTAATAACTCTTTAGGATATCCAATAAACCGAGCTCTAAGGGATCTAGATTCTAACTTGTCCATCGTCAAACAATCCAAATTCTGAGATGACTCAAACTTGGCTTTCTACCATGCCATATCTCATATGCAGTGGCAAGAACGATTTTAGATGAAACTCTATTTAGTAATTAGATAGTTGTCATTAAACTATATCCCTAAAAAAACTCAAGAAGATCCGTAAAGCTCATCATGGATCGGACCATATCTAATAAGGTCTGATTTCTCCATTCTGAAATCTCATTGAGTTAAGGTGTTCCAGGTGGAGTCCATTATGAGACTATGCCATTTTTTTTAGGATGGTTTTGGAATTTCTCACTAAGGTAGCACCTCCTTGCTCTGATTGAAGAACCTTAATGGACTTTTTTATTTGCTTTTCTACTTCATATCTAAACTCCTCGAACTTTTCAAAGATTTTAGACTTATATCGCATCAAGTGCACATACCTATACCAAAATATATTATTGGTAAAGATAATAAAGTAGACATAATTGCCTCTAACCGACACATCGAATGGTTTGCACATATCTATATATACCAGGGCAAGTAGGTTTGTGGTCCTTTTCCCATGTCCTACAAAAGGAAGCTTGGTCATTTTGCCTTGAAGGCATGATTCACAAATCGGATATGACTCGAAAGTCAACGAACCCATTAGTCTGAATTTCTTTAATTTGTTAATCCTGTGTTCAGCTATATGACCTAGCCTTAAGATGCCACAAGTATCTTTTGTTAACACTATCTCTAAATCATTTTGATCCTATGGCATTCACATTTTGCTCGACAGACTCAATGATGAGTATTCCTTCAGAAGGTCCATCTTCCTGCTTGTTCTTCAGGCTGGCTAGGTATGCAGGGCAATTCTGCTTTCAATGACCATCGGAGTTGCAGTGAAAATACTTTTTCTTCTCTATGGCCTTCTTCTTCGGCTTGCCCTTCTTTTTTCTTCTATTTTTTGCTTCTTCACAGACTTCTTCTTTTCAAAAAAAAATTTCTTGAAAGAAGTCTACTCCACAATAAGAATGAGCCCTTTAAACCTTTCAAAGTCTGCTAGCAGTAACCAACTATTTATTAACTTGGCTAAGGTGCACTAGAGCTTATTCATATGGAAGTTTATAATGAATTGTCCATACGAATCACTTAAGGATTGTAGGATCACATCAATATGCAGATCCTTGTCCATCAAGATATCGAGCTTCTCAAGCTCTTCTAGGTCCTTGATCATCATCAAGCAATGATCTTGGACTAACTGCCCATCATGCATCTATGCCTTAAATAGTCTTCTGGAGACTTGATAACGCATTGCATGACTCTAATTACCAAACAACTCTTGCAAGTGAGCCAATATTTGGTGAGCAATCCTAATGTTTTCGTATTGTAACTCATCTGACATTGAGCCCAACTTGTAGCACCGAGCTTTGTTATCATCATCCGACCACTTTTCATGAGACGCTCTCTGATCCACGATCAAACGTGCTAGTAAAGTGGGGTTAGTCCTGATCCAATACATAGGTCAGTCTTTTCGAATCCAAAATAATTTTGAAGTTCTTTAGTCAATCCTTGTAATTTGGATTCGATCAACTTGTGGGTATCTAGAATTCGGGCTAAGAGGTTTGATGTAGACATTTTTCTATAAAAAGTCAAAATTTTTAGTTAGACTTGTAATTTGACTTAACCAATTTATTTAAGAATTTTATTTTTAAACAAATTAGGCTCTCATTATTTTCTCGGATCCCTACACTCCCTAGGTAAAGATGCAAAAATCTTCACAATCATTGATTTCTAGTGGGTGATGCGGTCCTATCGACTGGCTCACCATCTCACCTAACAGTTATTAATGATGGATCAATCAATAAGTAGACAACTCTTGTCCAATATTTTTCTAAACATGGTGCACTCAAACTTGATCTCTAATTCATGAAGCTCACCATGCCCGGGATATTACTCCACTCCTTAGTTAAGTTAAACCCGCCATTTACATAAATTGAATTCCTGATTAAGTCCCTCACCATATCCAAAATATTGAGCCCGACCCATCCTCCAACCCATGACATCTAATGCCTCATAGACATGGTTGTGTCTTTCCAGTGCAACTGAACCATTGTAACCAACAACCTCAGTAAGGGCCCGCATATCTATAATGGTGGAAGACTTAGGACTTAATATTTTTTTAGGAAGATTTGATTTGGTCTCTTAGACTCAACTAATCATAATATTTATAACTAACCTAGTGGCATAGATTAGCTCAAATCGTTAGCCACCTTAAACCAGAACTAGATCAACTCAATTAGTCAGATAAGTGAGATCAGTAGGAGGAATATACCATTAACTTACTATGAATGCATTCAGATCAAGTAGCTTCCAATTAAAGACCACTGATTGTATCTGTCATACTTACCTTAGACACTGATTTGTCTGACCAAAATTGATCGGGTTAGCCTACAATCCAGGCTCAAACCATGGAGCCAAATTAGGTCTTAACTTGATCGACCATATGTGATTGTGAGTCGACCTTGATCTAGACTTAATCCTATTAGGTCGGTCAAATCTAAGCACTCTTGATCCCACCTAACTAACTCTTGATTTAGTTTGATCAACCGCTAGACCTAATTAAGCTACCCACACCTGAACCCATGATTTATGAAGGTGTCTTAGATCTAAAAGTTCATAATTTTTAGACCTAATTAATTTCATAAACTTAATTTTTAATTAAGTCCAAGGGTTCAAAAATAAAATATGTATAAAAAATCTCAGGATTTCAGGATCTAAAATTTTATAGAAAAGTAAGATTTTAATTTTCGATTAAGGGCAAATACACAGCACCTCTACACGCCATAAAAGCACCCCATCGAATGGAAAGAGAGGGCTTTTAAATCATGATTTAAGATCTAATCTATACATGTTTTGTATACATCTCATGTATTAAATTTAATATTTAAATTTATATTTTAGATCTAATTATATTTGATATAATATCTAAAAATAAAATTTTAAATGATCTCATTATAAAAAATTTTAAATCTAGACTACTCATGACTTAGATCTATGGAACTAGTCTAGACATGCATTGCATGTATCATACATATTAAATTTTTAATGCATCTCATGCTTTCAGATCTAATTATATCATATATAATATCTAAAATTTAACTAATTAAATCATATTATCTTCAAAAAATTAAATAAATATTTCATAAAAAAATTCTAATCTAGACAATGACATAAAACTACAGATCTAGTCTAGATGTGCACTGCCTATATCATATATATCAAAATTTTAAATTAGATCTTATATTTCAGATCTGATTATATCTAATATAATATCTGAAACTTAAATGATTAAATTATAAAAATTAAATCAGATTTAATCTAAAACATATATAAATGACTACCATAATATAGAACTACAGATCTAGACTAGAACATGCATTATACATATCAAATATATAATTTTAAAATATATAATTTTTTATTTTAGATCTAATTACATCTCATGTAATATCTGAAAATTAAAAAATTAAATCATAAAAAAAAATTTAAATCAAATCTAATGATAGATCTGGAGCAGGCAACCTGGCTCTGATACCAGTTGAAGAAAAAATTGGGCTTTTCTGCCATAGGATGCATCTGATTGGATTAGATTTGGAGCAGAATAATTTAAATTTTTTTTTGAACTAATCATATCTGAGAGTTCTCAGATTTGATTAGATTCATCTAAAATTTATAAATAAAAATAAAATAAAAATAGTGATATCTAATATCACCTGATCGAATAAACCGTTTATCTGTTATGATGATCTGACGATTGATCTGAGGTTCTGATTGAGCCGTGCACTCATCCGACCTCTACTGGTATCCACTCGGATTAGATCTAGAAGTCTCCTCCTTCTAGATCTAATCTCTAAAGATCAGATCTGGTGTCTTCCCGTAGAGCCTTCAAATCGAACTCTGAAGGTTGTGCATTCGTCTCATGAACACTGTCATCTCTTGCTGATCTTTGCACCAATGAAACTTGATCTTTGCTCGTAGGTTTTGCCTAACTCTTGGACATGGAGAAGAGAGAGAGGATCAGATGAGGGAGGCATGGAGATGAAGATTTTGGTAGGGGTTCATCGTAGAACAATTTTCATGCACAAATAGTTTGTGCGGGATCTTATTTATAGACCTAGTCAAGAGTCTCTTCATATGTGACTTTGAATAGGTCAAAGCCAACAACCAGAAGGACTCTTCATTGATCTCCACACCCCACACCATATTCTTCTGAATTTTTGTCAAACAAAAATCATAAAAAAATGGTGTCAAATATGGATAAGCATGAGGGCTTGGCGCAAATAACATCTCTCCCAAGAGTTTGAACTATTCAAACTTTAAAAATCCTAAAAAATGGCATCAAATATGGATAAGCATGAGGGCTTGGTGCAGATAACAACTCTCCCAAGAGTTTGAACGATTCAAACTTTTGACCCATTCAAACTTTGTTTGAATGGGGCACCTCCAAATTTATCCATAAGGGCACACACCATAAGGGGCATGGCTCTCTCTCCCTCACATAAATCCCATCAAGGGCGCACGCCCCAAGAGAATTCCTAGGGGGGCGCACACCAATCCTTTAATTCCTGCATGATCGGGTCAACATTTGACCCTTGTTTTATTCCAATCTTATGGGATTTAGGACAAAACTTTTTCAAGTCCCATCGAATGAATTTATGTCAAGTCCTAATCAAGTTAGAACAAGCCTTGATCAGACTAGGACTCGATCCAGTCAGATCAAGAAAAATTCATCTAGAATTTTTGGGACAGGCTTGTTCAAATTTCATCTCATGATTTTAGGACAAGCCCTAATCTGGCAAAAACAACTCTTATCTTGTTCCCATCTTATGAGATTTAGGATAAGTCTTGATTAGGCTAGAACAAGATCTAGTTAGATCAAGATAAATCCCTACAGAGTTTTCGATGAATCTTATCCAAATAGTTTCAGAAATTAGCAGGTCTTATCCTATTTCCATATGATAGATTAGGACAAACCTAGATCAGGTTAGGACAAGACTTTTCTAACCTAAACAAATTTTAGTCAGACTAAGACAAAGCCATACAAAGCTCCCAGATGAGCCAAATCTAATTTGGCGTAATCAAGACAAACCAAAAAGATGACAAAAGGAGAATATTAGATTCAATCATGTGCTAGCACGATTTTCTTGAACCTAATTGGATCTAATCCAAATCAATCAAACTGGGTTAGCTCAATTGATGACATTCAGATCTAAATGCTTATTTGTGTGATCCAGTTATATTTAGTTCTGTATGGTAATGAGACATATCGTGATCTCCATCATCAACATCATCAAAACATCTTTCGATGGACTAGAACTCTTTCGATTCATCTAATTAGAATTGTTGATCATCAAGATAATTCTAATTGATCCCAAAATCCACCAATGATACCTAGAAGTATATGGTGGCAACCCATAAGAATCGAATAGCAAATCTCTCGGTGCAGCTACATGTGGAATTGAGTTCTTCTATCGTGAGCTTCGACGGGATTAGAGTTAAAATGAACTCGTCAAACCCAACATCCGTCATATGAATGAATCATTCGATTTGAGTCTAATGTGAAACACTAATAGAAACTTCTTTATATTATTTCACACTATCATGGCCATGGATTTTGGAACTCGATCTCATGATCATCATAGGACCACTTATCCTCTATCGAGGTTGATAGATTCCATTTTGGTACAATCCAATTCCTATAATGAACATACTATAGCCAACATATACCTCAAAATTTCAAATGGTTAGGAGATCGAGTTATGGTATAGTCAAATTATAACACCCTCAAGATGAATTATCGATGCACCTCAAATCAAAGAATCAGACACACGCTGTAGCATCGAGCTAGTCATCGATGAGAAGGTAGACTCCCTTATGACTGCTTGAGATGGTCATGTTTAGTGCCCTTATTCTCAATAAGTACTTGTACTCTTGCTTTGGTATCTCCACACCGTAGACTCAAGACTTATCTATCCTAAGAAAGCGATCGTATATCGATCTTTCGGATCGATCACCATCCTCATGATGATCCTACGATCGGAAGTAGTTTATGAGTTAATTATGATAACTTATGCCTTAAATTCTCAACTCTTAAGAATATGTGTTATCATATATATTAACTCAATGGATGTATCATAGACATTTTAATACATAATATAATATAATAAATAATTTTTTAATTAATTTTAAATTAAAATTACAAAAATGCTCCTATAAAGTATTTAATAAGTATTGGCCAATCTGGCTTCTAGGGCATACATCTAACACTTTGCCTCGGCTTGAACTTTAGCTTGACAGCTCGACCTTGGTCTTGATCTTTGCCTTAACTCGGTCTTGACTTTTTGCCATGGCTTAGTCTTGATTTTTGCTTTGGCTTGATCTTGAGCTTTTACCTCGATTTGGTCTTGATCTTTGCCTTGGCTCAGTCTTGATTTTTGCCTCGGCTCGATCTTAAGCTTTTTGCCTTGGCTCGGTCTTGATTTTTGCCTTAGTTCAGTCTTGAGATTTTACCTTGGCTCAATCTTGATCTTTGCTTTGGCTTGGTCATGATTTTTACCTCAACTCAGTCTTGATCTTTATCTCAGCTCGGTCTTAGGCTTAATAGCTCAGTTTTTACCTTGGCCCAATTTTTACCTTAGCCCATTTTTGGCTCGACTTGATCTTCACCTCAATCTTAGGTGCTTATAGATCTATGGACCTACAAAAAAAAAGGATAGTTGATAAGTGGTAAAAATATACTAATAAAAGTATTAAATTATAAAATAAATTAATCTATTTCTTTAGAAATTGATACTTTTATTAATCTTATGTAGAAAGAAGGTCACCAATGTAAAGATCTTATTTTTCTGGTTCAGATGAAATAAATTTCAGGCAAAATGGACTTCAAACGAGCCCAGAATTGAATTTCAAAAAAAAAAAAAAAAATCGGTTCGATTCAAATCGGTTCAGAAAATTGGCTTCAGTGGTTCAGGTCCGGTTCGACCAAAACAGCAGACCAATCTGCCGACCGATACAACGCTGAACATCAGGATGATACGTCAGCATTTTTTGCGATGCACGGTGGTAAACCATCTGAAGGGTAATTTCGAAAATTTTACATAGCAAAAAGCACGCTCTGACTTGGCTGAAGAATGCGGCAGTCCATGCAACATCGGGCTCGTGCATGGTCCACAGAGGATAATTTGGGAATTTTGGCTGAATCCAATTGGTGGCATTCACTGAAAACTTGATCGGACGGTCCAAATGATGAAGGTGCTGATGGACGGCATCCACAGCTCCCGATCGAGATCCAACGGCTGAGATTCATTCCAACGATGGTAAACTAAAGATTAGAAGGCCTTCTTTCTATGCATGATCGGACGGCCTAGATTCAATCTAACAGTAGATCTAACGATTGGCATGAAATCCGACTTGATCTGGATTATTTTAAGGGGTTTTTAAGTGATTTTTGGATCGTTTGATCAACATCTAACGGGCAGAATTATCCAGATCCTTAATTTGAAATTTATTTTAGGAGTCTTAAACCTAATTTTTGAATAGATTTTGGAGGAAAATCAATCTCTTGATCTATAAAAAGCCTATTGTTGCCGTGAAAAAAAAAATATAAGAGAGAGGGAGAGAAGAAAGAAGTCGAAGGGAAGTCAGAGAAAAAGAGAAAAAGAGAAGAAGGAAGAGAGTTAGAAATAAAAAAAAACAAAAAGAAAAAGAGAGGAGAGAGATAGAAAGAGAAGAGTGATTTAAGAGAAAGAAAAAAAGGGTTTTTGATTTTTTTCTTCGAACAATCAAGATATCGATCAAGGAGCATCTTCTTCTTCACCAAGTTCTCCACACCAAGAGCAACGGACAATCAATTTCAGCAATCAAACAGTCTAATTTTTCTATATTTTTTATTTTATTTACTATTTTTGAACTTGTTATCATGAACTAAATTTTTTTTTACTAAGGCTAAGGTGTAGCCACTCTTTTGATGCAATATTCAGTATGATTTATTTTTAAATTTTATTCATGAGGAGTATATAAATCTGATCTTAATGCTTTTAGATTACTGACCATCTTCTAATTGATCTGATGAACATAGATGTTACGGACCAAGTACATCTATGTTATTGCTTCTTGATTATATACCTTGTATTATGAATCAAATTAGAATTCATATGCATGTCGGAAATTTTAGTGCGCTTTGGATGCAGCATATTTTAATTAGAGGATTTCACAAAACTTAATGCATTAATATTTATTTAAATTACACCTGGACCAAAGGGTAATTAATAAATATTAATAGTTTTGCTATGCTTGGACCAAAGGATAGTGAATAAATTAGGAGACTCCACCGTCACATGAAATAAAATTAATCTAAAAATCTGAATATTGTATTGACTGAGTTGGTGAACCGATTGCCTTAGTAATCCATTGCTCTTGAGTTTAAAATCCTAATAATTTACACTCTCTCTATTTTCTTAAAAAAAAATTTTAATTATTTTTTATTTTATTCTTTAATTTCTTATTCTCATAAATCGATCTTCTAAATAAAGCATAGGAAAGAGCTTTTCAGTACTTATTTTCCAATCCTCTAGGGATGATACTCTACTCATTCACTTTATTACTTGATCGACTGGTGCACTTGCCATAGCTATAAATTAGCACGCATCAAGTTTTTGGCGCCGTTGCCGGGGATTGTATCTAAAATAATATTGAAAATTTTGATCCTAGCTTTACTTTAGAAATTTATTTTTAATTTTTATTATTTAAAAAAAAAATTTCAGTGCATGACACGTACTGGACATAGTAACTTACTATCTTTAGATCCAGAAATTGAAAGGATCCATTAGAAGACTACAACAAGAAAGAAACATATGGCAGTTGAAGATCCTAACGACATCAATCTAGGATTGGATATGGCGACTGAAGGATAGCATGAAGCTATTCGACCAGTACATCGTTCCATTAAATGATTACATCACACCATCTATAGCCGATGCAGCTTCGAGCATCAGGAGACCGCCTGTACGAGCAAACAACTTTGAAATAAAATCGATGATGATCCAGATGATTCAATCAACTGTCCAATTCAGTGGACACGTGCATGATGATCCGAATGCCCATATTTCTAATTTTCTTAAACTTTGTGATACTTTTAAAATTAATGGGGTGTCGGATGATGCTATTAGATTAAGGTTATTTCCTTTCTCTTTACGGGACAAAGCTAAGAGTTGGCTTCATTCTCTTCCTACAGGTTCTATCACAACTTGGGATGTCCTAGTCCAAAAATTCTTAGCCAAGTACTTTCCACCTTCCAAGACTGCTAAGATGCGCAACGATATCACTTCTTTTATGCAGATGGACATGGAGACACTATATGAGGCTTGGGAGCATTTCAAGGAATTACTGAGGAGATGTCCACATCATCAACTATCCGTATGGCTTCAGGTACAAACTTTCTATAATGGTTTATCTCCTACTAATCATTCTATGATTGATGCAGCAGCAGGAGGAACCATTAATCAAAAAATGGAGGAAGAAGCTTTCGATCTGATCGATGAGATGGCATCAAATAGCTATCAATGGCAGACAGAACGTATGATGCCAAAAAGACTAGCAGCTGTGCAGGGAGTAGATTGCGTGCCAACCTTACTAGCTGAAATTGCAGCCCTTAGAGCCGAAGTCAACAACTTAAAGAGAACAGCTATGCATATTCAGAGCATTACTTGTGACCTATGTGGAGGAGGACATGATACGAGCAATTGCCAGACAGGTAATCCTTTTGCTAAAACAACTGATACAGCTAATTATATTGATAATTTTTTTCAGGCCGCAACAAAACAATCCCTACTCCAACACATACAATCAAGGGTGGAGGCAGCACCCAAATTTCTCATGGAGCAATCAAAATGCAGCACAACAGCCACCCCCGGGATTCTAAGTACCTGAAAAGAAGTCCAACATGGAAGAGCTGATGGTCAAATTTATGCAAAACCAAGAAGCAACTATAAAAAATTTGGAAGCCAAACTTAGGCAGGACCAAACAGCAGCAATTCAAAACTTGGAGATGCAAATAGGTCAAATGGCTAAAATAATCTCCGAGAGACCTCAGGGATCCTTGCCCAGCAACACGGAGACCAATCCAAGGGAGCAAGTCAATGCTATCACCCTAAGAAGTGGTACAAAGCTGGAGGAGCCACATCAGAAGAATGAGACTGAAGAGCCAACTACAAATAAGGAACCATCAACTCAAAATTCGTCAGTCACCAAAACAACCAGCAGATGGATGGTCTCCAGGTATACGATTTGCTGATCCAAATGTGAAGCCCTACGTGCCGCCACTACCATTCCCAGAGAGACAAATACAGCATCCAGATAAGGAATTTTCTAACTTTTTCAAAATTTTAAAGAATTTACATATTAATATTTCTTTTGTAGATGCTATTACTCAAATGCCCAGGTATGCCAAGTTTCTCAAAAAAATCTTAACAAATAAGAAAAAGCTGAAGGAGCATGAGAGAATAAATTTGAATGAAGAATGCTCAGCAATACTTCAAAATAAATTACCACAGAAGTTAAAAGATCCAGGGAGTTTTACTATCCCCTGCATTATTGGTGATTGTAGTTTTGATAAAGTTTTATGTGATTTAGGAGCAAGCATTAATCTCATATCTTTTTCTATTTTCAAGAAGCTGGGTCTAGGAGAACCAAAGCCTACCACTATTACTCTTCAATTAGCCGACAGATCCATTAAATATCCAAGAGGTATAGTGGAGGATGTCTTGGTAAAGGTAAACAAGTTTATTTTTCTTGTTGATTTTATTGTTCTTGATATGAAAGAAGATTATGATGTACCCCTTATTTTAGGAAGATCCCTTTTTAGCTACTGGAGGAGCTTTAATAGATGTTCAACAAGAAAAATTAATTCTTAGAGTCCAAGATGAACAAGTTACTTTTAATGTTTTCAAAGATACTAAACAAACTGATGATAATCAAACTTGTTTTCTAATTGATATTATTGACAATCCATTATATGAGAATTCTATAGAAAATAGGTTTGAGACTATAAAAGCTAGCAATGTCAAATTGAAAGAGGACTCGATCAAACATGAAAGTATTCCAATTGAAGTGGCACCAGATTGATCCACTTTAGAATTCAAAGAAAGTCAAGCTGAAGACTATAAATCAGAACTACTAGATAGGTTGTTTCTTTTCTTTTTAGTTTTGATCATTTTTTTTTCTTTTATTTTTCAGTAATTTGTTGTTGCTCTTTTACTGCTCTGGTGTGTATTTTCAATTTTACAGAAAAATCAATGAGAACTCAAGCAAAATTTCAAAGCTCCAAAGAACCAGACTGAACCAAATCAAGTGTATTCCTTCTATCCTTTATTGCATCCTTTATTTTTCTTTCTCCTTTAAGATAATGTAGAATAAGTTATTAAAAAAAAAAAAAAAAAAAAAAAAAAAAAAAAAAAAAAAAAAAAAAAAAAAAAAAAAAAAAAAAAAAAAAAAAACAAAAAAAAAAAAAAAAAAAAAAAAAAAAAAAAAAAAAAAAAAAAAAAAAAAAAAAAAAAAAAAAAAAAAAAAAAAAAAAAA
Source organism: Cocos nucifera (assembly GCA_006176705.1). Taxonomy (NCBI): domain Eukaryota; kingdom Viridiplantae; phylum Streptophyta; class Magnoliopsida; order Arecales; family Arecaceae; genus Cocos; species Cocos nucifera. Next base: position 1,112,676 of record QRFJ01000076.1, read on the forward strand.
AAAAAAAAAAAAAAAAAAAAAAAAAAAAAAAAAAAAAGAAAAAAAAAAAAAAAAAAAAAAAAAAAAAAAAAAAAAAAAAAAAAAAAAAAAAAAAAAAAAAAAAAAAACAAAAAAAAAAAAAAAAAACCATGTGTCAAGAAGAAAATCTTGAGCAAGATAAACTGGATAAGTGATAAAAGATAGAATTATTTGCTAATGAATGTAATGAGTTAAAGAAGTAGATTAGTTGGTCAACTTTTAGCAGCCTACTTAGGTCATTAAAAGATTATTAGCACTTCTAATTGCACATGCACACTAACAAGGTAAAGTAGGTATTGATTATAAGGCCAACTGAGGATTCAATTATCACTGAAAATTGATAATTAATATACATTCTAATCAAAGAAACTTGAATTTAAGGAAAGAGCTACCTGCCTAAAAATAAAGTGCAAAAGATAGAGTATATGTGGATTGCCCAAAGCCTAGTAACTAGGTCTCTGCACCTAGGTCAAGTGTGAAAATTCATGTAAAACGGTGAAGAAAAGGCCAGGATGCTCAGCACAAAAAAAAAAAAAAAAAAAAAAAAAAAAGAAAGGCAGTGTGAAAGCTACCTTAATTCATGAGTATAAAATTGAGAATGTATAGAAAATTGACCAAAATAGGTGATAAGAGAAGATACTTTTGTTCTTTTAATTTAATACTGAAATGCTAAAGTTAGTCATCACGAACACAAGTGCTATAGATCTTTGATGTACTCTAAGAAAGTTTTTAATTATATTGACTGAAAAATTTACTTCTGAAGCTCAATGCTTAATTAGCAGTATTTTCTAAACTTTTTGACCTCTAGTCCTAGATTTTATCTCATAATCTTATTGAAACATGGTATTAAATAAAACATTGCTAAGGGACTAGCAATGACTAAGTTGAAAGATGTGATAAGTGGTAAAAATATACTAATAAAAATATTAAATTATAAAATAAATTAAACTATTTCTTTAGAAATTGATATTTTTATTAATCTTATGCAGGAAAAAAGGCCACCAATGTGAAGATCTTATTTTTCTAATTCAGATGAAATAAATTTCAAACAAAACGGACTTCAAACGAGCTTAGAATTGAATTTCAAAAAAAAAAAAAACTAGTTCGGTTCAAATCGATTTAGAAAATCGGCTCAGCAGTTCGGTCCGGTTTGACCAAAATAGCAGACCAACCTACCGATGCAACGCTGACATTAGGATGATGTCAGCATTTTTTACGATGCACGGTGGACCATCTAAAGAGTAATTCGGAAATTTCACAGCATAAAGCGCGCTCTGATTGGCTGAAGAATGCGGCAACATCGAACTCGCGCATGGTCTATGGAGGATAATTTGAGAATTTTATCTGATCCAACATGCGGCATTCACTGAAACTCGATTGGACGATCTAAACGAAGGCACTGATGGACGGCATCCACAGCTCCCGATCGAGATCCAACAGCTGAGATTCATTCCGACGGTAAACTAAAGATCAGAAGGCCTCTTTCTATGCGATCGGATAGCCCAGATTCAATCCAACGATTGATCCAATGGCTGATATAAAATCTGACTTGATCTGGGTTATTTTAAGAAATTTTTAAGTAGTTTTTGGATTATTTGATCAACATCTAATGGGCAGAATTACCCAGATCCTAATTTAAGTTGTTTTGGGAGTCTTAAACCTAATTTTTGATGAATTTTAGGGGGAAATCAAACTCTTCATCTATAAAAAAATCTACTATTGTCGTAAAAAAAAATCGGTGAGAGAGACAAAGAAAGAGAGAAGAAGTCGGAGAAAAAGAGAAAAAAAGAAAAAGAGAGGAAAGAGGTAGAAAGAGAAGAGTGATTTGCGAGAAATAAAAAAGAGTTTTTGATTTTTTTCTTCGATAATCAAGATATCGATCAAGGAGCCTCTTCTTCTTCGCCAAGTTCTCCACACCAAGAGCAACGGATAATCAATTTCAGCAATCAAACAGTTTAATTTCTCTATATTTTTTATTTTATTTACTATTTTTGAATTTGTTATCATGAACTAAATTTTATTTTACTAAGGCTAAGGTGTAGCCATTCTTTTGATGCAATATTCAGTATGATTATTTTTAAATTTTATTCATGAGGAGTATATAAATCTGATCTTAATGCTTTTAGATTACTGGCCATCTTCTAATTGATCTGATGAACATAGATGTTACGGACCAAGTACATCTATGTTATTGCTTCTTGATTATATACCTTGTATTATGAATCAAATTAGAATTTATATGCATACGAAAATTTTAGTGCGCTTTGGACGCAGCATATTTTAATTAGAGGGTTTCACAAAACTTAATGCATTAATATTTATTTAAATTACACCTGGACCAAAGGATAATTAATAAATATTAATAGTTTTGCTATGCCTGGACCAAAGGATAGTGAATAAATTAGGAGACTCCACCGTCACATGAAATAAAATTAATCTAAAAATCTGAATATTGTATTGACTGAGTTGGTGAACCGATTACCTTAGTAATCCATTACTCTTGAGTTTAAAATCCTAATAATTTACACTCTCTCTATTTTTTTAAAAAAAAATTTAATTATTTTTTATTTTATTTTTTAATTTCTTATTCTCATAAATCGATCTTCTAAATAAAGCATAGGAAAGAGCTTTTCAGTACTTATTTTCCAATCCTCTAGGGATGATACTCTACTCATTCACTTTATTACTTGATCGACTGGTGTACTTGCCATAGCTATAAATTAGCACGCATCAATAGTAAAATGATGGATGAGGGCTTAGGAGCCTTTTACCATTAGAGCTTTAAGTTATGAGACTCTCTTCCTCTCAAAGCCTATCCCCTTAAGATCACCTTGGTCCTATTTATATAGATGCGGAAGCATGGATCCATCATGATTTTAGGGACGAAAATCAAAAAATTTTCATAATCTCCTTCTTTATTTGGATGTTGTGATTTCCTTCCTTATTTGGATCCTGCTAAGTATTCAAATTTTAAAATATAGACGAGCAAGTATGGATCTGTCATGATTCGAAAATCAAGGGATTCCTATAACCTCCTTCCTTATCTAGATGTTGCGATCTCCTTTCTTATTTGGATCCTACTAGAAATTCGAATTTTGAAATATAGACAAGGAAGCGTGATTTGTCATGATTCAAAAATCGGGGGATTTCCGTATCTCCTTTATCTGGATACTGTGATCTCCTTCCTTGTTTGGATCATATGCCCCTAGTTTTGAGCCCGACTAGGATAGTCCGGGGGGTATTAACCGATCTACTTGACTCGCGATGGTGAAAGATGGAGCATAGATCTCCTTAGGAGGGTTGTAGATCTTTGTTTGGTTGGCATTTGGGATGATCTAGAGATGGCCAGGTCTGATCGATGCCGACCAATCTAGAGGCAATTAGATCTAATCTACGTTGGCCGATCTGCAGATGGTGGCCTAGATTTGGTCAATGTCTAGCTGTTTTGGTCGACGTTTGGGTCGATCTGATCTTTAAGAACTTGGTAGCGTTGGAGTGGCGCGACGAAGTTTCTTTTATTGGATGCTTGTTCCTTTCCATAAATAGACCTGGATCCTTCCTCTAACGCCAATCTATTACTGCAGATTTTTATATTGGATTAGCTTGACTAGAGTTGGGCGGCGACTATAAGACGGCGACAATAGGACAACAATAATAGGACCTACAAAATAAGTCTCTGATTGGAGTTTGCTCTGATATATGGACCCTCCGATGCTTAAGTCAGAAATATAGAATAGTTGGAAAAGAACAAATACGTTGAAAGAGAAGTGATTGCATACCTTAAGAATCCCATATAAAGAGCCGTAAAAAGGAAGAAGAATCAAACGGTTAATCTTGCTTTGTTGGGCAAGATACACTTGTTGTCTCCTATTATATATGGAGAAATATATTTATTATTTTCTATCTCGTTAAGAATGCCGGTTCAAAAAGGAGTATCGACAGTTACTCCTATCTTATTAGATGAGATATGCTTATTATTTTCTTTCCTATCTGCTCATATTAAATTACCATATGAATTCTATGATTTTCCTCAAGTAAAATAACTTAAATAATAATATTAAATATAATATTTTTTTTAAATATATGTTTGGATCGACCATCCAGGTCGAACCGCGCACAACCTTTTTGTGTGTCGGCTCTACCCATAGCAGGAGGAATTTTGTACTCTTAGTTCTTGCTTACATGAGCTCTACGCCACTTTCGTGCATTTAAATGCCTAATTTTGGCCGACTCATGCTATCACCAGCAATCAGTTGCGGCTATTCAGACGTCCCTTTCTCACAGCACGCAAACGAGTAGTGAGTAGTGCGACTCCCACGTGTCCTTCAAGAGCCGTGGTCGGCAAGATCAGGCGCATTCCAGCGTTCTTCCTCCTTTCATTTACCCTTTCTCGTGGGGACCGTTCCCTACCCAGCTGAAAAAATATAAAAATTCGAAGAATTCCCTGTCTCCGTGCATCCATTCCACCGTCTTCTCCTGTTTCCTCTTCTTCTCTCCTCCTTTTTTCCATAGAGGAAGAAAGATGCCGACTTCGTCTCCGGCGTCCCTAGGGTTCTCGGCCGCCTCCGTGCCCCTACTTTCCGCCATCGTCGGCGGCGTCCTCGCCCTCCTCCTCTTCGCTGACTACTTCCGCCGGAAGCGGGCCGAAGTCGCCACGATCGCCCCCGCCGCCGTCCCCGACCGGAGCGCTGCCGACCATAAGACCCCCAAGCCCGCCCCCTCCGCCGCCAAGAAGTCTCATCCGAGATCCCACTCCCACCACACCGACAAGGTCTTTCAGATTCCATATTTTCCATGATCACTCGGATCGTTTCCACCTTCTAAAACTTTTTCTTTCTATTAGAAATTCCAGGACCAGAACAAGAAACACCACGGTCTCGATGTTAACACCCTGAAGGGCCATGGGGATGCGGTTACTGCCCTCTGCTTCTCCTCCGATGGCCGCAATTTGGCAACTGGTGGGCTCATCGTTCTCTCATCTATGCATAATTCAATGCCGTGCTCTGTTGTTTGGACTCATAAGGCTTCAAATTATGAATCTTTATCGCAGCTTGTGCCGATGGAGTTGTTAGAGTGTTCAGGATTGATGATGCTTCCAGTAAAAGCTTCAAGTATGGGTTTTGTAATGACCGCTTTGCGTACGGCCGTCTATGATTTCTTTGCATTTAATCATTTGGAAATTCTGGGAATTATGCAGGCTGCTGAGGATAAACTTGCCGGCAGGGGCACACCCGACAGCAATTGCCTTTTCCGAGGAGGCTTCATCTGTGGTAGTGGCAGCTCAGCTCCTATCTGGTGCCTCTCTCTATATGTATGGAGATGTATTTGCCAAACCTAATGGTGAGAGCAAGCAGCAGGCCAAGCTTCCCCTCCCTGAGATCAAGTGGGAGCATCAGAAGATCCATGACAAGAGCTCTGTGTTGACCCTGGTTGGGGTTTGTGCAACATATGGAAGCGGGGATGGGAGTACAATCCTCGCTTCATGCTCAGAAGGTGTGTACAACTTTGTGGATGTTTGATGTTCAGTGATAATAACAAATTGATAGAAATGGAGAATGAAATGTGTGTCGTTGAGGAACAATGGGCTCGTATCCGATTACTTACCTGAAGTAGTACTGTATCTGTCCTACATCAGCATCTGAAATGTCTTCTGTAAATTTGCATCATTCATGGGGAAACCATTGGAGCATTCATTTAAAAAACAGGCTTGGGATAATTATGTTTTGAAGTCTTCACATTTGGATATGTTTATATATGCAAACTCCTTAAAGTCTATTTTACTTCATCTGCCATATTTTGCATCTATTTTTCTTGCACTTGTGTCGTAGATAAGAAAAATGAGTGCTCTGAGGGAATTTCTTGTTGTCAAAGTTAATAGGTGCCAATCCTTGCATGTAGCCTATTTTCCCTGTGGTATTTCTGTTATATTTCAGATCTTTCACCTCCAAAGCTTTTCACCGTGATACTAGTTTTGTATTCTACTTCATTTCTGTAAATAACATAGTATTTGTCAAACAACATGCACTTTTTGCTAGTTTGAGGGGAGACATTTGTATTTCTAGATATGTAGTGACATTATGAGTTAAAATCCTTATTGTAGGCCTATCCAAATCAGGAAGGTATGTACCTTGTGCCAAGTAATTTCTGCAGTTGCCACCCTTCCATGTCCTAAACACTGACAAAATGGTGTTAAGTGAGCATGCAAAATGTGCTGTTTTAGTAATTGGCCACTATAGGCACTATAGTGGCTGCTATAGCAGTTTCAGGCCAAGCTAAGTGTCATAGCAGTGCTATATGTATAGTGGCTGCTATAGCAGTTTCAGGCCAAGCTAAGTGTCATAGCAGTGCTATATGATGCTTGGATATGAAGTGCCCAATATATTGGGCCATAACTTGCTATAGTATCTGCTATGCTACAGGTTTAAAGTGGCTGATTTGTTCCATAGTTTGCTAGAAAAACTTGGACACCTTTCGTTTTGATGCTCGGAGCAGAAATCCGAGAGCTGGCAGATTGTGATTTTCTATTGAAATTGTCGATTATCAATTTGTCATTTGGAGTTCTTGTCTAGAGTCTAATGGAGTCTAATGTCTATTGATAATGATATTTTGTTTGATGAAGTATGTTATATGATTATGGATATCTTTCTTCTATGATTGATTTAATATAGCTGTGAACATATTTATTTTATTGTTGAAGTTATGCGATTATTGATACTTTAAATCTTGTGAGTGATGCTACTATGTTTGGTGGATTATGATATTTGTCATTAGATTATGGATCTTTGCATTATATGAATGTTGACTATATGATAATGTTATGTGGATGCTATTTTATAACTTTGCACTTGATTCTTTCAATTATTTCTTTTTGCATCAGGCTAATGTGAATAATATTTGGTACTTAGTAAGGAAATATTAATAAATCTTGATACCCTGTTTTGGGTATGTAGCGTCTATTATCAAGGTCTTAAGACTGGTGGGGCGGGGGTGTCCTAGTTTCTCCATGGAACAAGATGCTTTATTGTCTGCCTCATCTTGGCAGTGGTCCCTAGTTATGCATCCTAATGGATATCCTTCATCGCTCTCCTCTTCTTTTCATCCTTTCTTCTTTCTTTCCTTTAGTTTTTCTTCTATCTTCCTTTCATTCTTTTAATTTTTCTTTCTTTTCTTATCCCTTTATTTCTTTTTTCTTCTTCTTTCTTTTTCCTTTCTTTCTTTCTTTTTCTTCTACCTTCTTTCTTTCACTTTTTTCTTTTCCTCATCTTTCTGCCTTTTCTTTCACTTTTTTCTTTTTTTCATCTTTCCTTTTTTTCTTTCCGCTTTCTTCTTCTCTCCTCCAATGGATGGGTTTCAAAGTCCTCACCCTATTCCTATCCCATTTTCTCATAGGAATGGGACAAGATGGTCAGGACGCCCCCTATCCCGTTGGGACTTGAAACCTTCCTACTATAATGCCTATTATTCACTATCCACTATGAAATCCTCAACCGCTATGTCATTTCTTTTTGCTTTTTAATACATCAATATGGAAGTAAAAAAAGAAGACGAGGCTATAGGAAAGAGAAAACATGGAAGACAATATGCAAGTGAGAAACAAATCGCCCACCCCCCAAAAAAATAGTGCTTATGAATGTATAATTGCATATCTTATTTACAGAAGTGCTGGTAGAATATAAAGGTAAACAACATGCATATGGACAATATCCCTAGGACCACATCCATCCTAGTCTTTCGGAGCCAACACTCTGACTCTTTCCGTGGCCTCCCAAGGCTTGGGAGCACCACCAATGCTAACAATCTCCACTTTGGTGCCTCCAAGACTTGGCAAGCCCCGCGTGAGCCATCTGCATCATCCTGCTGCCTCTAGAGTTGATATCGTCCCCTCAAAACCACCTTGCCTCCTTAGCTGCAACACCAACCTATGCTCCATAGTCCTTGAGACTCGTGCTCCACCGTACTCCTTGGCCTTGAACTGATGTCCTGCTCTGATCCTGTAGCTGCAACACCAACCTGTGCCTTGCAACGCACCCAGACAGCTCACTGTGCAAATTCTAACGCCTCCGCTAATCCTCTTCAGCTGCTGTGCATCCTTGGAGATCTTTGGAATGATCGCCTTCAGAGTTGAAGACTTATGCTTGCTCCTTGGCACCATCTTGAATTTTATAGGATCCCTTTTGCTTGGTAGTTGCATCACTTTTTTTGGACTTTCTTAGAGAATCTGCAGCATTCCTGTACCGGCACTGGTGCTGGGATATCGCTCCTCCCTCTGCACCCCTCCACTCTGAACTTGTGTCAAATCCCTCTCTACCGGTGAAGCCATCTCTGTCTGGTGCTTCACTTGAAACCGAAGTCCATCTGATGCCGCAGAAGAATCTGACTCTGTAATCGAGTCATCCGAGGCCAACCACTCAATACTGCACTGCTAAGCCTGCTGCTGTACCTCGAACATCATTGCTGCTCCTTCAGATCCTCCGCACTCCGTGGATCCCACCGAAGCCGTCTTGGATATACTGCACCCTACAAGCTCCTCTGAAATACATAGGAGCTCATCCAATTCCTCTAACTCAGCGACTGAATCCTAAGAAGTTCCATCCTAGCACTTCATCCTCTTCTACCTCTGCACCAACTATCGCTTCAGTTTCACCCGGAGGAACTACAGCTCAAACCCTGTCCTGGGCTCGGACCCACCTATCTCATCCCGAGGCTCGACACTGCCTCCTCATAGGTATCTGGATTCTCTTCTGCTACACACAATCCATCCTCTATCTGAACCATGATCCTTCCTGATGCTCCTGCAGAAGAAACAACTTGATCCAAGATCAGCCGCCTCGCCCTAACTTGCTGGACCTCCACCGCTGCTTCTATGTCAGATACTCCGCAACCCTACGGGCATCTTTGACACCACCGAGGACTTCCACCTCCTCTGAACCTGCTGTGACTCTCTGTGGATCAATCATCTTCATCATCCCAAGGCTCCAATCAGTCGCACCGCCAAATGCACCCCAACTATTTTCTTAGCTTTTCAGCAAACTGAATAGTTGTTTCTTCAGCTTTACCTTGACCCCGATCCCTTGAGTGACCTCTCCTCTAACATGCCAAACAAAATCACCAGCAATTTAGCCTTAGCATTTTTGTTTGTTTGTTTTTTTTTAACACCACACAAAGCCATAACTAGGAGAACAATCACAAACAACAATGAGAAAAAGAAGAAAAAATAAAAGCTCCAAGACCCTTTTCCTTTTCCTTTTTTTCTCTCTCTCTCTCTCTCTCATGCTGGAAGCTTCCAGACACTCGGCTCCCTCTTCGTCTCGTCCAAAACAAAAACCAGACCGCCTGCTGCTCGCGTGCCACCGCCAGATTTGGGCGCCGCCACTGTCGGATTTGTGCGCCACCGAGCACCCGCCACCAAACCACGTTGCCCCCGCCACCTCGTCGGATTTATGCGCCACCGCACCGGATCTGCGCCACTGCGGCACACCATTGCTGCCGTTGTTCGCGTGCCATCATCGGATCCGCGCGCCATCGCTAGATCCATGCTCCATCGTAGTGGATCCGTGCACCACCGCGCCGGATTCATGCTCCACCGTGCCGCCTTCTTCCTTGGGGTTTGCTTCGACACCGTGAGGAGTTTCTCGGAGCGGAGAACCCTCTCCACGGATTCCTTTTCGCCACTGCCGTCAGCCTTGGCCAAGGCTTAGGAGGCGAACACTTTGGTTGACAGCCGTGTCCAGACCGATGGCATCGACGTTGGTGGTGCTCGGAAAGGAAAGATCCTCGACCTGATCTCCATTACTCCCTCTGCCTCCCCGATCGGCTCCCCAAGCTTCCCCTACATGCATGCGCCATTGCCGTCGGATCCGATGCCACTGTGGCATGCCGTGGCTCCCACTGCACGCGTGCCACCACCTGCATTCCACTAGCCACCACGCCGGCTTGGTCACCGCTGCCTACACGCACACGCCATTGCTGGAGTCGACGCCGCTGTCGTCGTGCGATGTTCCCGTCGGAGAAAAAGACTGTTGTGCCGTAGGCCTCCTCCTCTGAAACTCTGCTGTCCTGCACGCGCGCGCCACTGCCGATCGCCCGTGGAAACTGCCTTCGCATGCCGTGCTTGGCTGCTTGATCATTGGAATCGGCCGCTAGTGCCTAGGATCGGCCCCGATTTGCTGGAATCAACCACTGGGTCATGGATCGGCCGCCAATAGGGAGGAAGAAAGGGGCCCTGTCGGCCCCTAAAAGAAATTTTTTTAGTGAATCCTCTATTTTCCTACACTGGATCTCAACTTACCCTTTTTCCTTCATGTCTCCTCGTCAAGAAGGCTCTGATATCAATTGTTGTGCAAGATCCTTTGACATCGTTTTCCGACTGAAGGAAGAGTAGGGCGCGCCTCCTTCCTCCTTACTTGGAGGCATGCCTCCTAGGGCACCTTGGCATGTGAAAGACCAAAGGGAGAGATGTGAGAGAAAATGACTGTATTGATCAGTTCTATTAGGGTTTATAATATATATGTATATATATATATATATATATATATATATATATACACCTATACATGGACCAAAATCCAACTCATAAAAAAACTTCTTAGGGCAACCCAGTCCGAATGCACTCACCCAAACCTATGTACACCCATGGTCTGATCATGCACCCAACCCCATGGATCCAAACCTGGTCCAAACTTTGATTAGCTTCCATGAGACCTACAAACCAGGGCCTCATATCCGTGGAGGGCTGAACCTTCACTCTAGGACCAAACCGATCCTAGCCCTAGGACCACACTCGTTCCAGTCTCTCGGAGCCAACACTTTGACTCCTCCCGTGGCCTCCCAAGGCTTGGGAGCACCACTAATCCTAACGTTGAACACTTGGATTACATGGCATGATGCTCTAAGAATAGAGTGTCTCGCTTATATTAGCTAGGAGCATGGGTACTTGGCACTTCTAATTAGTTTGCCTTGTTGAATAACATCTTATGACAATTAGTGATGCTTAAAAATTTTAATTGTATTTCCAAATAAAAATTATTGTTTAAAGTGCTAGAATCTTTGACTAAATTGTTACAACCACTTTTTTCTTTGATGTTATTGCAGCATGAATGCAACTTTCTTTAACTAGTAGCACCATTGGCTAGTCTACATATATTTTTATTTTTATAAATTTTATATACAAAGTTGTTTGCTGGTCATGATTTTTGGAGGTCAAAATGTTGAAAGGTTGGAGACATCCACACAATTGTTTAAGTGTCTTGAGCTTAGAAGATTGTGGCAGTGCTCAAGAGTAGGGTTGAGCAAATAATTGAAACCCGAAGAAACCCACCCAATCCAATCCGATAAACATCGGTTTCGGTTGGTCGAAAGACTTAAATTGGATTGTGATTCATAAAAAAAATTGGTTAATTATAGTCGGGTTTGGTTTTTACATTTTTAACCTGTATGAAACTTGACCGACCAATATGGTATTTTTCAATACTTAAATTGTTTGGAGATTGGAAATTAGCAATTATGACATGTTATATATTGACTTATAGATGTTATTAAATTATTATATCCTAGTTCCTATATGAATTGAATAGTGTATTGGTTTGTAATGCTTAAAATCAATATTGGATTAACATTGAAGCCTAAATCAACATAACCCACCTGAACCCACTACAAACCATTAACTTTGGTTTCAAATGGTTTAGATATGATAAACGATCGGTAGCAGGTTGGATTTTCTTCAATCTGATTGTATTCGGTTGGGTCAAATTTTTCTCTCAATCCGATCCAATTCGACTTGTGCTCAGCCCTACTCAAGAGTCTAATTTGATAGTATTAATGCAAGTTCACTCATGAGGAGACATTTAGTGTGAAGCCTGATATACGTTGTCGGCACATTCCCCAATGGCTTAAACTTTTGCCAAGAGGTAGGTAAGATGGTATCGAAGCTAAGTTTGATATACATTGTTGGCCCATTCCCTCCTAGCTAAGATGGTATCGTTGTAGTTTGGTTGATAGTTAGCCAAGGCTTTGTTGGTCTATCAATATCAAGCAATATCAAAATGGGGGTGGTAGGCATTGTGAATGCAATGACAATGAGATGTTCCTAAATGCCATGAAGAGAAATAGATGAGATCACTTAAATAGTAAATATGTTGTAAAAGAATTCTTAGCTCTTCATGAAGTAAAAAAAATTCAAAATATAGAATGAAAATTTGATGTTAAAAGCAATTATGGCTACTTGCACAGAGTTGGCCGATCGGTACATTTTAATTGTAATAGTGCAACTAATATGTAAAATAAATTTTGCAGGTTATTTAAAAGTTACATAATCATTTTGAAATGACAACATTAACAAAGAAAATATTACCGACCAAATATATCATCAGACCACGTCATATAAAGTATAAGATTATGAAAACATTTAAAGACTAACCACAAATCTTATCTTATAGTGAATAGAAACTTTTTGCAACAAATATATGAATAAACTAAGAATCTCCTAGATACATTCTACACAAAATAAGACCCCTAGTCATAAACTAAAAAACTATCTGCTGATATGTTTAAAACATACACTAAAATTTGCTTATAAAGTAGTTGCATGGTAGCTTTAGAATCAGATGACAACTTAATATTTACATGATGAAAAGTCAAATGATGAGTTACAAGTTACCAGACCAACCAGTCCTAAAAATAGTTTTGAAAATCAGGACCATGAGAAAAAGAAAAAAATTGACTATCATTATTCTCTCTACTAAATTTGAGTGCAGCAAATTACTTCCCTTGATCAAACAGTAGTTATGCAAATAGCCTCCTTTGGTGAATGAACTTGGTGTGACCATCATCAGTTTTTCATGTGACTTGCTGCTGTCATGCAAGATATAGTTTTTTGATGCTTGGCATCGTTATTATTGTCTAATAGCTCAAATAAGTTTCATTTTTACTCTAGTCATCAGACAATCACCTGTTTGGTGGGAACTACTGAATTATTTGCTGTGAAGTGTAGTCTGCAATTAGCAGTTCAGTTTACCATGTTTTCATTTGCTTGCTAAGAGTTAAAATTCTTTCAGGACATATGCATATTTTGGTGTTTATTGTGTCATAAGAGAAGTTTCCTGTAGCATTCTCCTAAGAGGCTTCTGCTGTACAATTATATCTGGCAGTCACCAATCACTGTCTGTTTCAGGGACTGATATTAAACTTTGGCATGGTAAAAGTGGGAAAGACTTGGGAACCGTTGACACAAATCAGCTGAAAAACAACATGGCTACTATATCGCCAAATGGACGTTTTCTGGCTGCTGCAGCATTTACTGCAGATGTGAAGGTTGGTTTTCTTTGTAGGGCCCTAACAACTTGGTGGTGCCTCATTTCATGACTATAGCAAGTGGGTCTCATCTTCATGAATTCTAAGTAGGCATACTTTAACCAGTAGACAATAGCAACTTTTCCATGAAATTTTGGTGTCTTGACTATGGAACCAAAGGGCCTATTGGCAATACTTGAGACCTCTTTCATTAATGAATCACCAAGAATGTTTAAATCAAGAAAAAATGTATAACTAGTGGTGTCATACATAAAGTATATAGAATTAGCATATCTTTGCTACTCTAGAAATGCATATGCATATATTTTCATTGCCCTATACATCGATACTTTTTAATAGTTATATGTGGAAGTTTTACAATATGGTGCTGCTGCTTGTATAAGATCAATGGACCTTTGCTGCAATTTGAATTTCCTTATACCTCTATATTTTTTAATAATTATAATAGTGGAGTCGTACATTATGGTGCTACTGCTGCATTTAGTTTTACTCAAAAGAGTTGCATTGAATTATAGTAGGATGCTGGTGCACATTGTTTTATTTTTTAAGAAAATGTTTCAGCATGTTGCTAAAGATCGATATCATACAAGAACCTCGAAACTTTTCAAATTTAGAATTTTTTTTAATATTATAATTTTTTTATATAGACAGTTATCTATAAGGAAGTTGTCTAAAAATGGAATTCAGTAATATTTATAAGTTCTAAAAAGTGTTGCTTAAAGGTTTTGCCTTGGTAGCATATTCATAGAGAGAGAAGCTCAAGGTAAAAAAATTAGACATTTCCATAGCCCCCAACCTGCTAGGTAATGAGGCTTTCAGATTATCCTCTTTTCCATCAAGCTCTCTGGATTTTGAGGCCTTATAGCTTTGTGTAGCCTTACTAAATGAGCATCTCTTCTTATTCTTTGGAGAGAGCCCCATATCCTGTGGCTCCCGTTGTTCCTTGAGGGTTATGTCCTTTTCATATTGTGTCTTCACATCCTTGAAGCATCATAGCCGACAACCATTCAACACCAAGTTCCTAACTTAAGGTGGTGTGTGGGATGGTCTAAGGCGCAGGCTCTATTTGAGTTTGCTTTTGGAGGGGCCAAGTGTTTTCTGGAGCCCAAAAAGCACTTTCAGGCGATATATAGGTGTTTGGTTAAAAAAAAAACCTGAAACAATTTTCTGTTCCTTCCAGAAGTTGAAAAATCTCTACTTGGCAAAAGCTTCAAGTTGGATATTCTCCCCAAAAGTGCTTTCTGAAGGCCGTTAGGAAATTGTTTATATGATCAAAATACCTCTAACCAAAATAATTACATTGCTTATTATAATACTTAGACTAAAATACAATATATGAATTATAGATTAACAAACTTTACACTATATTCTATTAATGTGAAAATAATATTAGAATACAAGACTATTATATTATTATTACCAAAATAATAATATCACATCATATATTATAATAATATTATATTGTGTAATAATATATTAATATGTAGTAATAATAATTTTGTAATATTTTGTATCAAAATATTTTATTATAATTATCAACAAATATTAGATACATTATATTATGTTACTTATATCATATCATATTATATTATTATAATAATATAATATAATATATTTTATAATATATTATTTTATTATTTATCAAATATTTTATTATATTATCAACAAATATATATACATTATTATATTACTTAATATCATATTATATATTATAATAATATATATAATATTATTTTTACAATAGATTATATTATATTATAATACTATTATTATAATATTATAATAGTATTATATTATTATAATACATTATATTATTACACAGTATACAATATTATATTATATGATACTATACTAATATTATGCAATACTATGTCCCTATCACTATTATATTATAATAATGATATTTTAATAGTATAACATTTTTATAAACCCATAATATTACAATATCATACTATTCTAATATTATCCTAATCAAGTAAATTATGAATACTTTATAATAATAATTCTTGATAGTACAAGGAGTTAAAAAATTGAAAGTACTATATAATATCCTTTATTATCATTTTCTCATACTAAAAGTACTTTCTTAATTTGGTTACCAAATTTATGGTTGCTTACCAAATGGATGTTAAAGTTCCAGAGCATTTTAGAAATGTAGTTAGCAAAAAGCTCTACTGACCCCCCCCCCCCCAAAAGAAGAAGAAGAACAAACTCTACTTCCTACTGACAAAACTTACCACTAATAGCAATTCCAAACAGGGCCTAACTCCCTCATCCTTTGGGCAATGGCTTATGTGGCCAGAAGCCAATCTAGGAGCTTGTGGTGGTGGCTGATGATAGACAATTTTAGGCTTCTTTGTCTCTTCATTACCTCAACTTTCCTGAGGGTTCTCAATTTGTGGGATGTCAAATCCTACACTCACTTCCACTATTTGAAATTTAATTTCTAGGAACATGAAACAAATCTTAAGGGGTGCTAGTATCTAACTTTTATGGGGCTTAGGATTCCGTAGATCAAGATCAACCTGCTGGTAAAATATCAGTATTAATCTTCTGATTAAATTTAGGATTGGACGATTAATTTTAATTGGTGATGGCATTTTAAAATGTGGAATGTGCTGCTGCATTGCATATGCAGCACCCAGACCATGCCCTCTTTCCTATATGCAATACCCATATGCATTAGGCTGCATGGTAGGCCACCTGGGCAGGCTTCGTAGGGCTAGGTGCTTGCATGTGTGGCCTAGTCATGCTGACCACTTCAAGGAGGGTATGTCTGAATGTTTGAGGCAGCTTTAAATTGGTTAGAGCAGATTAGATGTGGGTAAGTGAGGGGATTATATATCCTTAGCTGCTTTCTTTCCCTTATCATCTTGTAACCATTCTGTTCCTAGTCTCCTTAACACACCCCCCACCCCCGCCCTTCACCCAAAAAAAAAATAAAGAAGACCACCACAGCTGCAACCATCACTACTACTGTTTGTGCTTTATTCTTGCTCTTCCTTCTTCTTCTTCTTCTTAATCTTCTTCTTCATATGAAAAAGGTGCTGCACGTGGCTGATGCGATTACTGAATCAATGGCAATAACCACTGCTGCCGCCATATACTATTGATTTATGGTCTTGGATGGATGTCTATGTTGAGTTTTGGTGCCTATTGGAGTTAATGAAGATAGAGGTAGTGCAAATTGGAAAACACTAATTATTAAAACATAAAGGATGCACAGGTTGAAAGAATTCTGAGATTAAGATAAAGAGGTGATATATAGTGGCTTCACGTTACTATGAATCTAGGCATTACACTTAGATTTGAAAAGTCTCATACCTTACCTTCTCTATTCTTCAGTTTCAATTCCAATTACCTAGAAATGGAAAAAAAGCCTTATTTAGAGGAAAAAATAAGAAAGGAATTTACTTTAGTGGATCCTAATTGCTTGCAATTGGAATGGCCTGTTTGATTGACTAGAGGTAGTTGCTTTTGGCCCTTTATAAATGGCAATCTAGCTTATTTTTCTATCTTTGACTTGCTCCAACAATAGGAGACCTTGTAATGTTCCTATTGGTCAACAAGAGGAGTTTCATTCTTTGTTAAAACTGAAACTTCGTTCTCTTCTCTACTTTTTGATTGATCACAGTAAGACACCCTTGGGGGTGTTTGGTATGCGGTGATTATCCTAAAATTAAGGGTGATATGGGTGGAGGTGACAAGATCACTATATTTAGTTGCATTATGTTGATCCTGTGTGGCTATGATCCCAAATCACCCCATCTTCTCAAATCACCACTCAGCCTAGTGAGAAAATCCATCCTTGAGGTTAGGTATCCAAGATCACCCCGGAGCAGTGATTTTGGACTGAAATTTGGAGACAAAAATACCTCTTAGTCCAATGAAAAAAAATGGTGTATCAGTATACCTACTATATTATATCAGTATTATATATACTATATTGATCAAGGACCGTCGAACCAGAATTGGATCTCGTGTTTGTCGGCTAGCCGTCCGGTTCGGTATGGGTTCGTACCTGTTTGTGCCGGGCCGAACTGACAAGGTAGATAATGGGAGAGGGAGAAGAGAGGGGGGAGAGAGAGAGAGAGGGAGAAGAAAAGGGAGAGGGAGAGGAAGAGAGGGCCTCGGGCATTCGAGCTCTTGCCGAGCTTGGTAAGGGTGAAGGGAGAGGAGAGAGGGGGGGAGATCTTTACGGATGGTCAGAGGCCTCCAGACAAATGGTGACGTTGCTGCAATGTCTCCGATGGCCGGCAAGCCAGCACTGAGGGACCTGAGGTTGGAGGAGGGCCTCCACCCCCCTCCGGTGTGAAATAGGGATTCATGTTTTTCTTGTTTTTGGGTTTTATCATGTAGTTGCCGACTTTGACATTTTTTTTTATAATTTCGGTTGAAGACTTCAACTAAAATTAAGAAAATAAAATATGTCGAAGTCGGCAATTGCCGACTTCGACCAAAATTATTAAAAGCATAAAATATGGCAAAGTCGGCAATTGTGTTGCTGACTTCGCACAATAAAACCTAAAAAAAATGCGAATCCCTATTGCGACTTCGCACAACAAAACCTAAAAAAAAAGTGCGAATCCCTGTTGCTGATTTCGCACAATAAAACTTAAAAAAAATGTGAATTCCTATTTCACGCCAGAGGAGGGCTTCTGGCCAAAGGCCCTCCTCCAGCCTTGGCCGCTCTTAGGTCCCTCGGCATTGGCTTGTTGGCCGTTGGAGACATCGCCATCTATTCGGAGGCCTTCGACGGCCTCCAGACACCCGGAGGAGGATTTTCTCCTCTCTCTCCTTCCCTCTCTCTGCCCTTATTGAGCTCGGCAAGAGCTCAGATGACCTCCGGCGGCTGTCGGAGGCACTTTCTTCCTCTTTCTCTCCTTTCTCTCTTCCTCTCTTTATTCTCCCTCCTTCCGAGATGGTCGCTGTGCCATTTTGTGCGCTGGAACTGGACTGGTTTTCCATTGGTACGGTTCAGGATAGTTCGGCATTCCATTATTGATAGTGCATATACTATTTTTATGATATATTATATTATAATATATTGTTAATCATATTATTGTCATATTAGTATTCAATTATGAAAATATATTATTTTACTTTATATTTATATGATGAAATTATTTAATATATTGCTTCTATTTGCCTCATTTTCTAATCAAAATAAATATTAGTATTAAAATAATAACATATTATAAGTATAAATCAAAATATTTATTCTATAATAATAATTAATATATTAATAAATATAACAGTAATTTACTATAATATGTGATTAATAAATATATTTTATAAAATATGTCAGGGTAGTCTTGGTATTATATGGTCTGTGATTTTGGATTTCAATGGAATACAAGATGTTACTAGTGGATACCCAGGGATCTTTAATTACTGGAACATGGCATACCAAACAAGGTGATCTTAGATCATCGGAGATCAGATTATCCTAAGATAGGGATCACCAATGATCTAAGATCATCTTGTGATCCCATTTGAGTCACCAAATTTCACCTAAGATTGTACTCTATATTGAATTCTCTTTCTTGCTCTAAATATTTATTTCATGTTTTATAACTTTTTATAGAAACTGGAAAAATATTTATCTATGTTCATCCTTCTTTGGTTGTACAGTTATAAATGTGGAGCCCATGGATGTGTGTCCATCTGACCTCTTGTTTCTTTCCTATTTTTTGAAGGCTCTCTTTAGTTGTTCAAAGAAGATTTTGCATGGTTAAATTTTCTATAAGAGCTCCCCAAACTACTTGAGTTAACCCTAGGGCATTTGTAGGATAATAGAACTTTTGATCTTGAGTAAAGGGTGATTTGATGGTCTTAAATTTCTAATTGACTTGATTAGTGGTCTTGTCTTGCTGATTCCTTGTTTGTAAACCCCTATAGTTGAAAATTGTAAATAGAATAGAAGCAAACTGACCATTGCATGAACTCTTCACAAGACAATTTTATATCTAATCAGGGTCCAGTGCTCTTTGCCATGACTAGTTGATTTCCAAAGTGGTCTTGCGCTTATTTTCTACTTCCAGTTGGGTTCAGTGTTGGACCAAGTTAGAGCTGGATGACCCGTTGAATTGTGGACCCCATCATTGAATCCCTACATTGTAAATCAAACAGAAACAATCTAACCATTGGATAAAATTCTTCATGACGCGATCTTATATCTAATCACCAGGAAAGGCTCTTTGACATGGGTTTGTTGTATTCTGAAGTGGTATTGGGCTTATCTACTTCCATCTGGGCTTAGCCATTGGCTGAGCCAGAGCTGGATGGCCCATTGATATATGCCCTATTGGGTCCAACTGTCCAAGTTTACCCAAGAAAAGAAATTTTCATATAGATTCAAGGTACATTACCATGTTAAACTTATAAAGCAAGTTGGAGTAAATGTTTCAAGAAAGATTAATTTATGTATGGGAAGCAACAGCTCATGATATCCATTAGAGTTGTATATGTGTTGGTGGGACAACTTTTGGCTAAGCCATGGTTCCTTTTAAACTACTTGATGTGGTAGTTAAACATTGATTGGCTCTTTCACTTTAGGCTTAGAAGAGGAATTTTTGAGGAGATATGTCTGGAATTTAGAGTTAGTAACAGCAACGATTGACTCTCGAGTTGAAAGCTTGTTTCATAATCCTTGTTTCATGACGTTTCATAGAAAAACCACTATGAAGGGTTATTAATGAAAAACTTAATAATTGTTTCTCAAATTTTATAGGTGGATCTAACATGGAAGTTTAGAGCAACTAAATACAATGAAGGGCTCTTGAGTGCAAAACTTGTTTCTCATTCCATGTTTTATGGTGTATAATGAAGAAACTGCAAAACTCTTGTCAGTCTACCACTGATTATGAAGGAGAGACTGTTGAGTTATCAATTAGGTGAGAAGCGAGGGGCAGTCTTTGGTTGGCGAGTTGTATTAATGAGTGAGCAGCTAGGTCCAATAATTAATCTGCCACTTGTGTCCATTGTTGTTTGTTTGTTGCACCATCTGCCAACAGCTATCATGGATTGACATGCTGTAATACCTGATCCACTGTATCAATATGCAGTTGACACTCCCAGGTATGCTAATTTATACTTAGATTAGTTTCAGTTATCTTTATATTTGTTGTGGCCAACAAACTGTTTTTTCAAACTATAGGAGCCTAGCTGTCATAAATCATCCTATGTGTGCTGATCTCTACTTGACATACATAATTCATAAATTCAAATAGCTTACGATAGAAATTACACAACGATTACATTTGAACATTTGCAATAGAAATAAAATCAGTTAAATATGAATTAATAGAATAGTTTATAGTTTAAGCAGACATCAATAACTTAATAACTAAAGATTATCATGATTAAAAGTCTGTGTACAAGTGGTGTGAAAAATGAACAACAATATAGTTAATAAATATTCAAAAAACAATTAACAAGGTTTCACATAGAAAGGCTGTCCAATCAAACTTCCATACTTCTACAGTCTACCTCAAACTTTTTCCCCAAACTTCTACCAATTTGTGTTGCTTTATATTGATGCATAGATTTGACTTGAAAAATAAGAACATTTTAAAGTAATCTACAGATATCTTCCCTCACATGGTCTTATATATATCATGATGACTGCAGTTAAATTTTAATCCTCTCTTATGCAAATAAAATAGACAAAGAACACCAACCTATGTGTTGCCTAGCTAGACAACCCAAGGGGGGTTGGGGGTGGGGGGGGGGGTGAATTGGCTTATTAAAAATTAAAACAGATATGTGCACAATTGATCAAATAAATCTATAGTGAAAACTAGAAATGTATGCAAATCAGAAAGGAGCAAGCATCCACACAAAGACACAAGGATTTTATAGTGGTTCGGTGCACACCAGCACTTACGTCCACTTTTCAAGCATTGTCTTGGGAATTCCACTATAATGTATTCAAGATTATAATTGGATAGTTTTATCGGGCTCACCATCCACAAATTCAGTTAGTTTTAATCCAGGTGCACCAACCACAACCTTTACAAGCCCTAGCCCAAGACTTACAATTCAATTCAAGGGCTGGATTCAACCTTTCCTTTAGTTTCAGCCCCTATTGAAACTAAATACAGAAGTTTTGAAATTAAAAAGATTTACAACAAGAGCAGCTCTTTTGTTGAGCTAATTTGTTGTCATTGATGCTTGGTTGTTGTCTCCTTGAATGCTTGCAATTAAGGCTCTTGGACAATGCTTTAATACAGTCACAAAATCAAGAGGAAGTTGGTTGGAAGTTGGTGAGCTCTCTTGATGGCAATGAATGCTGATTTCTCTTCGTTTCTCTATGAATAGTGCTTCTTTAATGTTTTCTTGGCTTCTAATTTATATTTGAGGCATTCCCACTAAGTTTAAAAGAGTTTGAGCCTAAAACTAGCCGTTTCTGCCTGTTGGAGATGAAAAAGAGCCGTTGGAAAGAAATCTGGGCCGTTGTAGAACTAGCCGTTAAGGTTGTCAACGATTCAAGAGTCGACTTGGGCAAACTTCGAGTTGACTCGGCTAGCTTACAAGTCGACTCGCCTGATTCTAGAGTCGGCTCGCTCTCAGGTGCCTGAAATATGGCTTTCTAGAATTTTTGGTCTCCTGAGACAGAGTTGGCTCGGAATGCATGGAGTCGACTTGGTTCCATTTTAGAGTCGACTCGAAAATTTTAGAGTCGACTCGGTCTCAATGCACAGAAATCTGTCTTTTATCCTTTGAGACGGAGTCGACTCAGTTTGATTCTAAGTTGGCTCAACACCGTGCCAAGCCTGCGTGCCACATTCCAAAATGTGCCGGAGTCGACTTTAATTTCTCTTGAGTCGACTCAAAAACTTCATATGGCCGTTTTTGATGGAAATTGACTCCAACCTTTTGTCTTAAGGGCTCAGCAATGTTTGCACTTGGCTTCTACCTCTTCTTGTTCAAAAAGCTCTCTTTCTATAAAATAATCTTAAGAAAACTTGAAGAATATTAGTAAATATATGTTCTAATGTTTGGTTATCATCAAAATCACTCCTAGGGTCAATGCTATCCATTTTGTATTTCATTATGATATTGTGTCTTTAACAATTAGTATTGAGAGTGTAATTCTCCAATAAGTCTTCCTGATTCTTCTAAACACTCTGATTTCATTCTTTTTTAATCACAATAAGTCTTCCTGATTCTTCTAAACACTCCTATTTGATTCTTTTTAATCATCTTGCCTCCTTTTCCTCTGAAGTTTAAGTTGATACCTTCTATTCCAATCTATCAAATCTTTTTGAAGTTCAGGCCCACCTTGCTTTGGTCTCACAACAATCACATAGCCTCCTCAGAGTCATAGACCAGCCCTAAGAATCACCAATATATCCTTGAGATAGGATTTTCTTATGGGCCTTCTCATTATTCCTGATCTTCTCTTTTCACAAAGGTTGTTCTTCTGCCATTTTGAACCACTGGCAAGCTGAACCTAACTTTCAAATGAATCTTCTATGAAATAAGTCCCTTGAAAGACTGCTCCTAGATGGAGCTGTCTCGGTAAGTTTAACTAAGTCACCTCTCTATCTGCTAGTTTTCTTGATGGATGCCCTAGGAACCCAAATGGATCCCTCTCACCCCCTTTCCTCTCTTAGCTTCAGTCCACCGTGTTCAAGACTAGGACAATGGGATGGCCTTGGACATTATTTGGCCTGACAGCCTCACTCCCCTTCTTCTGGCAGTTTGAAGAGAAAGCCCTTGGACTTCTCCCCCTTCTTAAATAAGGATATTCGTTTGCAAATTGAGTTGAGACTTTTATATTATGGAGCAAATATATGTTTTCTCTAGAGAATTCATTTTTTTTCTGCTATATACACATTTCAAGCCTATGAATTTATGTGCAGATATTACCTCAGTATGGATAGCTGCTTCTAAAATCAAAACTCTTCATGGTTCAATAGAATATTCTATTTATGGTGCATCTAATATGATTTTTTTATTCTATAGAAATTTATGTTAATGTCTGTTGTGAACATGAAATAAGTTTTCTTGTTTATGGATATCACGAAACCAAATATCTTTTCCATTTTCTAGTCATGGACCGGGCGATATATCGAGTATTGACTACATAAGGTTGCTGAAGCATTCAGTATTAAGGATTGATCTGATCATGATTGATATTTAATTCTGTTCTTGTGTGCCTTTTGACATCATTCTGTTTTCTTAGTTGTGCTGATATTTTTGAGTTTTTACCTTCCAGAAAGCAATAGGCAACCCCTTTTTTTTGGTTTGTTTGTTAAGGAAATCTTCCTGTTTTGGGATGTCATTTTTCTCTAGGAAGTCTTGCATGACATTCTCTCTGGATGCTTTGAAATGTAACTTTTTCAAAGTATTAGTCTTTTTATAAAACTTTTTGCTCCATTTGTCTTTCAGGTTTGGGAGATCATCTATTCCAAGGATGGTTCAGTGAAGGATATTGCGAAAGTTATGCAACTTAAGGGTCATAAGGTAAAACTTGCTCAAAATTGTGTTACATGAGAATGTATTTAGCCTTCTTTTGTCATGCGAAAAAATTGCATGAATTTATGCCAATTGAACACAATCTATATTATGATGGAGCAATGCTACTCTCTTTATTATCATTATGGTCATTTGCAATTGGTGAAAGAAGATATTTTTTAATGCTAATCAAAGATTGTACAAATGTCACATGTTAAAAGATATTGTTGGTGAACGTCCACTATGAGGCCTGTAATTGTTCCGCTAGAACATTTCAGACGTGGATGGTGCTAATGCTATTTGTAAATGCTCTATTTCATCTGGATTGTTGGTCTTATTTTGCATGCTTATACTATGTCTTCCCACTCCCTCTTAAGCTCATCGTTGCCAGCGATGGATATGAGTTTAGGAATCATTATGAGTGCAGGATATGGGAAATCATATATGAAAATGGTTTTTAATGCTGGAAACTGGAAAGTACATAGTAAGATAAGCAACAAATCTATGAAACAAGTATAGAAACCTAAAACAAAGCAGCAAGAAATTTCTAAGCAATAGGTTCTGGCTTGCTCAATCAACGAGGTTAGTTTGGAAAATAAATGGACTTATATGCTCAATGTCAGTGTTGATAAATAGACTTCTCTTTTCTAATAGAAACACCTTTTCTTTATATGATGAAACTAAGGAGGTGCATGGAAATCTTATAATTCTTAACTGAGAATGTGTAATACCATAAAGTCACATCATAGTGAGGGTCCCATGCTTTTCCCTTTCTCTTTTAGGGTTTAAATAATGACGGTTGGTAGACATATAGAAGTGGTAGTTGGTATTGTCACTCTCTCTCTCTCTCCATCAACAATGATGGATGGAACCTGGCACTGATACCACCCTTGGGACATTGCAGTCGACTGGATAGGTATGTACCAACTATATTAGCTTGTATGGATTGATATTGACAAACTATATCAATATCATTTTCATCTTTATTGATTTTGAGGGTCTTGGTAGGTTCCAACAGTATAAGTACCATGCTAGTGTCATACCACAAAATGATTATTTGGTATTGGTTTCTATAGACATGATGTAACCATCCGGTGCAGGGCATACCCTACCTTATAGGTAGGGTAGCAAGAGTGGTATGCCTCTTGCATTGAGCGTTGGTACTGGTGTATGTATTGTACCAACACTTGAATGTTCCATCACTGAGATTCTGGACCTTAATGACAATAATGGGTGGTCAATGGTTGCAGTGTGAAGGAGCAGTTTCCTCTTTATGTGAATGCTGCAGTCCCCAGATTCATTTGTTAAATGAATTGAATGTTTCCTGAACCAATTTTCTAGGATAATCTGAATTGATGTGGAAACCTATTTTTAACTAATCTTTAGAGCAGGGAGACTATAAAGGATGTACCACCCTGAATTGCCTGTTTTGGGTTGTACTAAGCCATACTGGGGGTGGATCGGCATGGTTCTGCCCCTTGGTTCGGGAAACCAGCAAGGGAGGTGGAGAGGGAGACGGAGGGAGGGAGAGAGAGAGAGAGAGAGAGGAGAAGAGTGGGTGGAGAGAGAGAGAGAGGCGGAGGGAGGGAGAGGGGGCTTTTGAAGCCCCCCTCTCTTTTGTAGCACTGTAATAGGGGCAGAACCCCTATTCTGAATGAAATAGGGGCTTCAGCCTTCTTTTTTGAATTTTTTTTTTTTTTTTTTTAAGTGAAGTTGGTAGCCGCTGCTGATAAGGGAATCGATTATGGCCCTACCCTTTCCCCATTGAAGTTCTGGAAGGGAAGATGGATTCCCTCATAGATTTTGTGTTGGATATGTAGGGTTAAATGCATGGAATTGAGATCTCTAATATGGTTTGGTAATGATGGTTTATGTAGAGGAATAAGAATTGGAGTTGCTGCAAGCTGACAGCAAATCTGAATTTGTGTAGGTTCAACAACAAAAGCTAAAATTGAAGATTGGTAAGATCTTGTTATAACCAGGATACAAGATTGGATTCATAACTTTTGGATTTTTAGTGGTTTTTTGTATAATTAAGACTAATATTTTTGAAAGACAAGAAAAATTAGAAAACAAAAACGAAGGAACAAAGAAAAGAAAAGGTAATAATAAGATTTGCTATGTTGGTACCTGAACCTGGACTAGGTTTGGTATGTCCTGGTGCCATTCCATATTGGATCCATATCTCAAGGTTTGGTATGTCCTGGTGCCATTCCGTATTGGATCCATATCGAGATAGAGAGAGGCGAAGGTGAGAGGAAGAGAGAGATGGGGCAGGAGGGAGAGGGAGAGAGGGCCTTCAGACGTTGCTGGAGGGTAGCTAAGCTCCCTATGTTGTGTTGAGCTCAGTGGAACCTAGAGGAGGGGGGCAGGGAGGGAAGGAGAGGGAAAGGGAGAGGAGGCCGCTGCGCTTGCTGCTGTGCCGATGAAGGTTGAAGGAGGGGTTCTATCCTCCTTTTGATTAAAATAGAGGCTTTAGTCCATGTTTCAAATTTTTTTGGAATTTATCGCATGAAGTTGGCAACATGGTTGTCGACTTCACTAGTTGCCAACTTCAAATGAAAATCCCAAGAAAATTTAAAAACTAGTGAAGTCAACAATAGGGCAATTATTGCCAACTTCATGCGATAAACCCAAAGCATTCGCTGGCAAAGCGGCGGGTGCTGTGGCTTCGTTGGCACCCTAGAGGCCTTCGGTGGCCTCCTCTCCCTCTCCCTCTTTTTCCCTCCCTCCACCCTCCTCTAGGTTTAGCTGAGCTTGGCAGCGATGCTGCGAGCTCGGCTGCCCTCTGACGGCCTCCAGAGGCCATCTCTCCTCTCCCTCTCCTTCCCTTCTGGCTCTCTTTCTTCTTCTCTTTCCTTCTCCCTCTATCCCTTCTTTCTAGTTTCTTTTTTCAAACTCCAGAACCATTCTGGTCAGCAGCCCGTACGATTTAGCACATTCCAAACCATCTGGGGCGGTCTGGACTTGTCATAACACTGAGGAACACTAAGAGTTATCATATAGATTAAGGCATGATGACATTGTAGAGTAAGTATTGAACATGGTATGTGCTAGAACAGATAGTATGCAAGTTTGAAAAATATTTGCAATAACATATTTAGGTAACTGCTTTCCCTAATCTTGTGGGGCACAGACCAATTAAATTGTTTCATGCTAATCTATAGATATGTTTTACATAAAATAAATAAAATTCTAACTAATTTATATAAATATAGGATTGTAAATTACTTGGGGGCTGTTTGGTTACATCTGAGTTTTCCCAAAATAGATTGTCATAAAACATGATTTTCTGTAAAACTTTTTTCATGAAAAACAGGGGCAGACTTGTTTTTCATAAAACTAATTTTGCAGGTGTTGTTTTCTCAGTTTTGACAAAATGGGTTTTATGTAAAACAACTGAAAAACCATTTTTTGTGGAATTCTTTCATTCTGAGTTTCTTGTAAACCTCTTCTAGTAAAATTTGTAACCAAACAGACTCTTAACTATCTGTTTCGTGTGAAGTTCAAATCTAGCATTTCACGCTTTTAAGTAATTTATCATACAGAGTAACCGTAAACAAATATCTTCCAAAATATTTGGTCTTGCATGGACATGGACATGAGAATTAGATTTGGACATGTGTCCAAGTTTTGTACTAGGAAAGCAAAAAAAAGCAAGATACAGGGATATGGAGAAAAGATAATTTTAATTAAAAATATATTTAAATATTATAACAATTAAAGGATATTATATATTAAGGTTTCCAATATGCATGTTTCTCATCCAAATTCCTAGCTACCTCAAGGATTTTAAAAATGTTATTTTGCAATTTTTTTTAAAAATGTACATTATTAACCAATCTTGAAAAAGAGCAAAAGCCCTAATTAAAAAGAAATATTCAACTGTCTGACATGTATCTGATTTGAATATGTATTTGACACAAGTCATAGGAGCTGGATGTGTGTATCTAGGTAGTGGACAGCAGTAAGCTTAATTCATTACCGAGTCTTCATGGGCACAAGTAGCATGCTTGTGATTAACTTCTTTTATATCTTGTATACATACTGCTGATGGTATGAAAAACTCATATACCGATGTTGTGGTGGCTTGTATGCTTTCATATACTTTAATTGCTAACCTTGGTCTGATGTAGATCATGTCCCTTTTCATAATCATTATGTCCCATTTGTAGATTTTATGATCACATCATCACTAGAAAAAAAGAAGAAGAAAAAAGTACTCAACATGGTAGAGTTTATTATCATCTAGAGTAGGAATAAAAGCTGTTTAAACACTTAAAATTCAAAAATGGAAAAGCAAGGTACAGGCTTATGCTGCCTTAATTTTGTATTGCATAGCTAGGCTATATGTATCGTGATATGGTTTGCTGTGCACCTTTACGATGTGGTGCTCATTGTAGAGAGGCACCTTCTCCAGTATGGTGCTGATAATTTGTCAGCAGAGTGTGGAATATATCTATCTATGATCCATTATGAATGCACTAGAGTTAACAGAAATAAGTGGATGTTACCACTGTGGTGGAGTGAATGGGTGCCCTTATGGGAGCATATACTAGTTTCCATGTGGCTCTAGGAACACCAAACATGTAGAGCTTAGAGAGGACTGATCCTTTTCTGAAAATGGAAGTGAAATTTAATGGAAATGTTCCAATGGAATAGCTCGAGGGTTGATTGGCCCTTGCATGGACTAACTTGTAAAACAGGAAAGAGTAAATTCTGTCAAATCCTAAAATGAAGTTGAAGTGAAAACAACCATTATCATTTATGTTCACATGCATGCATGTGTGGGTATCTGTGCTTTTGTCCCTTTGTATTGCACACCCTCCATGCTTGTAGGCAAGGATTGCCGAATTGGAACCAGACCCTATGCCAGCCGGTCAGCAGTATGGTTCGGTATGCCCCTGAATCAATCTGTACAGGGGCTCGAACCGACATAGCAGGGTGGAGGGAGAAGGAAAGAGAGGAAAAGAGAGATAGGAGTGGGGAAGGGAAGGAGAGGAAGAGGGAGAGAGAGCCCGCGGTGGCTGCCGGTTCAGCATGCCCTGAACTGCCCGGTTTGGGATGGTTTGGTGAACCCTGCTTTTGGGTTTTAGCATCATGTTTGGATCATCAACATTTACTATGCAGTACCTATTTCATATTGCCAATGTTATATTAAATATTAGTGGGGATTGTTAGCAGTCTCCTAGACTCTAAATCAAGCAAGTGCAGTTGATAAGTTCTGAGAATTGAAAACAGATATGATTCAGAATGAATTTTAGATAACTTATCTACATCAAAATATTGGTGTAGCTTATACATCCTTTCTAGATTTATGCATAGAGATGAATCTAAAAGCAGTTTTTGCTGTCTTGTATCTCGAAATCTTCCTTTACAACTAAATGGATAAAATATATGATGTACAACTGCAGTTTAAGATATAGGTTTATCTCCAGGAGATGTACTGCTTTACTGCCCCTATAAACCATTTTGGTTTTCAACCTGAGGAATGACCATTTAGTTTAATGATTCATTTTCTTGTTTTCTTTCTGATATCTTTGGTTTTCAACCTGAGGATGACCATTTAGTTTAATGATTCATTTTCTTGTTTTCTTTCTTATATGTCTTTTTCGTCATATAGCTTGCTTATGAACTTGGCTTTGTACTTTATTTTGGCCTAAAAGGTTTATTAGTAGCTGTAATTGTACTTTTACAGTTTTTATTTTGGGCATCACACTTTGATACCTTGTGTTGGTTTCATTATTTTCTTCAATGTTCAATTTGTGACTGTTGGTGTTTTCTCAGCTTTTGTTGGTTTATCTATGTCAACTGTTTTATGTAATTATCATTATTTGGTCCTTCTAATCACATTGCAAATAGAAAGTACTAAATAGATACATGTTCTCTTTCTTTCAACATATGAAATGACATTGATTGGTTCTCAGAGTGCGGTAACTTGGTTGTGTTTCACTCCAAATTCAGAGCAGATAATTACTGCATCAAAGGATGGTTCCTTACGAATATGGAATATCAATGGTATGTTCAAATAAGATAACTGAATGCTTCAGTCAGAAATAGATTACTTTAGCACCCAAAGATCAGTACTGTAGGAAATAGATTGCGATGGGCATGCTGTTCCATTAGCTTTACCTTTTTGCTGCCTCTGCTATCTCAGAAGTTGAAATAGCTTTTGCACTTCAGTTAGCTGATCTAGATCAAATACCAATTTGTTTATATTACTAGGACATTGAATATTTGCGGTTGCTATACTCTAATGCTTTTCATTCCAAGGTTTCAATATTGCTGATGTCCCTCAACATGAATTCCATGCCATAATGTAAATAAACAGTTGTTAGTTCAGTCAACCTTTTGACTGGAATTTTCTGGAATAAAATAATATGGCAACTGCTGTAAAATAACAGCATTATTTGTTCATGTTACCGTTCATAGAATAAAATATTATTTTTTTGGTGAATTATTGTTCCTATTATATGATAGCAGTTATAACAGGATAACAACTCAATAACAGCCATAATTTGAATAGCTGTTTCGTGTGTTAAATGTAATGAGTGGCCTTTGTACTTGCTATAAGTGTCTCTGTTTTAGCAATATCTTGTTTATGGATTATAGTGTGAACTTTCTTAACAACATTTTCAAATTTGAATTTGTCTATTTCTCTCTAGTTCAACATGCACAGATTACCGTATGATAGACCAAGGAGGCTACTTAGGCTGAGTTTTTTCTTTGATTATTGAGTAGTTGGAGTCCTGTGTATCATGATAATGCCTTAATATAATTTCCCTGCAACCTAAACTTGTATGCATTTATTATATTATTCTATTTTCGTTCCTGTATAATTGGTGAATGAGGAAATATAAGGCCAATGTAAATAGTTGGAAAAGGCTGGATCTTTATGGTTATGGAATTCTTGACTTTTCCAATAACCCATTCATAATTATGTAAGCATCATTTCCTATCGATAATAGCAACCCATTTCATATACTATGCATCTGATTTCTCTTGACTATTCATGATGATTACACAGACTTCTGTTTTTCTAACTTTGTTGCTCCTTGCTTCTGCTTGTTCCCTTTCTTTAGTTCGATATCATCTTGATGAGGACCCAAAGACCCTAAAAGTGTTTGCAATTCCACTTCATGATGCCAAAGGCTCTGTTTCACACTATGACCGCATTAGCATCTCTCCCAATGGAAAAATTCTGGCAGTCGCTAGTGGCTTAACATTGCAATGGTTATGTGCTGAAACAGGGAGGGTTTTGGATACGGCTGATAAAGCACATGAAGGTTTGTGAAGTTTAAATGCCTTTGCTCTCTCTATGGCTTAGTCAATTCTCTGACCTTTTTTTCTGAATTTAAAGTGTCGATATCTATTTTAACTCGACCAATATAGTATCCGTAAAATTGGCCTTAGTGTGATGTTCATTGATTGTGCTTTGCTAATTTGTTAAGTCCTTGTTAAATAGAAAAAAGAATACCAGAAAGAATAGCTTGTAACTGGAAAGCTGATTCCTTGTTAGGTTTTGTTACCATGCTAGGCCTGGTCAGTGTATTTCTTGATCTGGCTATATTTCCACATTCTTGCTGTCCCTTGATATATTTTAATGTTATGTGTCAGTAGTTAGCTTTTTGCTCAGCCAATGGCCTTCTGCTGCATATCATGAGTTTGACCAGGCCTTACTGGTTGTGTTGGAGAGGCCTTTGGACCTTTATGAGCTAGTGACAACTGCTCCTAAGTAAAGCTTAAAAGAACGCAAAATGGAAGGTGTGTATTAAATTATACTTTCGGGTGAATTATAATGCATTTGGAAAGGAAAAAATATGGAGAGTAATACACTTATTTGGAGGAGCATTGTCAACCTTGGCTTTCATACCTAGATGGCATGCAAAATCATATGGTTTATGGTTATCTACTGGTAGGTAGGTTAGTTTTGTTCATGCATTGGAGGTTTGAACCCCTAGGGGTGGTGATTGACAAATTTGGTGGTGACCTCCCTTGCATTTGTTCCATGTGCCACTATGAAATTGTGATATATAACTAATTGTTCTGTTCATCTAATCTTGTTCATGTTGTTGGTTTAGATTTATGAGGTTCATGTATTTGCCTATATAATTCAACCAAAAATAATCAAATGATGCTGTATTGTGCCGGTTGTAACACTAGAAGTTAATTGTCTCTAATGGAGGCATATAAAAATAATATAAACAGAAGAAACAAGAAATACACATTTGCAAGGATGCCATCTGTTGAACCTTACTTTTATCATACAATGAAAATGGTTTAGACATGATATTGCTAATATTTAGTTGCTTCATATCAATATTTTCAAGTGCTGGTCCATGCTGGCCAGCATGAACCATGCAGGGGCCAATACCAGCACTCAGCACTGGTCAGCACAACACCTACTAAGTTATTATTAAACACTTAATTTTTTTTTTTTTCCTTTTTTATATCTCACCATGATGTGGCATGTTAGCCAGCATGGCATGTACCTTTTTGGCCAGTGGACTTTGGCATGCTCACCAGCATCAACACTTTGAGACCTTGCTGCTTGTATTTATTAGGTAAGGCATCTTGCATTAACATGATCATGTAGTTTCAGAATGATCCAGATGTTTATGTTTGTTTGCAATTTGTTCCTCAATAATGAATGTGATATGAGCTGGCTAAATCTTCCATCGTAAGGTATGTCCAAATTAAGTTCTAACCATAATTATATGTAGATGGGCTCATTTGTTGCAAATTTTGTGTATTCCACCTTGGGAGCATGATGATTAGCTTGAAGAACCTGTTAAAGAGTTATTTTGTTATCCTGCTTTCTTATCATGTTAATTACCACATGATGCAGGTGACATCACAGGCATTGCTTGGGCTCCTCAATTAATTCCTATGGGTAAGAATCTTCCGGTTTCTTTCGAAGTTCTTCCAATTCTTAAGACTCTGGTGCCTTCTATCTACCTTTGGATATATAATTCCTTTATGGCCTGCTTGGTTGCATGGTGGAAATCGCTAGAGGATTTACCAAACAATTGTTGTGATGCTACTAAAGAATCCTAAAATTTACTTGGCCGTTCTTTAGTTTGTTCTGTTTGGTTAATTCTTGTGAATTGTTTGCAGAAAATTTATTATGATCAAGAGTAGTCAGTGGAAGCCTGTTAATGTACATGTAAATATCCTTCAAAGTTAACCTAATTTTCAGCATATGGATCATAGAGTTAAGAAAGCATACATTTAAAGAGGAAAAAATCATTTAAGCTGAATAAAAGAACTCTATTTTACTGATGGATATCTAGGTAATGCCTCACTAAACATTGGGACAAGCTTGATTTCAAACAAGCATGAAAAGAAAGTTCAGTTGTCAGCAATCCCACCGTCATCTCTTTGTGCCTTGAAATAGTGGTCATCGATCGCCTCTTTTATGCCTTAGGGGCGGTCTGAAACATAGCTCATGCTTTGTAAACATGGATCTCCAATGGGGTCCCTCTTGTCTTCAATACAGCCACCATCTCTTGGTTAAGAAGCCTCTGATTTTTTTGGGATTGCTACCTCTGTCTCCTTCCATCTCATATAGGAATCTTTATTGGAAGGCCTTCAGTGCAAGATCCACTTCGTCCTTCAAACCTGTATTCCCTCGCTTGTTTATTCAAATCATCATTTTTTCCAGAATTCTACTTGTTTCCATTTATGGCCTTTGCACTTGATCCATACTATCCAGTCCTTGCCACTCCTTGTGTCCACTCCTAACCCCACCTCAAAGCTTAATTTAGCACAGAGCGGCAGAACTGGCACATTTCCTGATGGAGGGGCAGACAGTGACCACCTTTCAGTTAACAAGATCTGGTTTTCTTAGGATTTCTACCTTTGTCTTCTCCTGCCTCATCCAGGCATCTTTACTGTAAGGCCTTCAGTGCAAGATCCACTTGGTCTTCCACCCTGCCTTCCCTCCCATATTTTATTCAAGTCACTGTTCTCTACAGAATTCCACTTCCATGTTCCCATTGATGGCCTTTGCACCGGACCCAAGCTATCCAATCCTTACTGTTCCTTGTGCCCACTCCTAACCCCACCTCAAACCTTAAATTAGCACAGAGATAAAGAAGTGACAGAGGATTTCTGGTGGAGGGGCAGCTGGAGTGGTGTGTTTAGAGGCTGTTTGGTTGCCTGCAAGTCCAATTGTTGCAATAGAAATTGCAATTGCAATTGGAATTGCTACAATTAGAAATGCAAGTGCAAATATATTTTTGGTTGTCTATGATCAGCAATTTCAAATGCATCTGCAGCTATTTGGTTGTATGGTGTGAAAAGAGGTGTAGTAACCTTGCAAATAACCGGTAAGTTTACCCCTTTAGGAGTGGTGAACTACTTCCTTTTTTCATTGTTATGTTTGAATAATAGATGGCCAACTGTTAGCTTCTTCAAAATGTTTTATAATATGTAATTTTTCTCAAAAAATATAATAACTGCATTATTATATAATAATTAAATCTCATACATATTGTATTGGTATATTATATATTATTAAATGATTACATATTTGATAATAAATGTTAAATTATAATTCATTATGACAAAATTGCAATATTAGAGAAATTTTATTATTATTAATATAAATAACTGACAATAATCATGTTATTCTGAAAATCATTATATGTTGATCATTTTAATGTAAAAATAATTAAGGTATTATGTAATAATGATTAAAATAAAAAGAATCTTACAATATCATAATAATCTTATTATTGTGATATATATGATAAAAATAGTAATCTTATTATTAAACTATTATTATGATACGATAACGATACTTGTTATCATAATATATTGTTATAAAATCATTTTATATTATAATAATTACATATATTAAATTGTAATATAAATTAAGCTAGTGAGAGGGTGTGAGAATACAGGATAGGTGGGATAGGATTTGCAACCCAAGCCACAACTGCCACTATGGCTGGTTTTAACCGACCATGCTAAATGCAACTTTTGGGCGTTTTCCTGCAATTGAATTGCAAGCCAGTAGCTGCATCAGCTGCTTACAATTCCAATTGCTGCAATTAGAATTGTAAACTGCCCAATTGCAGGCAAATAAATCCTTTACTGCAGCAGCAAAGATTGGTAGGGCTTCAGAAGGAAAAGAAAAGGTGGAAAATGAGCTAAAGCTTGGAAGAGATCTTGACGTGGACATTGTGGACTCGTTCATACCAATTGGGGGGAAATTGGGTCCCATGGGGTTTTTTTTTCTTTAATTCTTATGGAACTGCCGAATTACCATGTGTTTTTGGTCTATGACTAGGTATCCCAATAGTCAATTAGGAATTATTTATCCTATGGTTTAGGAAAACATCTGAAAGCCTGTATTCTATAAAATCTTATGGTTGTTCTCTGGCCTGCAGTTGTTGGTCTGAGTGAATCTTGACAGCTCATAAATCAGGCTACGAGCTTGTAATTATTACATCAAGTTGATGTTGACAGCCCATAAACCTGGCCGCTTTGATTAATTTGCCCAAGTATTTCTGGAATCAGCAGCTTCAAAATGTGACAGAGCCCAAGGTCGATTAATTTGCCCAACTTTATTCACATTGATGACCCAACCCAGATACAACCAAAGATACATCATGAATAAACTTCACCTAGCTACGAGGGTGCAGTATATTTACCACCGGACCGCTGTTATATACGGTAGCATTTAATAGATCTAACCACGTTTACTTATTGGTACACTGGTTTGCTTATATGACTGTTTCCTGCCAACTTTTGCAGGTGGTGGACCCACCATGGGTTTAGCCACAGCCGGTGCTGACAAAAAAGTGAAACTGTGGTTGGCTCCAGAGCACGACTCTTCATGACTGATGCACCATGGTCAGCTTCTGCAGCGATGTTGGATCAGTTTTACTGTGGAGTATATCAAAGTGCATCACAAATCTAACCTGGATCCCTCTGCTTTTATAGTTTTTATGTTCTGACAAGCAGTACCACAGCCAAGTTACAATAGAGATGGATTGTCCAAATCCCAAAATTTGTTCACCTGCAAATCAATTCAATTCGGGTAGCAGCTTGACATAAGGTTCTCAAGTTTTGGGTTCACAGATTGGTGACAATGTTTTTGTCTGCGATAGAATATCCGGTAGTTTGTATGTTGATCTACAAACAACTGATTTCCCCCCTTTTTTTTCCTCCTCCTAGTTTTCCCTCCATTCAAGTTTGCACTCGAATAAGGATGATGTGGCTCCAGATAGGAACCATAATTAGTATGTGAGATTTCATTTCTTCAACAAGTTGTAAGAAGAAATTCTCTCTCCTTTTTTTTTTTTTTACCTCTTTGATATATTATTATGAGACTGAGAACGACTTGAGGACTTGGTGGATTCTCATTGCTTATTTGGGTATTTGCTTTTCTGTGTTTCTCAAACTATTATTCCTTCCATCTGGCATCCGGGTTCGCATTATCAGAATGGCTACGACAGCCGAAGCAATTATTGGGGGTGGAGAAATTAATACGACTGATCTGTAATTATCATCAAGGACGACAATAGGAGTGCTTTCTGCACGAACGAAAGCAGCAGCTGTACGATGCTGGTGCAAATGAATAGGACTTCAAGGCTTCATGGTGTAACTCTGTGACAAATGGTTGGATTTTATCCTGGATCCGGCTTCCTCAAAAGGCAACGTCTGCATGATGGGTGCTGAATCGCAACAATTTTGGGAAGAATTTGCCTGGATTTGGAAAAATTATTTCTAAATTTCATGCCGCACCAATCACGGTGATCGAGGTGATTGACATGGTGCATGATATAATCTTTCTTGAACTCGGCTTGAGATTATACTCTGGAGAATGGTTGCTCTAGCCGCATTGTAACCAAACAATGGAAATTGCTGAGAATCCTTGAACATCAGAGAATAACCATAAAATGGACCCATTAAGATCACGTGTCGACGAGCATTATTTGTCTACCATGGTGGCCAAGAGAAAGCGTACGGATTGGTAAAATTTGCCAGGCCTTTTGTGGTGATCCTGCCAATAAGTCCCCTCGTGAACGCCGGGGAATGCGGCATCTTTGAACCATTTGTTCCAAAGATATCCAACAAAGTAAGGGAGAAAATCCAAAGACAACCAACAAATTTAGGAAGAATGATCCAAGTGAGGCATGGTAAACTGGCTTCCTTGCAAGCATGAGGCCGTAGCTTGTCGTGGAATTCCATTGCTCAGCCTTCACTGTTCAGCCATCAGCAGACAAAGTTGGACGCAAAAATATCCTCCACTGTTCAAAACATTTGGTGCTGGTGAGTCAGAGAATAAAGCGAAAGACTGACAATCCGTAGCGCATCATTACAATGGACAAGCTCAGGTGACTCAAAGTGGCAAGTCTATATCGTTTGTGCCTCTAAAATGGGGGATTCCAAGGCGGATGCATCATGGTTGGGACGAACGCATTCGTCCTGTTGAGAAGGACATTTCATGGATTGAAATGGACTCAGGGGAAAGCAAAAAAAAAAAAAAAGAAAAGCCCTCCGGATTAACTACTCTTGCAGTTGATAAATTAAGATGATCTACTGCTCAAGGCTTTCAAATCTCTATATATTAATTATCTCAGTTCATCTCGGTTCACATGATTAATGGAAAATTTTTTAGGGAATTGAGATTTTCCAAGACATCCACCTATAATTTCGAACCGAAATGGATATTATAAAATTCAAGATTAAAAGCTATATTCAAACATCAAGTTCATAATTTGCTTCTAATATTTATGTAAGAAAGTAAGAATAATGAATGAAAAATATAGGCTGAGGTGAATATATCATATCGGCCAATAACTTAGATATTACCGGTTTAAATAGACCGATATGATAGGACTGAGATTTTCACATTATTATAGTATAATCTTGGGACTTATTATTTGCACATGAAAAGTTTATCAATCATATAATTGTTGTTTCTTAACTCTCTAGTTAATCTTTTCATGATTGGCAACAGATCCTTTAAATTGTACCGAACCCCTCATGCTGCATGGTAAGAAAAATTGTTCATGCGCTTGTGATGGAAATCCTTTAATATTATTCATATCTTATTTTTCTTTCTTTCATTCATCATATATTTACAAATGAGACCCCATTTTCAAGTACTTAGAGCGAAGGTCTAGCTTACGCGGCAAGAATATAATATATTTGGAGACCCCCTAAGTTTTATTTCAGTTCTGATATCATATCTTTCCTTAAGCATATTTACAATGTTCTTTTAAGCAAATAGGATTATGTAACCTTTGCTCGCTAGCAAGATTTTCATCTCGGCGAGGATCCTTGTTGATTATATATATATATATATATATGAGTAATACATTGCGATTTAGGGCTTCATTGGATGCTCCAACAATCTATCCTGATATAAGTAATATATTGCCATTGAAGAGATAGAGGCCATGACGATGAAGCGAGATTGAAGTAATTAGGGACTTGCTGATTAGAAAATCAAAAAATATAAGGATAATGGATTCTTTGATTTTGTTGATTGATGATGGATTCTTTCTAAAATGTGATCTTCAGTATCTTAATTTTTGCTGAATTCTAAACATCAAAATCTCTTGGAAACTCTTCCATTCCCATGCTAATTCTAACCAACTTATTCAATATACATTATATATTCAGTGCCCTGCTTGTCGAGGTATCTAAAAAAACCCTTTGTCCTATGAAATTTCTTATAAGGTTTCCATAACAGAAATGTTGTATGAATGGATGTTCATTGAAAACAATATCGACCTTTATAACAACTACTATTTATTCTACAATATATGATTTGAGATAATCTAATATTAAAATAATAATTTTAAAATAACCATCATGAAGATATTAATATCTAAATCTTAAGCATGAGATATTATAAAAATAATACAAAAAGGTCCATGTCATACCAATGTTCTCCCAATCTATATCCCAAGACTTCAAAAAATATTTGGACTATTCTTAATTTTTCTTATCAAAACAATTCTTCCGGTTACCTTGTTTGTCAAATTAATTAAAAATAAATTGATTGTTCAAAAAGTTTACTATTTTTTGATTGTTCATAAAGTTTAATATCCTTTTTAATATGATCATCATAATCATCCATCTATTGAGGTTGTGGGATTTGTTCAAAAAGGCACGCTTTAGGTTGATCTCTACTTTGGCTAATTGATAATTTCTCCTAGCCGTCCCTATGAAAAAGGTATTCAGACCTAGTGAATGTGAGACAATCCATAAAATGGTAGACTCCTTTCTGCACTCGCGGTTCCCAATTCCAAATCCTGGATGCATGAGACCAGTAGGTCCCTTGTATATGACTTTCTAATGATAAAATGTTTTCTGATCACAGAGTCCAAGCATCTCTCTTTCTATTTTACTTTCACATTATATATATACTCTTATAATTATTTAAAATTATATATAACTTTAGTTCATTATTTACATATAGTATCTTTATAAATTATTTCTGATTATATGTCTTCTCTCACTATCTTCTCTAGTATTAAAGTTAAAAAAAAATTTCATCTATATCCATGTAAATATTTAAAATTTCATGTGTATCCTCATAAATTTATTATTTACATAATAATTTATAAATTATTTTTTTTAATACACCTATCGTTATTGAGTTAAGGGTATTTCAGTTACTTCATACTTTTAGATAATAATAATCTCTCTCTCTTTCTCTCTCTCTCTCTCTCTCTCTCTCTCTCTATATATATATATATATATATATATATATATATATATATATATATATATATATATATATATATCAGTAAAATAATTATAAAAATATTTATGTAAAAAAAAAAATTAAAACCTCGACCTCGACTACCTGGTTCATTTCATCACATTAGATTCCATCCCTCATGCAAACCGACACCCAACCAGTACGGATATTGATCAGCTTTCACAAACATCGAACTAAATCATGGCACCCATGCTCTCCACTCATATCACTTACACCTTATCTTATCAAAACTATTACCTATAGAAGCCACCACAATCAGTAAATTAATCTCCCCCATGGTCCTTCCTCTCGCCGTCTTGTTAAAAAAAAAGCTCAAACACGGTCTTTGATCCTTCCGTCCTCCCCATCTTTAATAACAATCATCATTCCACGTACGACGCTTGCAGTATGATTCGAATTCCCTCATGGGTTCGCAAGTAACGGCCTGCAGGCAGCTCGCAAGTGAGAAAAGTTTCCTTAATTAATTAACTGCACAAAAAAGGAAAGCTTTTTACTCGATTTGTGAGGGCTAATCAACAATGAACAGGATGTGACTGCTGACTTCTTTTCATATTTAGCATCCTTTGATTCAGCTCTAATCAATTGCGTCGAGAGCGATGCCAATTTTTCAATAATTCTTGTAGCAACGTGTCGCATTGTTATGGATTTCTTTTCCAAGCTTAAATTTGGTGCTGATAATTAGGTTGGGTTACGGCTGATTTAATCATGAGCATCATGTGTTTTATCTTCATCCTTGGGAATCTTGTGAAGATGGATTGGTTGATTCCATCATTATTTTTTTGGACTTCATAATAGTAACCAACAATGATGACTTTCAAATATATTTTTTAATTTTTATTTTGATCAAATAATATTTTTTTCATATTTTTTATTATAAATATCTAAAATTATATAAATCTCATAAATTTATCATTTATGTACGTATCATCATAATTTTTTTTTTCTTTTGCAAATCTATCCGCACTGAGTTAGAGGCATTTTAGTCATTTTAATTTTTTATATAACTCTTTTCTTCATCGTGTAAAATGATACGTTGACTGCAGTATAGATATGTAAAAAAAAGTATACATGCAAATACTAAATTTATAAGGATTATACATATAATATTAAATATTTATAATGATTTATGATAAAGAAATATGAAACAAGACATTGAACACCCGTCTTTATAAACATGGGAAGCCATCTAATGCAACATAAACACCAAATTCATAACCAAATTTAAACATTAAACAAATGCTTTTCCTCTCACATGGGATATAAATATTCATGTAGTCATCTTTTGATGCTTTAGGACATGGGATCTAAGGTACCTTGCAGTGGATGCTTCATAATTTGATATATGATTTTAGTAGCTGTAGTTATGATTACAATAGCCTAATTAATAATGGAATCAAGTACCTAAAAAAAATTAACAATGGAATTAAAACTTTGACACCGAATCTTAAATATATAACTTTATGCCATATGACCTTGGAGGGTTAAAATTGCTCACTTGAGATGGATGCTTACTTGGGAGGACAACTATGGATGGTTGATTAGAGTGGGAATGGCTTTTGGAGGCTTTGGTTGATCGGAGAAAATAACAAGGCTAGACTACTAAAAGTTGGGAAAGGGAACATTATGTGTTCGGCCAGATTAGGGATGATGGTTTAAAGAGGGTTAAAGTTGGGAGAAGGATGAGGGGATGGGCTAATTAGAGATAGATGTTAGCTAATAATGAGGTACAAAGAAGGTTGGGTTTAACTAGAGATGACCGGTACATGGAGGTCAAGCATATAATATGGAATTGACTGCATTTTTCCAAGTCATATTTTAGACTTAGACCAAAACCTAATTATTTACTAGTTAGGTTGGGTCAAGTCCATGGAATTTGAGCTTATTGAGTCATCGGGGCAAGGCTAGTCAAGCATAACCTTCACC
This sequence comes from Cocos nucifera, assembly GCA_006176705.1. Lineage (NCBI taxonomy): Eukaryota > Viridiplantae > Streptophyta > Magnoliopsida > Arecales > Arecaceae > Cocos > Cocos nucifera. The sequence continues at coordinate 1,154,140 of QRFJ01000076.1, forward strand.
CAAATCATAGTATTTTGTATCAGATTAGATCACGTCTGGGTTAAGGTCTAATACCAGATCAAAAAAAATATTTTAGTTATTTTTATATAGAAGAAATTATGACATGACTAAAAAGTAGATAATTGTCAAAAAGAATGTTTGTGCAAGTTGCTACGATTAAAGTCATAAACATTTTGACTCAAATTTTAATAAAGTCTTCAATATATAAAGAACTACTTTTGGGTTAAACCATATTGGTTCATCTAATGTTTACTCGTGTTAGACTCGTAACTCAAGGAAAAGTTATGAGCAAATTTGTCCAATTTTTTTTTTCCAAGCAAATTATTTTTAATCTTAATCAAATAAATAATTTTTAGAAGACAAGATAAAACTCAAGTTTTTGTTCTCAAAAATGAGCTACAATTTTATTTCCAGTAGAAGATTTTTATTACATATTAATGATGATTTGTCACTTTCTACTTACTAATATTTTTTACAAAAAAAAAAAAATCAAATTTGGATATCACATCTTCTCCATCCATTTAAGTTGATATCAAATATGGCTCTTGGTAAGCAGCCCAAGCACACCAGATGGTTCTACAAAACAATTTACCCCCCAGCCCACCGCACCCCGCCCCGCCCCAACCCCCCACCCCAAACCAACTTTCCCGCGTCCAGCGCCGAGCGTGACCATCAAGGAGGCCAAGAGAACTTTGCGTGGTCCCGTCACCATCCGTAACGGCTAGTCGTGCAATCAAATGGCCCACACCCGGCAGACGGTCCAGATCTGTCCATCTCTACGACCAGCCCGAGATCAACACCCGTCAACGATCAGGCGGTTGGGACTTCGTCCGTACGACGACTGGTAGCTACGTATCACTGTCAGAAACGATACGACCATGACTGACACCTCTGACACGCATGGTGGACCGGTCAAACGCGTATAATATAATATATATATAAAATTACTCATTGGTTTTCTAATGAGGGTTTTTTCTTTTTTTCTTTTTTTGCTAATTTTTTTTGTGCCAAAGTTTTTAATGCTAGGATACCAATCCCTGCAGCACAAAATGGTGGGACCAGCGTACCGTACAGTCCCATTAGTGTGGGGCTAACAAATTGGGCGTGGTCCTGTGAGTGCTTCTAGGGTTAGACTGTTCCCTGATCCGCAGACAGCCTTTTTTTGCTTCTTTTGGCAAGGAAAAATGCTATAATATTGCATGCAATTTTTTTTAATTATGTTAACAAAATAAGCACCTACTACGTATAATACGCGAATGATTGGTCTGCCTGGGTCCCACTAAACTTTGAGTTTTCAGAACGGCACCAGGCTAGGCTTCTTGCTGTACAACATAGCTCAAAATTTTTATTAGGGCAACCACATGACCCAGGTCAAAAATAATGTCAAGTTAGGTAGAAATAGGGGGCTTGTTTAGGTGGAGCCCGCAGGACAGCTTCACGAATGCGAATTTTGATGCATAAAGCCTCTGTCGGGGAGCTGATCTAAATCCATGCAAACGTATTGCATAAGTTTCTAAAGATAATCATTTGATATGTACTCTTCGAGCATGGTAGATTAGAATTTTCTCCGCCAAATTCATCATAAATAATTAAAATTTGGTTTAGAAGCTAAGATTAAGCAAATTAATTCAATGAAATTTCTAGTGAAACTAATGCAGTCTGAATATATTAGTTATGGATTCATTATAAAAGCTAAGGGAGAGGAACAATGGACCAAGTAGGATGAGCCTGAGAGTTGAGCTTGTGGCCTGCAATGGGTTAATTAAGGCTCCGCTATGGAACGAAGGGGAAAGGCTTGAGAGAGAAAGGGTGGGAGTGATGGACTAGGTGGAAGTATGGTAGGTTGCAACACCTTAAAAAGTTTGGGTCGATGGAGTTAGTGAGTGAAGGAGATGATTGAAGGTATGGTAAAGTTAAGGGTATAAGATGTCTGCGTGCAATTAAATGTAAGAATTTTTTGTTGTCGAGGATGTAAAAATGTGAGACTTGGGGTTGTTTGCCAGTACAAGACAAGCACAAGTTCCAACTTCAGGTTGTGAAACTAGCTAGATTTTGCTAACTACCACAACATATCCTCCTAAACTAACACCAGAATATTTGAGGTCATGGGACTAAGGTGAGTCAAGTGCCTCCACATAACCCTATTAATTATACTTGGATTTGAAGCAACTGGGAGGTCATCATCTAGGGAACTTTTGGGCTGGTAGACTTGTTAATCTTGCAGCAAGAGCCTTTTCATCCTACACCAGCAAGCCATACTTAGAATTTTTCTGAGAACTAGTACTATATAAGCCAAACTTGAAGAATTGTTCGCTTGTTGAATTGAGCGAAACATATTAGACTTCATTCTATGCCTGCTGCATTAATGGACATTTTATTTTTGTTTCAAAGACCTGATCCAGATTTTGTTGGGTCTGAGATCATCAAAGTATACAAGGAAAAAAAGCGGTGTTTTGGGATGTGTAAGAGAGATGGAGAAGAACTTAACATCAGCACTGTATTCCAAGCAGCTCAGATCTTCTTGGGTTGCTTGTCTCTGAGTCGATAATGGCGGCAATGGGCCTTTTGAGGCTGAGGAGCTATTGTAGTTAAATATCGCTTCATTTCTTTCTTAATTTTCATGGATGCCGCATACATCATTATGCCAGTGGAATCCAACTTACTCTCATCCTAGCTGGCCGGTAGGGTAGCAAACATCTAGTTGTCCCAAGAAGTAAAAAGCTGGTGGGTATGTTCGCATGAGAGGTGAATGAAGCGATGAAGAACTTCCAAATTTGAATTAATTGCATCAACGCATGCAAGCAGGAGTTGGCTCATTTTTTATTAATTTTTGTTAGAGATGTTTTTTTTTTTTTTTTTTTTTTTTTTTTTTTTTTTTGGTTTTTTGTACGATTTTGAAGCCATGCTCTTTCTCAAATTCCAAAATTAAAGGCATATTTCTATAAGTCGAAGACTTTTCCATCAAATTGAAGCCTCCATCCATCTAATCAAAGTGGAAAATTGACAAAAAGATATATATATATATATATATATATATATATATATATATATATATATATATATATATATATATATATATATATATAATTTTTTTTATTTGTATTTTTATAAGATGAATCTTTTTGTTTTTCAAGATGAGTTGTAATGGGGATTATGCTATTTCTTTACAAAATATCAAACTTAGTATTAGAAACTAGTCTGTGGGTATTACTTTTTTATGAGTCTGTGATTTTTCTTTTCGAAAATGAAGGTTTGAAATTATTTATCACAGTGATCGATTTTATTTAACAGTGGTTGGATTAGTTTAAATAATTATATAGTAGTTCTAGCATATCTAAAATTATTTGTTACCATGGTTGGATTGGCAATGCATCTAGAATTATTTATTACAGTGGCCGATTCTATTTAGTAGTAGTTGAATTAGTTTAAATGATTATACAGTAGTCCCGATGTATTTAAAATTATTTATTGCAATAGTCAGTCCCATTTAGCAGTAGTTGGATTAGTTTAAATCGTTATGTGGTGGTCCTTTTTTTTTTCTTGCTCTATATCATTGGTTCCCTTTCTTTATAGACCTAGTTATTATTAAAAAAATACTAACAATTGCTTTATTTTGGTTGTAGATACATCTGAGCATAGATTCTATTTTGAGATCTCCCATGGAGGAGTGCTATCAAAGGCACCAAATGCTAAGCGTACCGAAGGTAAGATAGATTATTATAATAGCAAGGATCCTAATCTCATGAGTTTCTTCAAACTCCAAATTGTGTCAATCTAGGATGTCTATTTTCTAGTAATATGTACTTTATGATACCTAAGGATAATCTCAATTATAGATCAAGGGTATTAGTGACTGATAATGATATCATGTGCATGTTAGAATTACATTCAGAGTAGAAGGTATTTATCATTATGATTTATATGGAGTTGAGATGCTGCTATTGAATATTGAGAGAGAGCTTTACAGCTATCCAAGAAGATGAGTTTTATGGAACTTAAGTGACTTGTGATATGATTAATCGTAATACAAGCTATTATTTAGATTGTTAACTTAGTAGTGGATGAGGGGGTTGATGAGAGATAGTTGAGATAGTTAAGACTAAGAATACTGGGATAGATGAGGGGGCTGATGATAGACATGAAGAAAAGGTTGGGGTGAATAAGTTAGGTGATAAGAGACGTGTAGAGGGTCATGATGATGAGAGTGCGGATTAGGCAAGTCATGAAGGTGATGAAGGTCATGATAATAATGGTAGACATGACAGTGATTATAAACTATATTGGATAAATGATGATCATGAAGCATCCAATGATGATGACATCTTCAAGTCTAGGATATCTAGTCCCCCTTATGAAAATTTTTTTCGCACACTCTCCTAAAGATTTTGATGTTATAGAGCCATCTACAGAGAGAAAATATCTCATTAGATGACTTTCTTGAGGATCCTTTATATAATTAATGGATGTATATAGATCTTCAAATCAGAAGATGGAGGATGACCCTAAGTTTAATGAAGATATCGATATAGTAAACTTAGAGTAATAATTGGGGATATAATTTACTAATGCTATAGTCTTTAAAGCTGCATTGAGAAAGTACATTATAAGAAAGTCCATTGATTTCAAGCTTAAGCTAAATGAGGTGTATAAGATATTTGTTGTCCGTAAAAATTAGTGTAAGTGGAGAATATATGCATCAAAGATTAGGTATGAGCTGACTTTCTAGATAACAATATTTTAACAAAGTTGTGTATGTGGGAAAATAATTTTTTTTTTAACTCTCAAGTTAAGTCATGTTATCTAGTTAGAAAGTATTTGGATGAGTTTAGAATTAATTCTAAATAGGAGGTATCAGTTGTACATGCTCATATTAGAAAAGATATTTCTATAAATATGAGTAGGAGCAAGGTGTACAAAGCTAAAAGAAAAGCTAGGGATTATTGAAGGAGATGAAAGTATAGAAAACTAAGAGACTATGCTGAAATTAATTATTAGAAAAATAAATTTTGGTAGTTATGTGATTTTATAGTGTGAAGATTTTGATGAGGGTTAGCAACCTATTTTCAAGAGGATGTAAATTAGATATTTTGCTCGGAAGATGACGTTCTTGGCTAGATATAGACCTGTAATAGGTCTAGATGGATATTTTTTTAAGGAAAGATTTAGAGGATGGTCGCTTTCAACTATTGGAGATAGAAATGATAATATTTTTCCTATTACAGATATTATTATAGAGCAAGAAAATGAAGACCTTTGGAGTTGGTTTCTTCATATCTTCGGTGAAGATATATGTAGTTTGATGAGATTGGGATTCTATTCATATCAGACAGATAGAAGATATGTGTTTCTATTAGTTGCATCATATCCATGCTATTTTTTAGTTTTGTTTTATGTTTTACTTATATATAATAATACTCACATGGGTTTGATCCTTGCAATGGAGGAACTTTTTCCTGGGATGGAGCATAGATACTATATGAGATACATGTACACTAATTTTAGGGCATTTTTTAAGTGGAAAGAGTTGAAGAATGCAATATGAAAAATAGCCTATGTAGCCACTGCTCAAGAGTTTGAAATGAGGATGGCATACATCATAACTATTGATGAGAAAGAATTAGAATGGCTTAACAAGATCCCTCAATCCTAATGGTCGAAGGCCTACCTTAGCAATAGGGCCAAGAGTAATTACCTCCTCAAAAACCTAAATGAATCATTCAATGTCATGATCTTGGATATTAGAAGCCTACTTATATTATCTATGATGGAGTGGATTAGAGTTAGGTTGATGAAAAGATTTAATATCGAAAGACTTGATATGGAGACGTATGGTGGATCAATCTATCCTAATATGCATGACAAACTTGAGGTCCTAGAATTAGAGTCTACGAATTATTCTGCCACACCTACTAAAAAGTTGAATTATGAGGTGGACAATGGCTATGAAAGACATATAGTTGATTTGACTATAAGATCTTGCATGTATAGGATTTGGGATCTCACTGGTATTTCTTGCATGTATGGTGTGATAGCCATTATCAAGAATCTGTAGTAGCTAGATGACTATATACACTCTTATTACACAAAGGAGTTTTACTTGGCTACGTATCGGGATATAATTCAACTAATGTTATGCCAAGATGAGAGGATTGAAACTGGCTTGCCCCCTCCTATCCCTCCACATATACATAGGCCTCATGATAGACCAAAAACAAAAAATAAAAATAAAAAAAAGAGATCCAAAAGAGCTAAGGATCCTCACAAGGTGTTAAGAATGAATAAGACTATAAGATATGAAAAATATCATAAGAAAAGACATAATTTAAGCGGGTATAAAGCTAGTATGACTAAAGAAATTGCTTGGCAAAAAGGGATGAGGATGCAAAAAAAGAAAACTATAAAATTACATCATATTGAAAGTATAATTTTACATTAAAATAAATTATAATACCTATCCTATTAAAACTGCAAGTTCACTTATATCATGTTATCTTTTTGCTGATACAAGATGCATCAAGCACACAAGAACCTAGGACTTGTTAGTCAATAGATTCCTCACACCTTGGAAAAAGCAAAACCATAGTATCTTTCAAAATATAATCATTGTTATCTAACAATAATGTATAAAGTTTACACAAATTCTAAGCTGGAAAAAGATCCTAAGTAAGATTGTAATTAATATTGCTATGAAGAACATATACAACAGCAGCTTGTTTTAGATTACATATGCAACAAGGATTTCAAGTGAATTTTAAATCCTATGTCGCTTATATTTGTGTTTAACTTGTATTAATATTTAGCTTGCATGAATATAATATAGGCTACTGCAAGTGTGGATAGAGGAACAACTGTTGTACGTAGCTTTTGGAGGTGATGCTGGTGGGAGGAGAAGAGGCTCCGATAGAAGATCTTGTTCAGGTATAGGTGGTCTAGCCAAAGATGCATCAGAGATAGATTTTTTAGGAAGAGATTCTTCAAGCAAAGGAGCAGGCACAATTTTAGGGATAGGAGCAGTCATATTTTTAAGAAGAAGAGCTTCAACTAGAAATCTTTTAGGAAGAGTTTTGGATAGGGAAGGTCAAAGAATAAGTTCAAAAAATGGTTTAAGCACTACTTTAGATAGTGGAGAAAGTAGACCATCAAAGTTTGTATCGATTGGCGGAAAAGAGAAGAAAATATAGTGACTACAGATTATAATATAATTTATATATTTTTTTTATATATGATTTTGACAGAAAAGCAATGTTGCATGGATTTTTTTTTTTTTTTTGATTTTAGAAAATAATGTTGTACTTAGTTGTATGGAATGTAATTACAGAATGTGATGTAATGATGAAATTAAATGTCATGGTTTTCTCAATGACAAAAAATGGATTTAGTGATATGGTTTGAGAGATCTTGATGAAATGATACGTCATAGCAATCTTGATATTATGCCAAATAGTTCAAATTAACATAGGTCAAGAAAAGATTGCAGCACATACCATTATGATTCTGTATGAAATAAATGAATCTTATGTAAAAATATTAACTTTGAACTATTTGAAAAGTTTGAAACTTGATTAGAATGTAATGTTGGTTTCAGATCTTTATGATGAACTCGATCGTATGGAATGATATCACTTGAATATGTATGGAACTAGCCAATAATGTGATATGAAATTTCATGAAATATGATATATAATGTCATTGTATATTGGAATGCTACTATAGAATACAAAACGATCTTCCCATGACATTATATAATGTCATTACAAAATGCCATTGCAAATTACAATATCATTATAGAATTTATGGGGTATCATTCGATGAAGAAGAGTCTAGGATAGAAGATGAGTCTAAGGTGGAAGATTCTACTCATTGTGTTGAGTCACAGGAAGTTTGGTTTGGCTCAAAATACGACCTTGGACAAAGATAGAAGGGGTTTATAGCCTGCTTTAGTATTACACATAGAAACCAAAATTATGTACATGGTATCTCTAAGGGTCACACTTATGAAGTGAGGGATGTCATTTAGATTTTCACAAAATTAAGATTGAAGCATTGAAGATAGTAATTCTAGTGGGGTCATTTGATTAAGGTAAGGAAAAAAACAATCCTCCCAATAGTTTCAGTGTTCCAAGCATGAAGTGGCACATCATATAAATGAAGTAGCACACGAATTTGCATATGATGAGGAGTGGCCTCATCTTTATGGGACCAAGATCGAATAAAGAAAATGAAAAATTTATGATCCATGGTACTACATAGGATGAAGTACATTAGAGAGATTCTAGATATCAAGATGATTAAGTAGATATTGTCACTTAGCTTAATTGGATCCCAATCAAACCTTAAATTAAGGTGCACGACAGCTTGTCCTTCTTAGATGCATTTGAAAGTTGACTCTATTCTCTTATGGGATGGACATGGACCATCCCAGCACTTTGACACTACTATAGAATGAGGCTACAACAATGCTTACCATGCAACAGTTTGAAAATCACTGCCACAGGATCTACAGCAGTAGTTACAACAAACCATTGCCATATATTTAACCTATGATAGCGGTTAGAAAAAACTACTGCCATAAGAGATCTAGTAGCGGTTATATATAACTGCTATCATAGATCCGATTTATAGCAATAGTTATAAATAACCGCTGTAATAGGATGTACATATGGCAGCAGTTACTTAATCACTTTTATAGTCTCGATCTATGACAGTGATTAAGCTTGACCACTACCATTGATCTGACGTACAGTAGCAGTTACATATACCACTACAATAGGTCGCATCTATGGCAACGGTTATATGTAACCATTGCTATAAATCTCCTATGCTAGCGATTTTTCTAACCGCTGCATAGATCTAGACTATTATAGTAGTTATCAGTAACCGCTGCTATAAGTTGACCTATTACAGCAGTTATACGTAATCATTGCTATATATTTTTTTCATATTTTTTCTCTAAATATGGTATAATTCTAAAATTTAATATCCATCTTTATCATTTTAAATAATTATCATTAGAGTATCGTTACAAAAGATCATCTCAATCCAATAGTGAAGAAACTAAATCTAGGATTTCAGGACTAGATCTTGAAACTTTTTCTAGATCAGTAGCGTAAGACTCAAAATTAATCTAATTAATTCTAAATATTAGATCATCCCTAAATCTAAGGCCATATTATATGATTATTGCATGATATTTAAATCTAAAATAAAAAATAAATAAGAAGAAAAGGTTGATCACATCAACCTAGATCTACACTACATCTCATGCATGCATGAAAAAAATAATAGATCAGATCTATTACCTGAGTGAGTTAGACGTTCTAACTCACTGATCCAGGCTTCAGGATGAAGTTGCAAGCCATACACACGTCCGACCTCGAGGAGTTATCTGCACGAGCCCATGATCATGATCAAAAATTCAGATGCTGGAAATCAGCACAGTATGCTAGTATTGTACTGATCTTTCTTCAATGGTTAATCAGATGCCTCCTTTCTTTTAGATTAGACTCTTCCAAAGAAGAAAAGGAGAAGAGATTTTAGATGTGAGACACTCTAAAAAAACTCAAGAAAGAAGGAAAGAGATGAACACAGTAATTCTAGAAGAAGACCCTCTTCTTCTTCTCTTTGCTCTCACCCAGACACCTAGTTTTATGTCTATTGAATCTCAACGCCCAAAGGTTCTCGCTCCCTAATTTTTACACACCTCAAAGCCCTCTCAAAGGTCTATAATTCATAAAAATTTTAAGCCAAAATTTATTCAAAATATATAGAAAAAGAAGAGTTATTTTTTAGGTCAAATACTAGACAAGGAAAGATCAAATAGGGCAAGTCAAGGGGCGCCCAACTCTTGGGCACCCCCTATATAATTTTTGGCATGTACCAGAAAGAAAAGGTGCACAAGAAAAGGAGTTTCTCACATGGAATAAGAGAGAAATTAATTGGGAGAGGGGGTGGCACCTTTTGGGAAGAGTTTGGATTTGTTAGGATTCTATCTCATAGAATCCAATATCAAAATAAACTCCTTCTTTGACTTGGTCTTCTACTCAATTACCAAATGAGAAAGAGAGGGAGAGAGCGGGCGTACGTGAAGATCAAGAAGAAAAAGATTTTTCATGAAAAATATCAAAAAAATAGGCATGGGGGCGTTGGAACTAAGGTGATGCAAGGCGGAATCCTAGACTTACTAGAATTCTATCTATGACTTGGTCAAAATGGTTTCTTAAATCAAATTAAATCAAAACCAACACAACCAAATTAAATAGGTTCTAACCCAATTAATGGTTCAATTAAATTAGATTAAATTAGATTTAATTTTGATTTAATTTTTTAATTAAATTAGAAAATTGGGTTGACCTAAGTCCCAGTTAGATTAGGACTAATTTTTTCTTGCACTTGACTTATCCAATAAGTCAATTGGACTTGATCCAATCAAGCCCAAACTAAATCTAATTAAATTATATTTAATTAAACTTAATCTTAATTTTTTGACCTAATCAAATTAAGCCAATTAGCAATCAAATTGCTAATCAATTCTCCTGCAATACTTGCACTAGGTTAAACATCAATCGTATTGATCGTTTAACCTTAGAATGATTCTCAATGATTGATCAACCATCTAATCAAATCATAAGCTCTAATGTGTGTGACCTCATAGGTCTGAACCTATATCGGTAGCATAAGAATAAATTTCTATACCAATCGAAGTGATCATCTAGTAATAATATCTAATGGTCGGATAGGTCGAATGTGTAAAACACCATTCTTAGAATTCATGCGGATATGGTTTTCATATAATTCATCCCCTTGACCAAAATACTCGTAGGACACCTCAGAGTTCAACTATCAACTCTGATATGATTATCCATATTATATTTCAAAATATCAAATCCATCTGATGGATCATCCTAGCTCAGGTTTTGCTATATTGAAATATAGTGATACATTCTTCTCCAACTCTTGGAGTGATCAATTCCATCTTGATCACACACCGACTTTATAAGTACTTGACTGTGCCTAGAAGTCTTCTGTTACTAAATTAAAAATTCAGTTAGTCTGATACCAAAGTATAGTGAGTTGCTTGCAAGTCAATGAGATGATCTCATGTCTAAGAGATACTTATACTTATATCCCATCAAAGACATCATCGATAGTAGAATGCTCTAAAGTTGATCATGTTCAATAACGATGTACCCATACATCTCATCTGTATGTCATACTAGTATCTCCATATTTCTTGGTTAAGAGGACAACCAACCTATATGGCATACAACGATCTATACTCGATAGATGCTATCGTCCTATTTAATAGCCTATCATGAACTGATTTAAGGACTAATCGATAAATTTTCTCTTTATTAAAACTAAATAGTCCTAAGAACTTCATCACAAAAATGGAGTTCGTTAGAAGATGAAGACTTATGATGAAAAATATGCCAAAGTATTTTATTTATCAATGACCAATTACATATACAAAGTAGCTCAACCGTTAACAAGCTAATGTTGGCTTTTAGGATATAATTTTTAATAACTCTCACTTGTCTTAAAGTCACTCGGCATAGTATCTAATACTCATCTTTGACTTATGGTTGTCGAACTTCTTGATTGCCAGGGCTTTAGTGAAGAGGTCGGCTAGGTTCTTCTTTCCATCGATCTTCTGAAGTTCGACGTCATCATGATCCATAATCTCACGGATCAGATGAAAATAACATAGAATATGCTTTGTCCATTGGTGTGCCTTCAATTTTTTTGCTTGAGCTATGGCGTCAGTGCTGTCGCAGTAGAGTAGGACTGGATCATAAATGGAGGATGCTACTCTAAGCTCGATGATGAACTTTCTCAGTCACATAGCTTTCTTTGCTGCATCGGATGCTGTCATATACTCTGCTTCATAAATAGAGTCTGCCACTGTATGCTGCTTAAAATTTTTTCAGCAGATGGCTCTACCATTTAGAGTAAAGATATATCCCAACATATTTTTGCTATCATCATGATCAGATTGAAAGCTGGAGTCTATAAACCTCAGTAGTTTTAGATCTGACTCACCATAAACCAACCATTGATTCTTAATATTTTTTAAATACTTAAGAATGGTTTTAACCATCTTTCAATGATTTTCTTTAGGGTCAGACTGATATCTACTCACTACTCCTAGTGAGTATGCCACGTCTGATCTCGTATATGTTATTGCATACATGATAGATCCCACTATCAAAGCATATGAAATTTTACTCATATGCTCTTTCTCTTAAAGAGTTGTCGGACAATCCTTCTTAGAGAGTGCATATCTCCATAAGGATATCGACAAGCTGGCAAAATCCATCATGGATCGGACCATATCTAACAGAGTTCAATTACTCCTTTTAGATACATTATTATGCTATGGTGTTCCTGGAGGAGTCCATTGGGAGAGAATTCCACTCTCCTAGATATGTGAAAAACTCACCAAAAAGATATTTCTCCCTCGATCAAATCGAAGAATTTTAATACTTTTTTTAGTTTATTTTTCTACTTCACTTCGGAATTGTTTGAACACTTCAAAAGAATCTGATTTATGTTTCATCAGATAGACATATTCATATCTGAATAGATCATCTACGAAAGTGATGAAGTAGACATATCCATCTCTGATACTTGTGCTTATTGGTCCACATACATCAGTATGTACTAGACCTAAGAGCTCAGTGGCTCTCTCATCTTTTTCAGTAAAAGGTGACTTGGTCATTTTACCAAGAAGATAAGATTCATAGGTTGAAAGTGATTTATAATTACTAAGTTCGAGGATACCCTCTTGAGCCAATCTGCTTATCCTATTCTTGATTATATGACCTGACCTACAGTGCTATAAGTAGATATCTGTCACATTATCTAATCTAGGATGTTTGCCAGTTGAATAGATTACATTAATAGGTTGTGATAATATATATACATCATTATTCAATTATCCATAGAAAGCAGTAACATCATTTATAATGATATTACAAACTTATTTTTTATTAAAATTTTATAAATATTCATGACCAAAAGGCCTACAAAAATGATATTTAAAAAAAAACTAGGATAGAAATGACAATCACCAAGAACAATGGTATAAGATTCAAATACAAGTTTTAAAATTTTTAAAGCTAGAACTGAAACTGGTCTTTCATCTCCAACGTTCATGAATCTTCTACTGATCTGCAACCCCTGCAATGAATTGCAAATATGATAAGAACTTTCAGTATCCAATATCCAGTCAGTAATATCATAAATAAAAAAATTGCAAGGAGTTATCATATAAATACCTTATCCAGCAATAGCTTGCTTCTTCTTCTGCCTGTTCGAATCCGGAAAGGCAATGTACGGAGGACAGTTCCTCTTCCAGTACCCCCACTTCTTGCAAAAGAAGTATTCAGCTTGACTCTTATCGGGCTTAATTTTTCTGATCTGGCCCTGCACAGATGTCTTAGCCTGAACTTGCACTTTCTTAGCTTTCTTCTTATTATTCTTCTTTTCTTTTCCAAAGGATCGAGAACGAGAAGATGAACCTTCCACTAAGTTCATCGACTCCTTGTGGAGCTGGTAATTCTTCTCAAAGTTCTGAAGTAACTCCAGTAACCTATGGTAGTCAACTTTAGACTTTGACATTCTATAATATATAAGAAATGAAAGATAAGACTTGGATAGCAAGTTTAGTATTGCATCTTTTCCAAGCTGTTTGTACAAGAAAAAGTCAAGCTTGCTCAAGCGCTCTATTACCTCGATCATGTACAGTATATGATCAGTGACAGAGGCTCCATCTCATATTCTGATGTTGAAGATGGCACAACTAGTCTTGTGCCTCTCCACGTCATCGGGTGTGCCAAAGGAATCCTCCAACAGTTGAAGCATATCCTTTGGCTGAGCCATCTCAAATCTACGACTGAACTCATCGCTCATCACAGCTAGCATAATGCAGTGCACCATAGTTCGATCACTGAGCCACTTCTGATAAGTGTCTCTGATAGTTCCACATGCATTTGCAGCTGGCTCCTCAGGTGCATCATCCATTATCACATGTAGGATGCGTTCATACTCCAAGATAATATTTAACTTTCGGTACCAACTACCGATGTTGGATCCCATCAACTTATCATTATCCAACAATGATCGAAGCGATAGAAAAGTGGCCATATCTGCACAAAAAAAATCATAACCTAATTAGTAATTGATTCATTAAACCTAAAGATTTAGACTTTTAATCAAAAGGTTCTCTCATTATTTTATTCAAATTGATAGCCTCTACCTCTAATTCAAGGAATTATTCTAATTTTTTAGTAGATACTAGAATCCACATAGACTGCACATGAGCCCAACTTTGGTTGGCCAACCCATGTGCATCTAAGGATGGGTTCATAAATAATTATTTCTCCAAACAACTTCTAGTAATTAAATTTTGCCCCAGCTCCTAATCAGTTGGCTTTGGCCTTCTTAGAAAAGGATCCAATTAGGTCCAACCATTAACATGACCATACTTGGCCCATCCAACTAATGAATGATCAGGACTAACTTTGGTTGGTCTACCTGATCACCATTCAGAAAGATATATCCAAAAGATCATATAATGAATGATAATTTCATCAATCGATAAGCACCAGACCTTTGGGCCTTCAATAATTATCCAATTGATGGATCAATTATCATCCACTTTAATGGGAGGTTATGATCCAGTTATCATATAACTATTTTATTTTAGAGACCTAATAATTTTAGAAAATTTAATTTGAAGATGAGGAAAGATCAGATGAAATAGCTTGTCATGATCCTTCTACTAACTTTACCAAGTCAGCTTAAGGAAGATCATTAATAGACTAGTCTAGGAGCACCTAAATCAGTCAAACTGATTTACCTAGCTGACATGAATTAGCTCGAATAGTCAAGTGATTCGATCAAAACATAATTTCACCAAGAGATCAGATAAGTTCGATTAGTGGGAGGGTCTACCAAAACTTGCCATAGACACCATCAAAAATGACCAGGTAAGTGGGCTACCAATTAATGACCATCGGTTTGGTTTATCTTAGATACCAACTGATTTAATTAGTTTCAATTAGATCAACCTAACAGTTCTTGCTATACTGCGTAGCCAAGAATTAAGTCCATCTTGGATCTCGTTAAAGATATGGACTTGACCAACTACAACTATTGTAATTGATCTAGAGAATCCTTGAGCTAATCTAAGATAATAATTAATTAGATTTAGTTAATTCTTTAATTAAGTCCATTCTTTAATCTAACCCTAGGTCTAATCCAATTAATGGACCTAATCTCCACTAACCTATTTAACCCAATGTGTTATGATTCGTATCTTAGGATCTTCAATTACAATTCTAGATCCTAATCAAACAACTTCTTAATTCTTAATTAAGTATTGGACTGAGGATTGGGGTTCGACTTTTTGAAAATAATTTTTATATTTATAAAATATTTTTACAACATGATTCTAATAATTAATATGCAAGTAAGAAGAGCATGAAACTACTTTAGATCTAATCTAAATAAGTTCATATAATTGAAATAATTTCAACATCAATCAATCATAAGTCAACTTAGATCAAATCTAACATATTTATGATGATTAAAATTAGATTAAAATATTTTTAATTAGATCATAAAATCTTTTAGATCTAATCTAAAATTTTATGATCAAAATTTTAGATCAACACATACTAGGACAACCTTTTCACTATAAGAGATAAACCTTACAACAGGATAATCTTATAAGATCAGTTTGGGCAATCTAAAATTTTATTTTTAAATTTAAATATTAGATTATTAATTAGATCTAATCCAAAAATAATTTAAGCATGCATCAATAATTATATAATAATTAACTTAGCTTTGATACCAATTGAAAGAACCAGATCTAGAATTTCAGAGCTAGATCGTGAAACTTTTTCTAGATCAACAACGGAAGACTCAAAATTAATCTAATTAATTTTAAATATTAGATAATTTTTAGATCTAAGACTATATTACATGATTATTGCATGGTGTTTAAATCTAAAATAAAAAATAAATAAGAAAGAAAGGTTGATCATATCAACCTAGATCTACACTATATCTCATGCATGTATGAAAAAAATAATAGATCAGATCTCTTACCTGAGCGAGTTAGATGTTCTAACTTACTGATATAGGCTTGAGGATGAAGTTGCAAGCCATACATATGTTCGGCCTTTAGGATTTATCCACCCGAGCCTACGATCACGATAAAAAATCTAGATGCTGAAAATCAGCACAGTATGCTAGTACTGTACTGATCTTTCTTCAACGGTTGATCAGATGCCTCCTTTTCTCTAGATTGGACTCTTCCAAAGAGGAGAAGGAGGAGAAGAGGTTTTAGATGTGAGACACTCAGAAAATCCAAGAAAGAAGGAAGGGATGAGATGAACACAGCAATCCTAGAAGAAGACCCTCTTCTTCTTCTCTTTGCTCTTACCTAGATACCTAGTTTTGTGTCTATTGAATCTCAATGTCCAGAGGTTCTCTCAAAGATCTATAACCCACAAAAATTTTAAGCCAAAATTTATTCAAAATATATAGAAAAAGAAGAGTCATTGTCTAAGTCAAATACTAGATAAGAAAAGATCAAACAGGGCAAGTCAAGGGGTGCCCAACTCTTGGGCGCCCCCTTCATAATTTTTGGCATGTACTAGCAAGAAAAGGTGCACAAGAAAAGGGGTTTCTCATGTGGAATAAGAGAGAAATTAATTGGAAGAGGGGGTGGCACCTTTTGGGAAGAGTTTGGGTTTGTTAGGATTCTATCTCATAGAATCCAATATCAAAACAAACTCCTTCTTTGACTTGGTCTTTTATCCAATTACCATATGAGAAAGAGAGCGAGAGAGGAGGCATACATGAAGATTAGGAAGAAAAGAATTTTTCATGAAAAATACCATAAAAATAGGCATGGGGGTGTTGGGACTAAGGTGGCGCAAGGAGGAATCCTAGTCTTACTAGGATTTTATCTATGACTTGGTCAAAGTGGTTTCTTAAACCAAATTAAATCAAAATCAACTCAATCAAATTAAATTAGATTCAAACTAATTAATAGTTCAATTAAATTAGATTAAATTAAATTAAATTTTAATTTAATTTTTTAATCAAATTAGAAAATTGGGTTGACCTAAGTCCTAGTTAGACTAGGACTAGTTTTTCCTTGCACTTGACTTATCCAATAAGTCAATTGAACTTGATCCAATCAAGTCCAAACTAAATTTAATTAAATTATATTTAATTAAACTTAATCTCAGTTCTTTGACTTAATCAAATTAAGTTAATTAGCAATCAAATTGCTAAACAATCATCCTGCAACACTTGTACTAGGTTAAACATCAATCGTATTGATCGTTTAATCCTAAAATGATTCTCAATCGTTGATCAACCATCCGATCAGATCATGAGTTTTAATGTGTGTGACCTCATAGGTTCGAACCTAAGTCAGTAGCATAGGAATAAATTTTTATACCAATCGAAGTGACCATCTAGTAATGATATTCGACGGTCGGATAGGTCGAATGTGTAGAACACCATCCTTAGAATCCATATGGATATAGTTTTCAAATAATTCATCCCCTTGATCAAAATGCTCGTAGAATACCTTAGAGTTTAACTGTCAACTCTGATCAGATTGTTCGTATTATATTTTAAAATATCAAATCCATCTGATGGATTATTCTGATCAAAATTTTGCTATATTGAAATACAGTGATACATTCTTCTCTAACTCTTAGAGTGGTCAATTCCATCTTGATCACACACCGACTTTGTAAGTACTTGACTATGCTCAAAAATCTTTCGTTACTAAATTAAAAATTTAGTTAGTCCAGTACCAAAGCACAGTGAGTTGCTTGCAAGTCACTGAGGTGATCTCAGCTCTAAGGAACACTTATACCTATTTCCCATCAGAGACATCTTCGATAGTAGAATGCTCTGAAGTTGGTCACGTTCAATGATGATGTACCCATATGTCTCACCTGTATGCCATACCAGTGTCTCCATACTAGTTAGTTAAGAGGATAACTAACCTATATGGCATACAACGACCTATGCTTGATAGACGCTGTCATCCTATTTAATAGCCTATCATTTAATCATGAACTGATTTAAGGACTAATTGATAAATCCTCTCTTTATCAAAACTAAATAGTTCTAAGGACTTCATCACAAAAATGGAGTTCGTTAGAAGATAAAGACTTGTGATGAAAAATATGCCAAAGTATTTTATTTATCAATGATCAATTACATATACAAAGTAGCTCAACCATTAACAAGTTAATAATTGGCTTTTGGGATATAATTTTCAACAAATGGTCCCAACTTTATCGATCAATAAAATTTAATTTCAATGATCATAAATGATGGCATGATGATTTGATAGATGGAGACCACCGGTGGATCCAAAAATCTACAACGATGATCTCGATGATGTTTATAGCATACTATCAAATTTTTACTTCAATCAAATTTTATTATTATGGTCAATTTAGCATGGAATGATTTTGACTATTAAGTAAGAAATAAGTGATCAAAAGGCCAAATGGCATTCGATTATGAGATGATTTTTTAAATAAATGAACTTCTCTATAACTTTAATCATTTTGTATAGCGATGATCGCAAAATCCAAATCATTTCTATATGAATTATTTATATTAAGCGGATCTTACAAAAATACAAGCATAATTACTTAAGAAGTTTAAGAACGATATTGAGCGATGTATAGTTTTGGATCGTTCTTAGATACGCAGTTTGAATTTTATGATCATCATCGTAAAAATAATTAAAGTAGTAGCCAAATCTTTTATCTAAAAATTATATCATAATCGAACATTATTTGATCTTTTGATCATTCATTTCTTATTTAACGATCAAAATTATTTTATACTAAATTGACTATGATAATGATATTCGATTGAAGTAAAACTTTGATAGTGTGCTAAAATATCACCGAGATCATCATTATAGATTTTTGAATCCATCGATGGTCTTTATTTATTAGATCATCATGCTATCATTCATGATTGTTGAAATCAAATTTTACTAATCGATGAAGCTAGGGCTATTGGATCGAGGCAATCTTTTATGATGACACTCTAATGATAATTATTTAAATAATGAATGATGAAGATAGGCATTAAATTTTATAATTATACTATATTCAAAGAAAAATAAAAAAAATCGATATTAAACTATAGCAGCGATTTTCAGTAACTACTACCATAGGTTAGGTTATTTTTTTCTACCGAACCTGTCCTATTTTCATTTTTCCTCTCCCCCCTCTCTCTCTCCCTCTCCCTCCTCTCCACCGTTGGTGAGGTCCTCCTCCCTCCCTCTCTCCCTCTCTCTCTCCGTCATCTCCATCGTCGGCGTGCTCATCCCCGGTGTCCATCGATCGGCCTCTCCTTTTACTTCCTCGATCAGCCCCGCCTCCTTCTTCTAACCTAGCCGATCCTCTTTATAGAAAAGCATACAACTATTACGGTATGCATTTATTTTCTCATATCCCATGCCCAACTCTTTCATCATTTTTTTAAAAGCATAGAAGCTCTCAACAAGCTTCTCACCCTTCAGTAGCATTTTTTTTATTATTGCTACCATCCTATCGTAATAATTGACTGTCATATTAAACTTGGCCTTCAAGTTTAATAACTTTGACACAGTCGATAATATAGTATGTGTTTCATATTCCGGCCACAGTAGTTCATCAGTATCTTTTAGCATATGATAGAAATCGTCGCTACCAATTTTTGGATCATCCTTCATATCTCAGTTAAATTCAGGATCAACCGTATCCATAACTATATCCACCATTCTATCTATGTTCATGTCCTGCTCGATTCCAGCCTTTGCAACTTTCTTCCACATCTCTTCATGTAAGTACCAATGTTTACAGTTGGGCATAAATCCATTCTTATACAAATGGATAGTAATTATATCTCTATTATTTTTCTATTGTCACATCTATTACAAGAACAATGAGCCCATCCTTGATGTAAGAGTGTCACATTACCAAAAATAAAATCACAAAAGTACTCTACACTCTCCATATATTTAATAGAAATCTCACCGTCGACTACTTGACGATCCATCTAACTACGATCTATGGCTGACTATCTAAAAATTATGCATATATATAAATATAAGATAATTGCAAAATACTATTTTATCATTCAAAATAGCTTATATAGTAAATTAATGCATCCTATCATCAACGAATAGGTAAAGATAGATCATATCCCATTCAAAAAATGCATTAATTCTATAAATCCATTACAGTAATTAAACAATATACAATAGGAGCCAAAAGAAATTTTGATAGCATTTTCTTTTAATTCTTCCATATAGGGGAACAAAAGAAAAAAATTATCTGAAATTTCTTTCAAACCCTCATCACACCATTTGATTACTATAATGATATATAGAATTACTTATATTTTTCAAACTATCCATAGTGGACAATCAATTGATCAATGTACATAATTCTTTTATCCATACAAAAATAAATAAATGTACGGATATCTTAAAATATGTACATCAATCAACTGACGGATCTATCATTCCATGCAATGTAAATTTTATTCAAATTAATATATAATTAATAATGTCCGACATACGATAGCGAAATGCCTTTGATCCTAACTATGACCTAAGACTCGAGCATGCAGGACATGCCCGGGCCCCATGTTTGTAATATTGTCCAACATTTTCTCTCAATTCAAATAATTTGCATGCTGAGATCCAAATTTTATAAATCTAATTAATTAATTAATTAATTAATGATGGCACTAGCCATCACTAATGCTGTCACTAATACTAAACAACATCAGCCGTCACTACTGCTGCTACTTACAGTGGGAGGGAAGGTGTTGCAAGAGGCTGCAAAATCTAGGCTACAGGCTGGGGGCGATAAGGCAGGGGTCGTGCAGTTAGATCGGCTAGGACAGGGCCATAGGGAGGCTGGCGGGATAGGGGCGGCAGGCTCCAGGGCCGCAGACAAGGAGGCACTGGTGGGGTGGGGGTGGTCGTGGAGAGGCAGGGTTGGGATGGCAGGCTCAGGGCTGTGGAGTTGGAGGCACTGATGGGGTCGGGGTGGCCATGGGAGAGGTGAGGTTGGGTGGCAGGCTCGGAGCCATGGCATTGGAGGCATCGGTGGGGTGGGGGCGGCCACGGGAGAGGTAGGATCGGGATGGCAGGCTCGGGGTCACGGCACAGGAGGTGCCGATAGGTTCAGGGTGGCCGTAGGAGAGGAGAGGTTTGGGTAGCTGGCTCGAGGCCACAATGCAGGAGGCATCGGTAGGTTCAAGGCAGCTGCAAGAGAGGCGGGGCTAGGGCGGCTGGCTTAGGACCGTAGAGTAGGAGATGTTGATGGGGTTGGGGCAGCAGCGGGGTGTGGGGAATGCCGGGAAGAACGTGCGGGGAGCGGAGAAGGCATGGATGAATTTTTTTACTCAAATTTCTTTGTACCATTGGTGGGCAGGCAAAGGTTTATAGGTGAATTATTATCGATGGCAAGACTACCATTGATAATACAGTTAACAAAATTAGAGTTTTTATGTCGAAGTTATTAGTGACGACATATCCCATCACTAATAACAAAATATCATCGCTAATAATATTATTATTTTTTAAATACTAAATTTTAATATTAATATTTTTAAAAAATTTTAATAGTTACTAATAGCAAAAAGCCATTGGTAATGTAAGAAAAATCTAGGATTTCTAGTATGTATTTTAAAATTTTTTTCAAAATCAAAATAATGGGAGCTACAGATTAATCTAATTAATCTATAAAATATATAAATAAACCCTAGATCTAGGATTTAATGATATGATTAAAGCATGCATATCAATCTAAAAATTAAATAAAATATAAAATAATGATGTTGATCATATCAACATCAAACAAGAAAAACTAGATTTGATCTAGTCTATAATTGAGATCAAATCTCATTACCTTTTTCATGGTTTGGGATGTCCACTTTTTGATCTAAGACTGAGAATGTCGCTTCAAGCTGCAAATGCATCTAGCCTTTATGAAAAGTTCACATGAAGTCTCGATCATGATTTGAAGTCCAGCAATCTAAAAATCAGCACAGCATACTAATACTACACTGATCTTTCATCGATGATTGATGTCGAATCTCCTTCTTCAATTGACTTGAACTCTTCAAGGATTAAAGGAGGAGAAGGGAGGATCCAAATGAAGCCTTCTTTCCATATTCTTCTCTCAAAAATTTATTGCAAAAAATTTGAAATAAAAACTCTAGAGAAGACCCTTCTTCTCTAGGCCCTTTCCTCTCACCCAGGCAGAATAATTGTGCCTTTTCAAAATCTTACACCCTCAATCCTAATATGCCCAAGGTCTCCATGCCCAAGCCCTCTCTCTTAGATCTAAAATCTCTTAAAATTCGTGACTTAATTTTCTTTAAATAGAGAGTTAGAGAAGAGTCCCTGTCTAGATTAAATATCTAGATAGAGAGTCTAAATAGAACAAGGATTGGAGCACCCAACTCTTGGGTGCCTCCTTAAATCTTTTTGGCATGGATTCTAGGTATTTGGTGCATAAATAAATCCTCTTTCTTTCATAAAAATTTTAGAAAAAAATTAGATTAATTGATGCCATAATGGATAAGAGTTTTGGATTTCCATACTCTATCAAATGAGTCTAGATCATTACTACTTCTTAGTTTTGATCAAATCTAAAACCACAAACCATCTAAGAGGGATATGGAGGAAAGGATAGGCATGAAACCTTTCTAGAAATCATATTTTTCATGAAAAAATTCATGAAAAGGGCATGGAGAATGGAAAGGTGGTGCAAGAGAGGAGTCCTAGTCTAATCAGAACTACATGCTTTTACTAGTCAAATCAAATCTTTAGCCCAATTAAAATAGATCTTGATGTAACCAAATTAATAGTATTCCTAACCTAATTAAAAATTTAATTAAATTATATTAAATTTAATTTAATTTTGATTAAATTTTTTAATTAATTTAGAAATTAGGAGCACTCAAGTCCTAGTTCAACTAGAAATTGTTCTTCCTTATAATTGGCTTATCCAATAAATCAATTGGACTTGATTCAATCAAGACTAAAGCAAATCTAATTTAATTGAATCTCATTTAATTAGACTTGATCTCAGCCTAATTGCTCAATCAAATTGAGCTAATTAGTAATCTGATTGCTAATTGATCCTCCTATAATATTTTTACTAGATCAAACATCAAACATCAATCATATTGAATGTTTAATCCTAAAATGATTCTTAATCATTGATTAACCATCCGATCAAATAGAGATCTCTAATATGTGTGGTTCCATAGATTTGAACCTAAGTCGATAATATAGAAATAAATTTTGGTACCAATCAAAATGACCATCTAGTAATGGTACCCGACGGTCGGATAGGTTGAATGTATAAAGCAATATTCTTAAAATCCATGTAGATATGGTTTTCATATAATTTATCCTCTTAATCATAAATGCTCATAGGATGACTTAGGATTCAACTGTCAATCTTTAATAAGTTATACACATTATATTTCAAAATATTAAATCTATCTCACGGATTATCTTAACCAAAATTTTGCTAAATTGAAATACAACGATATATTATCTCCAAAATCTTTAAAGTAGTCAATCCTATCTTGATCACTTACCGACTTCACAAGTACTTGACTGTGCCTAGAAATTTTTCATCACTAAATTAGAAATTCAGATAGTCTGGCACCAAAGCACAATGAGTTGCTTGTAAGCCACCATGACGATCTCAGATCCAAGAGATACTTATATCCATATCCTATTAGAATAATTTTTGACCGCAGACTGCTCTAGAGTTGGACATATTTAGTGACGATGTATCTCTATATCTCATCTATATGTCATACCAGTATCTACATACTCCTTGATTAAGAGAATAATCAATCTATATGGTACACAATGATCTATATTCGATAAATATTGTTGTTCTATTTAACAACGTATCATTTGATCGTGAATAATTTTAAGGACTAATCGATAAATCCTCTCTTTATTGAATCTAAATAGTTCTAAGAACTTCATCACAATATAGAAGTTCATTAGAAGATGTAGATTTATGATGAAAAATACTAAAATAAATATTTTACTTATTAATAAATTATTTATATTTATAAAATAGCATAATTATCAATAGACTGATGATTGACTTGAAAATATATTTTTCAACAACTCCTACTTATCCTAAAGCCACTTGTTATAGTATCTAATATCCATCTCTGATTTGTAGTTGTCGAACTCCTTTACTGCTAAGGCTTTAGTGAGGGATTTGGTCAGGTTCTCCTTTCCATTAATTTTTTGAAGGTTGGCATCACCTCGATTCATGATCTCTCGGACTAGATGGTAGCGGCGTAGTATATGCTTCGTTCGTTGGTATGTCTTCGATTCCTTCGTCTGAATAAATGCTCCAGTGCTATCACAATAAAGCATAACCCAACCATTCAGGGAGGATGCTACTCTGAGCTCGGTGATAAATTTTTTCAACCACACAGCTTTCTTCACAGTATCTGATGCCGTAATGTACTCTACCTCACATACTAAGCTTACCACAGTGTGCTACTTGAAACTCTTCCAGCAAATGACTCTACCATTCAAGATAAAGATATAATCTGACATGCTCTTGCTATCATTATGGTTAGATTGAAATCTTGAGTCTGTAAATCTCATAAATTTTAGATCTGACTCACCATAGATCAGCCACTGATTCTTAGTATTTTTTAAATACTTAACGATGATTTTTACCATCTTCCAGTAGTTCTCCTCTGGATCAGATTGGTATCTACTCACTACTCCTAGTGAGTATGCCATATCTGGTCTTGTATGTGTCATGACATATATGATAGATCCCACTACCAAAGCATATGAAATTCTACTCATACGCTCTCTCTTCAGGAGTTGTCAGACAATTCTTTTTAGAGAGAGTAATTCTATGGTCTATTAGAAGATAGCCTTTCTTAAAATTTTTCATACTGAACATTTTCAATACAGTATCTATATACGTGGATTGGGATAACCCCAGCATCCTTTTTGATTTATCTCTATAGATTTTTATTCCTAGGATGTAGGATGCTTTACTCAAGTTCTTCATGGAGAATTGAGATGACAATCATACTTTTATTTCTTACAATGTGGGGATGTCATTCTTGATTAAAAAAATATCATCCATGTATAGGATAAGAAATATAACCGTCAAACTATTTATCCACTTATAAATGCAAGGTTCTTCTCCATTCTTAACGATGCCATACATTTTGATCGGATTATCAAAACGCATGTTCTAACTCCGAGATGTATGTTTTAATCCATAAATTGATCTTTGAAGCTTGCACACCTTAAACTCGTCTGTGAATATGAATCCTTCAGGTTATATTATATACACCTCTTCAGTTAGCTCTCCATTTAGAAAAGTATCTTTACATTCATTTGTCAGATCTTATAGTCCAGATGGATAGCTATCATAAGTATAATCCAAATAGATTTAAGCATTACCACAAGGAAGAATGTCTCATCATAATCAATATCATAACGTTGATGATACTTCTTGACAACCAGACAGACTTTATAGGTCTCTATCTTTTCGTCTATGCTTCTTTTCTTTTTGAAGATCCATTTACATCCAATGGCTTTAACCCCTTTAGGTGGGTCAATCAATGTCCACACATTGTTAACCTACATGAACTCCATCTCGAATTTTATGATCTCAAGCCATTTCTCAAAATTAGGTCTCTGCATCACATCCATATAGATGATTGGATCCTCATCATTCTTATCGAGTTTGATGAGATCACCATCTCAAATCAAGAAATCATAGTATCTATCTGGCTGCTACGGTACTCTACTAGAAAGCCTTAGTGGTGCAGTTACACTGGGCTCCGAGTTTGATCTAATCAAATTTGATTCTGATTTAGCTAATTATGTTAATTTTTCTATCGATTGAACTTCTTCAAGTTTGACCTTTGAGGTAATAGTTCTTTTATTAAGAAACATTTTTTCTAAAAAGATTATCCTATTGCTAATGAACATCTTTTGTTCTTCAGCATGATAGAAGTAATAACCTCTAATTTTCTTGGGGTATCCTATAAACACATACTTATCGAATCGAGATCCAAGTTTATCTATATGCAAATATTTGATGTAAGTCAGACAATCCCAAATTCGAAGGTAAGAGAGTGTAGGTCTATACTCAGTCCATATCTCATATGAAGTCTTTGCAATTGATTTACTTAGAATATTATTCAATATAAAACATGCAGTCTCAAGAGCATTACTTCAAAATAAAACTGACAGACTATCAAACCCTATCATGGATTGAATCATGTCCAACAAGTTCGATTCCTCCTTTTTGATACACCATTATGCTATGGTGTTCTTAGAGGAGTCCACTATGAGAGAATCATATTCTCTTCTAGATATGTCAAGACTTACTGAATAGATATTCACCTTCTCGATCTGATTGAATAGTTTTAATATTTTTTTAATTTATTTTCTACTTCATTATAGAATCATTTGAACATTTCAAATGATTCAGACTTATATTTCATAAGATAGACATATTCATACCTAAATAGATCATCAATAAATATAATGAAATAGTGATATCTACCTCTAGCAATAGTATTCATAGGTCTACATACATCACTATGTATGAGACTTAGAACTTCACTGGCTCTTTCATCCTTTTCAGTAAAAGATGATTTTGTCATCTTTCCTAAAAGATGGGATTCACAAGTTGGCAATGATTCACAATCATTGATATTGAGGATTCCCTCTTTGGCTAACCTGTTTATCTTATTCTTATTAATATGACCAAGCATGCGATGCCAAAAGTAGGCATCTATGATATTATCTAATCTACGACATTTATTAGTTATGTACACTACACTCATGAATTATGATAAAATATAAATGATATTTCTTTATTGTCCATGTATTATTGTAACATCATTCATAATGATACCATAATAATCTCTCTTTATCGATAAATAATAACCAGCTTTGGCCAAAAGACCAACAGAGATTATATTCATCAAAAAAGAGAGACAGTAATGATAATCATCTAAAGAAATGATATTATAATTAAAAATAAGTTGAACTATTTTCAAAGCTAGAATTGGAACAGATCTATCATCTCTAACATTCAGAAATCACTTATTATTCTTAAATTTTTTACTAACTTAAAGTCCTTGCAATGAATTGCAAATATGCACTGGACTTTCGATATCAATACCAAGATAATAGTATCATAAATAGAGAGATTATAAGATATTATCATATAATATTCTTGATCAGCAACTTCTTGCTCTTTTCTCTTATTCAACTTATTGGGGGCATGAGAAGCAAGGTACTGAGGATAATTCCTCTTTTAGTGCCCTTGCTTCTTACAATAGAAGCACTCTGTCTGATTTGGATTAGTCTTAGATCTTTTATTTAGATTGGGTATAGAAGCCCAGCACAAATCTCTTCATGCTACTGAATAATATTTAACTTTTAATACTTATTATCAGAGTTGGATCCCATAAGTATATCACTATCTAATAGTGAACAGAGCAACTAGGGTTTGGCTTTAACTACACAAAAGAGAACCAAAAATCTAATTAGTAAATGATTTATTAAATCTAAATATTTAGACTTTAATCAAAAGATTTTTTTATTATTTTATTCAAATTGGTAGCCTCTACCTCCAATTCAAAAAATTATTCTAATTCCTTAGTGGGTACTAGAATTCACATAAACTGCATACAGGTCCAAGGAAAGCTCTGGCTAATCTGTGTGCATCTATGGATAGATTCTTAACTAATTATTTTTTTAAATAATTTTTAATATTAAATTTTGCCTTAGGTATCTCTTCAGTAGGCTAGGGCCTGAAAGTTCTGGTTAGGCCCAACCATTAACATAATTGAGTTTGGTGTATCAAACAAATGATAACTAGGTCAGAGAAAATATCTGGCTAACCTGATTGCCATTCAAAAAGTACGATCTAATCATCATATGATGAATGATAATTTTAATATCTTGATGAACATCAGGCGTAAGATGCCTCCATTGTCCACCTAGACTATTGAACCCATTACCATTCATCTTAATGAAAGACTATGATCTAGTTATCATCATAACTATGTCATTTTAAGAATCTAATAATTTTAGAAAATTTGGTTAATTTGATTTAAGAGAAGAGAGTCAGATGAATCAGCTAATCATGATTCTTTCACTGACTTCACTAAGTCAGATTAAGGAAGATAATAGATAGGCTAGTCTTGGAGTACCTAAATCAGTCATACTGATTTACCTAGCTGACATGGGTTAGCTCAAATTATCAAGTGATCTGATCAAAACATAACTTTACCGAGAAGGTTAGGTAAGTAAGATCGGTGGGAGGGATATGTCATTAACTCGTCAAAGACTGAATCAGTACGAGTAGCTTCCAATTAATGACTATTGATCGAAGCTGCCAGACTTACCTTAGACACCAACTGGTTAATTAGTTTTGATTAAATCAACCTAACATTTTAGGCTAGATCACTTAGCCAAGAATCAAATCCATTTAGTTTTCGTTAAAGATATGAACTTGACGAACTATAATCATTGTAATTAATCTAAAGAGATCTTGACCTAATCTAAGATAATAATTGATTAGATTTAGTTAATTCTCTAATTAAGTCCATTCTTTAATTTAATCTTATGTCTAATCTAATTAATAGACCAAATTCACTCTAACCCATTAATCCAAAATTTATGATTTATGTCTTAGGATCTTTAATTCACAATCCTAGATCCTAAATAAAATAATTTTTAATTCTTAATTAAGTTTTAGACTGAGAATTAGGGTTCGATATTTTAAAAATAATTTTTATATTTATAAAATATTTTTATAATATGGTTCTACCAACCAAGTTGCATGTTTGATTTATAATCAATATGCAACTAACAAATAACATAAACATGAATCTACTTTAGATTTAATCTAAACATATTCATAATTAGATATATCTATTTAAAATAATTTTAATTTTAAATAATCATAAATTATCTTAGATCAGATCTAATATATTTATGATCATAAAAACTATATTAAAATATTTTTAATTAAATTATAAAATCTCTTAGATCTAATCTAAAATTTTATGATTAGAATTTTAGATCAGCACGTACTAAGACAACCTCTCCACCATAAGAAAAAAAAATCTTACAGTAGGACAACCTCATAAGATCAGTCTATATGATTTAAAATTATTATTTTTAGATTTAATATTATATTATATTTAGATCTAATCTAAATAATAGATATAAAACATGCAAAACATCATATAAAAAGAGATCTAGACTCTAATACTAATTGTAAGAAAAATCTAGATTTTTTAGCATGCATTTCAAAATTTTTTTCAAAATCAAAATAGTGAAAGCTATAGATTAATCTAATTAATCTATAAAATATATAAATAAATCTTAAATCTAGAATCTAATGATATGATTAAAGCATGCATATAAATTTAAAAATTAAATAAAATATAAAATAATGATGTTGATCATATTAATATGAAATAAGAAAAACTAGATCTGATCTAGTCTGCAATTAAGATCAAATCTCATTATCCTTTTATGGATTTGGATGTCCACTTTCTGATCTAAGACTGAGAATGTCGCTTCAAGCCGCATATGCATCTAGCCTCTATGACAAGTCTACATAAAGCTTCGATCATGATCTGAAGTTCAGCAATCTAGAAATCAGTACAGTGTGCTAGTACTGTGCTGATCCTTCATCGACGGTTGATGTCGAATCTTCTTCTTTAATTGACTTAAACTCTTCAAGGATCAAAGGAGAAGAAGAAAGAATCTGGAAGAAGCCTTCTTTCCACATTCTTCTCTTAAAAATTTATAGAAAAAATTCTAAAATAAAAATCCTAGAGAAGACCCTTCTTGTCTCTAGGCCCTTTTCTCTCACTTAGGCACAACAATTGTGCCTTTTCAAAATCACACACCCTTAACCCAGATATGCCCAAGGCCTCCATGCCTAAGCCCTCTCTCAAGTCTAAAACCTCTCAAAATTTCATGATTTAACTCCCTTTAAATAGAGAGTTAGAGAAGAGTAGTCCCTGCCTAGGTTAAATACCTAAATAAAGAGTCTAAATGGAACAAGGATTGGGGTGCCCAACTCTTAGGTGCCTCCTTAATTTTTTTTTTGATATGGATTATAGATATTTGGTGCACAATTAAATCCTCTTTCTTCCATGAAAATTTTAGGAAAAAATTAGATTAATTGACATCAAAATGGATAAGAGTTTTGGATTTATCCAAACTCTATCAAATAAATTTTAGATCATCACTACTTCTTAGTTTTGATCAAATCCAAAACCACAAACCATCTAAGATGGATATGGGGGCAAGGATACGTGTGGAACTTTTCTAGAAATCAGATTTTCCATGAAAAAGTTCATAAAAAAGGCATAGAGAAAGGAAAGGTGGCACAAGGGAGGAGTCCTAGTCCAACTACGACTAAATGCTTTGACTAGTCAAACCAAAGTTTTAGCCCCATTAAAATAGATCTTGATACAACCTAATTAATGATATTTCTAATCTAATTAAAAATCTAATTAAATTAGATTAAATTTAATTTAATTTTTTTAATCTATTTTGAAATTAGGTACACTCAAGTTCTAATTCAACTGAAAATTATTCTTTCTTACAATTGTCTTATCCAATAAACCAATTGAACTTAATTCAATCAAGGCCAAACTAAATCTAATTAAATCTTATTCAATTAAACTTAATCTCAATCTAATTATTCAATCAAATTAAACTAATTAGCAATTTGATTGCTAATCGATCCTCCTGTAATACTTATACTAGATCAAACATCAATCATATTAAATGTTTAACCATAAAACGATTCTTAATTATTGATCAACCATTCAATCAAATCGAGACTTCTAATATGTGTGATCTCATAGGTTCGAACCTAAGCCAGTAGTACAAAAATAAATTTTTATACCAATTGAGATGATCATCTAATAATGGTATCCAACGATCGGATAGGTCGAACATATAAAGCAACATTCTTAGAACCCATGTAGATATTGTTTCTATATAATTTATTTTCTTGACCATAAATACTCATAGGATGACTCAGGATTTAACTATCAATCCTAAATAAGTCATCCATATTATATTTTAAAATATCAAATCCATCTTATAGATTATCCTGACCAAAATTTTGCTAAATTGAAATACAGTGATGCATTATCTCCAACCTCTTTGGTGTGGTCAATTCCATCTTAATCACTCACAAATTTTATAAGTACTTAACTGTACCCAAAAATCTTTCATCACTGAATTAGAAATTTAGATAGTCTGGTACCAAAGTACAGTGAGTTACTTGCAAGCCACCATGACGATCTCAAGTTCAAGAAACACAAATCCATATTCCATCAGAGTAATTCTTGATAGCAGAATACTCCAAAGTTAGTTACATTTAGTGATAATACACCCCTAAATTTTATTTGTATACCATACCAGTATCTATACACTTCTTAGTTAAGAGGATAATCAACCTATATGGCACATAATGACCTACACTCAATAAATATTGTTGTCCTATTTAACAACATATCATTTAGTCATAAATAGTTTTAAGAACTAATTGATAAATTCTCTTTTTATTGAATCTAAATAGTCCTAAGAAATTCATCACAATATCAGAGTTCATTAAAAGATGTAGATTTATAATAAAAAATATCAAAATAAATATTTTATTTATTAATAAATTATTTATATTTATAAAATAGTATAACTATCAATAGACTAATGATTGACTTTGAGATATATTTTTTAATAGATAATGCAATTAGAAAAAAGTATTGCCAATAGCTAAAACATCGCTAAAACAAAAATACCATAGCTAATAATATTAAACTTTTAAAAATAATTTTTTTTCAAAATTATTAGTGACGACAAGCCCTCAGTCATTAAAGCCATCATTAATATTTTTAAAATATATTTTAATATTAATTTTTTTCTTCTAGATCATTTTTTGGATGGTTAAAAATCAATATTAAATATTATTAAATATTTAAATTTAATTAATTTATGAATTGAGTCCTAATTAATTTAAAATAAATTTAATTTAGTTAGGCTTAATTTAATTTAAGACTAATTAAATTTTAATATTCTAAATAGAACTTGAATTCAAAGTCTAATTAAATTAGGATTGATAAGATTTTGAATCAGATTCGAATTTAATTTAAATAGAATCTAAATTAAAAATTATTATTTTTTAATTAATTTAAATCAAATCAAATTTAATTAGGCTTGACTTAATTTTAGGATAATTTAATTTAAATTTAATTAAAATTTAAATTCAAAGTCTAATTGAATTAGGTTAGACAAGATTTTGAATTGGATTCGAATTGAATTTCAATTAGATTTGGATCAAACCTAAATTAAAAATTATTATTTTTTATTTAATTTTAATTAAATTAAATTTAATTAAGCTTAACTTAATATAAAGATAATTAGATTTTATCATCCAAGTAGGATTTAGATTTTAAAGTCTAATTGAATTAGGATTCACAAGTTTTCTAATCAGATTTGAATCGAATTTGAATTGAATTTAAATTAAAAATTATTTTCTTTGAATTAATTTAAATCAGCTTTAATTTGATTAATCTTGACTTAATTTGAGATCAATTGGATTTTATAATTCATGTAGAATTTGAATTTGAATCCTAATTGAATTCGATTTGATAGGATTTCGAATTGGATTCGAATCGAGTTTGAATTGGATTCAAATATAATCATGGATTAAGTTCTAATTAATTTAAATTAATTTTAATTGATTTTACTATCCAAGTATAAATTGAAGGTAATTGATTTTATCCAAGTAGGACTTGAATTAAAAGTCTAATTAAATTAAGATTGATAGAATTTTGAATTAGATTTGAATCAAATTTAAATTAAATTTGAATCAAATCTAAATTAAAAATTATTTTTTTAATTATTTAAATTAACTTAAATTTAGTTAAGCTTGACTTAATTTGAAAGTAATTGGATTTTACTATCCAAGTAGAACTTGAATTAAAAGTCTAATTAAATTAGAATTAGCAGAATTTCGAATTGGATTAGAATTAAACCTAAATTAAATTTTTTTTTAATTAATTTAAATTAGTTTTAATTTGATTAATCTTGACTTAATTTGAAGGTAATTGATTTTACTATCCAAGTAGGACTTAAATTAAAAATCTAATTAAATTAAGATTGATAGGATTTTAAATTGGATTTGAATCAAATTTAAATTAGATTAGAATCAAATCTAAATTAAAAATTATTTTTTTAATTATTTAAATTAACTTAAATTTAATTAGACTTGACTTAATTTAAAAGTAATTAGATTTTATTATCCAAGTAGAATTTGAATTAAAAATCTAATTAAATTAGAATTGATAGAATTTTAAATTAGATTTGAATTAAATCTAAATTAAAAATTATTTTTTTTAATTAATTTAAATTAAATAATTTTAAATTAATTTAAAGTTAATTAAATTTAATAATCTAAGTAGGATTTGGATTCAAAGCTTAATTAAATTAGATTTGGTAGAATTTTGAATTGAATTTGAATAGGATTCGAATTAGGTTTGAATCAGGATCTGGATTATTAGCGACAACAAATCTTCCATCACTAATTCTATCATCAATAATATTTTAAAATAATTTTTTTTTCTTAATTTATTATTTTTAAAAAATTATTAGCGATAGTGCATTTTTCGTTGTTATAGTATCATTTTTCGTTTAAACTTAATGCCATCCAAAACTTGCCATCGCTAATATATATTTTATGTTTAAATATTATAAAAATATTTAAAAATTTAAAATAATTTTAGCAGCAGCTTATGTCGTTGCTAATAATAATGAAGCCATCGTTAATAGTAAGTTATTAGCAATAGTATTTTTTATCGCTAATAATTAAAATTTATGTTGTTAATATTTTTTATTTTTAAATATTTTTAAAAAATTAGACTTTTAGATATGGCTCTTATCGTCACTAATATCAAGATTGTCATCACTAATAGTATTATCGATGGCATTTTTTTGGTGTTATAATGGCAAAAAAATTTTATTAGTGATGAAAATTTTTATCGTCACTAATAGTATTACCTATGGCATTTTTTTAGTGTTACAGTAGCAAAAAGTTTTTATTAGTGATGAAAATTTTTACCA
Source organism: Cocos nucifera (assembly GCA_006176705.1). Classification (NCBI taxonomy): domain Eukaryota; kingdom Viridiplantae; phylum Streptophyta; class Magnoliopsida; order Arecales; family Arecaceae; genus Cocos; species Cocos nucifera. Next base: position 1,188,398 of record QRFJ01000076.1, read on the forward strand.
TCACTAATATTCATATTTCTTATAGTATCCATTTTCTTTGAGATGACATTTTCCATTCAGGGGTTGACTTCATTTTTTTTTAGATCAACACCTTTTGAGATCCGAAAAAATTATGCTTTATGTCTTCTATTCGGTGCTACAGAGGTCGATCCATGGTCGTCCTCTAGCATATGGATCAATCCATGGGTCATCTCTTCTGCATGCCAATACATGCCAATGAGCTGAGGTTGACACCTCTGCTTTTGGGGTCGACACCTGGCTTTTCTGAATTGTGAATTCTTCATTTTTTCACTTCATTTCAGGGTAGGGATCGACTTTTTTTGCTTTGGGATCGACACAATCAAGTCTAATACTTGAAATAACTTCTTTGAAACTCTTGACTTAGTGAATTTTTGTATAAATCTTTTTTTAGATTAATTCTTTAATTTAAGTATCTAGAAAGACCTACATCCACTCTTAAAATACATGGTTAGATATGTAAATACTCAAAATTTGACAATCATCAAAATTAATCATGGATCAATACTTGCCAAGCCCATAATTGGATTGTATATTAAGTCTAGGTAAGATTTTGATTAATTTTCTATGCAAAATCAACTAGATTGGCTGTGAAACTACTAAAATAATCGATTGGGTTGATTGTGAGCCTGGTTAAAATAACTATACTGTAATCAAGAAAATTATAGTTAAATTTTCAAGTAGAGAGTCTTGGAAAGTGGACATAGGTGCTAGGTTTCACTACAAGAAAATAATGATTTTGCGATCGATTTTGTGATCAAATTTTTTAGTTGAAATTTGTGATCAATTTTACGACCAAAATTTTACGATCAATTTTATGATCAATTATTAAAAAAATTAAAATAGAAACCAAAAAATATCAATTGCAAAATCGATCATAAAATTCTAATTTTGTGATTGATTTTGCAACCAAAAATTTGAATATAAAAGTAAGTTTATAAAATATTAATTTTATAAAATTTTATAATCGATTTTACAACCAAAATTTTGATCGCAAATTTTCTGACCAAAAAATTGGTTGGAAAATGCTAAAATTATTTTTTTAAAATTTAAAATAATTTTTAAAAAATTTTGATCAATGTATTGACCAAATTTTTAGTCACATTTTTCAACCAAAAAATTGATCAAAAAATATCAAAATTATTTTTTTTAATTTAAAATAATTTTAAAAAATTTTGATCAATTTTTTGATTGGAAAATTTTTTTTTATCAAATTTTTGGTCATAAATATTTTGACCAAAAAATCAATCGAGAAATACCAAAATTATTTTTTTTAATTTAAAATAATTTAAAATTTTAGCAATAGATTTTTCGGTCATAAATATATTTTACAATCAAATATAATTTTTTTTCTATTTTTCTCTAAATATGGTATAATTTTAAAATTTAAAGTCCATCTTAACCATTTATTATCTAAATAATTATCGTTAGAGTATCATCACAAAAAATCGGCTCGATCCGATATCCTAACTATGTCGATCAATAAAATTTGATTTTAATGGCCATGAACGACCGTATAATGATTTGATAAATAGAGACTACCGATAGATTTAAAAATTTACAATGATGATCTCGATGATATTTATATATACTATCAAAATTTTATTTCAATTGGACATCATTATCATGGTCAATTTAGCATAAAATGATTTAGATCGTTAAATAAAAATGTGTGATCAAAAGGCCAAATGGCATCCGATTATAAGATAATTTTTTAGATAAATAATCTTTGCAACTACTTTGATCATTGGTATGGTGATGATCGTAAAATTCAAACAATGTATATATGAATGATCTAAAATTATATGTTTTCTGATACTCATTCTTAAAGTCTTTAGATAATTATACATGTGCTTTTATAAGATCTACTTAACGTCGATGGTTCATATACATATAGTTTGAATTTTACGATCACCATCGTATAAATAATTAAAGTAGTAGCAAAGATCATTTATCTAAAAAATTATCTTATAATCGAATGTCATTTGGCTTTTTTATCACTTATTTTTCATTTAACAGTCCAAATCATCTCGTGCTAAATTGATCATGATAATGATATTCGATTGAAGTAAAATTTTGATAGTATGCTACAAATATCATCGAGATTATCATTGCAAGTTTTTGAATCTATCGATGATCTTTATCTATCAGATCATCATACAATCATTCATGATCGTCGAAATCAAATTTTATTGATCAACATAGCTAGAGCTACCGGATCGAGCCGATCTTTTGTGATAAGATTCTAACGATAATTATTTAGATAATGAATGATGAAAATAGGCTTTAAATTTTAAAATTATATTATATTTAGAAAAAAATATAAAAAAATTATATTTGATTGCAAAATACATTTATGATCAAAAATTCGATCGAAAAAAAATATCTTCCAACCAAAAAATTGATCAAAAAATTTTAAAATTAGTTTAAATAAAAAAATAATTTTAGCATTTTTTGGTCAAAAATTTACAGTCAAAAATACGATTGGAAAAAATTAATTTTTTGATCAAAAAATTGGTCAAAATTTTTTTAAAATTATTTTAAATTTAAAAAATAATTTTGGCATTTTTTGACCAATTTTTTAATTAAAAAATTTACAACCAAAAATTTGATCAAAAAAAATTAATTTTATGATCGAAAAATTGGTTAAAAAATTTTCAAATTATTTTAAATTAAAAAAATTAATTTTGATATTTTTAATCAATTTTTTTATTGCAATTTCTTTTTAATTTTTTGCAACCAAAAAATTGGTTGTAAATTTAAATTTTAAAAAATTTTAGTCGGTGTCTTTTTTTGTTAATTTACTCGATTATTTTTTTAAAAAAAAGAAAAGAAAAAAACTTTATAAGCCCCATCCCCAGCCTCGTCCAAGCCACCCCCGACCCCCATCTTCCCCTCCACTGCTCGCCCTCCCCTTCCCGGCAATTGCCCGTGATAGGCCCCCTCCCCTCCTCGGAGACCGCCCATGATGGCCTTCCCTCGCTGGCCCACCGCAATGACCCCCCTCCTCTCCCTAGTTATTGTCTGCGATGGCCTACCCTCGCCAGCCTACCATGATGGCCCCCTTCTCCTCCCCAACGATCGCCCACGATGGCCTCCCCTCGCTGGCTCATCGCAACAGCTCCCCATCCCCTCCTTGGCCTGTGATGCCTTCCTCCCCTTCGTTAACCCGCTTGCGACGACTCCCCTTCTCCTTCTCCTTGCTGCCACCTACCGTCGATCTCCACCGTCGGGGGAATGGAGGCGGCACGAGCAGTCGGGAGGCAGCACGGGCAGTGCGGGTTGCCCGGGGGCAAGGCGGGCTGTCCAAGGGTGGTGCGGGTGGCCAGGAGGTAGCGCGTGTGGCCAGCGAGCAGGGTGGGTGGCCAGGAGGCAGTGCGGATGGCCCAGGGGCAGCGCAGACGACCGATGGCTGACGAGCAGTGTGGGTGGCCAAGGGGCAGCGTAGGAGGTGGGGTACGAGGGATCGGAGGGCGGCGTTATCGACGGATGAGGGCGGGGTGGAGGCAAAATGCTGAAGGCGCATGGAAGGAGGATAGAAAATAAATAAATAAATAAAATATTAAAAAATAATTTAAAAATATTAATAATTTATTATTTTATAAAAAATTAAATATATATATAAAAATAATATAAATTTAAAATATTAAATAAAAATTAGAGATCGATTTTGCAATCAATTTTAAAAATTTAAATATTATAAAAAATAAATAGCAATCGATTTTGTGATCAATTTTTTAATTAAAAAAATTTAAAAATAATTAGCTACCAATTTTATGATCGATTTTATTAATAAAAATATTTAAAAAAATTAAAGTATCAATTTTATGATTGATTATATTAATAAAAAATATTTTAAAAATAGTGATCAATTTTTTTAAAAAAATATTTAAATTAAAAAAATTATGATTGAATTTTTAATCGATTATTATTTAAATTTTTAGTTTAATATTTTTTTCATTAATTTAGCAATCGATTTTATGATTGATTTTTTTAAAAAAAAAAATTGTGACCAAATTTTTGAAAGATTTGAAAATTTAAAAAAATTATTATTTTCTTATAAATTTTTCTTTTTAAAAATTAGAAATCAATTTTTTTATAAATATTTACTTTTAGAAATTAGATTATTTATTTTTTATAATTTTTTTGAAAATTAGCAATCAATTTTTTGGTTGGAAAGTCATTTGCAAGTTTTTATTTTTTTTAAATTTTAATAATTTTAATATTTTTTTTTCAATTGGTAAATCGGTCGCTAGATTTTGCGATCGAAAAAATCGATTCAAAAATATTTCCAACCAGTCTTTTTGCGATCAAAAATTTTCGATCGTAAAATCGATCATTAAATTATTAGTGATCGATTTTTGATGTTTAGTGATCGATTTTTCAATCGCTAAAATCCTTTTTTCTTACCATAAATTGTTGTGTTTGCGTTACTTATTCCAATTCTTATGTTGCATATTGATTTATCATTTATTTTGTTATGCATATTTATTGCTTTCACTACACACTTATTTAGTTTAGTTTAATTAAATACATACTTGTTTTAAGATTATAAAAATTTTAAAAAAATCCATTTCACTCCTCCTTTTGGGTTGGTACATCTGGGCAACAACTGCTTTCATCATATCCCTATGGATGACCTTCCTCATAATGGTCGGAACAATCTTTAACAACATATTAAACATAATCGATAACCAAACACCATTAAGAGAAGTCGTTTAAAATTGTGGATGAATTGAAATTACTTTCATTAGCTTGGAATGTTTGTGTACATAATAAGTTCATACATCCAGTAGTTAAGAAAAATCCAAAAACCAAAACCAAACGACATAATTTAAGGCAAACACTACCATGCCGTATTAGCCCCAATCCCCTCGAGTAGTAGAGTGCCACCAAAAATAACAAACATCCAAGATCAAAGGGTATATTTATAGAACTTGTATTACTTTCCTTTCCATAGCAAGCTTTTCCTTAGCATGAGTTTCTTTTTCTTTTGTGATATATGCCCCTTGCTGAAACATTGAAAATTTGTTTAAAGTACTTGAATATAAGAGGGTAAAGTACATCAATCTAGCAAGCAATGTTCCAAATCTCATATGAGCTCTCTAATCTAACTAGGAAAATATGGAAATCAAATTAGTTTGTTTTTGCGATTCATGATTCTAAAGTTAAATCTTACCTTCCTAGGAGAGAGAGAGAGAGAGGCTGTGATTGCGTATGAACCTTGGAGAATTACCATCCTCATCCACTTCAATCCACATGCTCAATCTTTTAGGTATTTGCTTAGCCATGAATCTCCTGAATTTGTGGGCAAAGGGAGGCTCTGCTAAAGAACTTGCCTGGCAAGTTTCCCTCTCTAACTCTCTCTCTCTCTCTCTCTCTCTCTCGTCATGAAGAAGAAAAATTCTGAATTACCTGCTCCTCTCTCTCTATTGCTTCTCGAGGATTATATGAAACCTTAAGGTGCCTCCTATTTAGAAAGGAATGGAAGGGCTAGTGTTCCCCTTGGATACCACAAATAGAGTCCTAGTTATAAGACTCCAACTAAAGGAGAAGGGGTTAGATCCTTACTTGAGGCCACCTCAATCTAAATGACATAACTCGCCTTACGAGTGTACCATCTGATAGGGCTAAGAAAGGCAAGGGAGGTGATGGCTCCTTGGCTGCCATTGTCAGTTGGATCTAAATAAGTGGTGTCCAATGTTTGACTTAGTTGATTTGGTCTGGTCTTGCTTGACTTGACCTAGGATAAATCCTTCTTTTAGGTTTAGCCCAAACTCTTCTTCAATTAAATCAAGTCTTTCTTGATATATAAAGAATAATCAACTAAAATCTCATTCCAATTGATCTAGAGATAGATGGTCAACTCATGTTCTTGGTCACCAATAAGCTATCCTTTTAGGTCTACTTCAGTTCGATATAAATAATGTGGCCCAACATGAGGACATAGTGGTAAAGTTGGTCTCCATGTTCTCAAATAAATTTCATATTGTAATTCGGTCTTCTATCATTCTAGTGTCCTCACTTGACCATTGAATATTGCACTATCAAATTCTTAGCCGATCATGACCGATAAGAATCTAGGATCATATTAACATCCATTAATGAAAATTGTTCACATGAAATCTTTTTGAAAATAAATAATTATTACTTATAACAAATTTGTAAAAAAACTTATTTCCAAAAGCCTTTCAAATTATTATTTGGGCTCCATATTTTATATGTCCGATCATGTCTCTCTTTTATTATGAATATCATACCATTATAATACTTTCCATGTTGGACAGTTAGACTGTTCCCTCCAAAGAGTCTATTTATGGCTGAAGGATAAATAGATCAATAATGGTACTTGAAGTTTTTGAAATGGAGAAGTGTTAATATGATGCTAAGTGGCTTCTCCAAGTATTGGATTAAAGAGAGGGTAATAGATCAAGAGCTTGATTTGATGGCTAGCATGCTCTCTGCTAAATTTGATGGCTAGAATTGATTCCCTCTACTTTTGGAAAAACATAGTTAGGACTCAAGGACATCAGGTCAACCATTTAATGATGATTTTCATGTGGATTTTTAGGCCTTTTCTTGGGTGACTTTAATTGGTGGGGCTAGAAATGTTCAAAAATTTTGATATTTAACTAGATAATCTAATTTATGAGGATAGATCATGGTATAATTAATTTCAGCTTAATTAAGCTTGTTTGACATAGTTTCAAAAATCATGAAATTTGTGCTCAAAGATAAACACGTTGACTTGCGTGTGTGGGAAATTGACTATAAATTACTAATTGTAGTAGAGAGAAGATAGAATTGATGGGTGTTTTAAAGAGAGTTGGATTAGATTAATGAAGCGGGCTATTGATCGGTTGAATTCCGGTTAGCATGTTGGAGTTAATTGATGGGATTAGAGGAAATTTTGCTCAATTGAGCTCAAAATTTGTCGATTTAGAAGAGAGAGTGAATTAGGTTTGGAATGACTTGGAGTAGATGGAATTGGATCGATATAGATGAATTAGAGTTTAAAATTTGGGGGAATGAATCAATTTTTACAATTGATGCAATTAAGTTCCATTGAGGGTGCGATTGTTTGATTGAAGATGGAATGAAATAGACGTTGGGTTTAGTGGGATGATCTATTGAAGTCAAGAAACTCGTGATCTAGGAGAGAGCAAAAAAGAAAAATAAATAAAAGCTCATTCCTTTTCCAAACTGTGGCTATGAACTTTGATGATGGGAGTTACTCGTAGCTAGGAAACATCTGAGCCAGTAGTGAGTTCTGTTTGCAACCTCCGTAAATCTTGGTTTTCAAGCTCTAATAATATAACTTTACTCAGAAAAAAAGGTTTAGTAGTATGAATATCCTAGAAATTAACATTGCATATCCATCTATGCTAAGGCAAATATTAGTCTAATAGTAATGCTTTAGTTCAATATTAATGAAAAAATAGAAAATTTCTTGCTTGCTTAATTCTAAAGCTCCGTGTGGATTCAAAAATTCACCAAGATGTTCACAGATGGAATTCAAGTCAAATGCTATTGGTTTACAGTTCTCATACAGAAAATTGTTGAGAAAACATTTGCCACTGCATGTTATTATATGGAAATCTTCTCCCAAGTCAACATGGGGGCAACTAAGCGGTAGTTTCATCTCTATTGCCATGCCAGTGAGATTGAAAATGGTAGGAAACGTAGATCGTGTTCTTGGTCTTCTTCTTATCCTGTGACAGATTCAAGGCAATTAACTAGACAAAGAGAATTAATTACCGCTAGCTAGATATCTCTTTCTCATTTGGACATACGTGAATCCTTTTGTTTTTTTTTTTTTATCTTTTGGCATGTTTGGTGCATTCTCTTCAATGAAGCAACAGTAATTTTGCTCATCAGAGCTCGAGCACCTTCTTCCTTTCTTGTTTCAGAAAAAGAAATGAGATGATCCAGCTTCATTCTCCAAAACTTGCCAAGCCTAATGCTACATGTTTAATTATTATGGATGTCATATGTTCTAGCAGAACTAGGGGATGAAAAAAAAAATTTCCCAAAACTACCTTCATGGGTTGGGATGTTGTTTAGTGGTGAAGTAACCCAGGTTTGCTGAATATATGATATGATACATATGTGTAAATGTAGGGTGAACATGATTGACCAACTAATTTACTTGTTGTTTAGGAAAAATCTCAAGTTTTTTAGTTACAAATTGCACCTCGACATCTCCATGCCAAAAATAAAATTTTAAAATATATATATTAAGATCTACAGAAGTATGAATTCTGTCCTCAATTGGATGGTGGTTGGTGGAGGAGGAGGAAGAAGAGAAGAAGAAAGATGAAGCGAAAGAGGGGAAATAAAGGGAACGAGGGACCGACTAAATAGCCATGTAAGCGTAGTGCTATTCTCATTCCACCTTTTGTTAGCTTATTTAGCTTCATCGCAGAAGTCGTCCATCTCATTAGACCAAGTATGTTTCTTCCAAAAATTCTTTACAGTTTTGATGTAAATGAAGTTTTTTATCATTAATTCTATCATGCTTGATACGAGACCTGGTCACAATTTGCTTTCAACTCTTACAAGCGTTATTCCATATCATTTTATGTATCTGTAACCAATAACCATCGATCGGAGAAGGCCATCATTCTCACTGGGGGGAGAAATTAAGAGGTGATTCAGTAAGTTTAAAAACTTCATTTCATTACAATCCCTCAGATAGATATGATGTGATGATCACTACCATGTAAGCTTGTCGCGCTGATTCAAAAATACATCTGGGATCTTGTTAGTGTAAAAGCTTTTTCTACCGTTTGGCAAGAACCCATGCACGGTTTTTCAAAACAAACAGGGAGTTTTGTTGCCATAAATTTACCATTCATTTCGGTAGTTCTAAAGTTAGCAATTCCACTCATTCGAAACAAGTAGAATGCCATTGGATATCACCCTCTCATGGAGACAATAATGCACTAATTTCAGTTCGTTTTCAAAGGTGATTTCTTTAAAATTCTCTCAACTTGATTGTCCTGCTAACAGACGGCAATGGACTGTCCAAGCGTACAGGCCACGTATAAGGAGAGTCTAACGTAAATCTCGTGGACGTTCACCACACCGGATCATAGACACGACATAGACCAACAAGGGAGCGAGAAAGAAACCCCAAAAGGTCAAAAGGGAAGAAAAAATAGCCGGTGTTGGCAGGAAAAAGGCAAAGTAGGAGGGGGCCGCCTAAGTGGTTAAGATTCTCGTAGAAAGCAGCGTGTGCCGTCCTATACCAATCATCATCACTCACCGTCCCCCCCGCCCCCCTCTCTCTCCCCCTCCTCCCTACTTTTACAATAACATGATTTTGTGAGAGGAAAGGTCTCTCTCTCTCTCTCTTCTCATACGCACCTGTTCACAGAAAAAAAAAAAAAAAGGAGAAAGTAAATCGAGTTGGTAAGCGGTCGGCATTCCAAGCCCCTTGCCGACAGGAGATACTGTCTCTCCACCAAAGGGGCACCCCAGGCATTCCACTGTTAGGAGGCGCATCTTTTCCACCATCCATGTACTCATTTTGAAGTCATATCCATCCTCATTCGAGTTCAAATAATTTCTCCTCTCCTCTTGCTTGAGCTTAAAAGACCAGCGGTGTAATCATAATTACCATTCATCATCCCCGAGTAAAGGAGAAATTATATCCCATTCGACGTGCACCATGCGGCCGTACATGCCGATAATCACAGCCGCTTGTTTCGGTAGCAGTACATCTCGATAAATGGATCCCATAAAAACGAATATAGTGACAGTGATCAGCGATATTTGGGGCCGTGTAGGATATAATTTCTTGGGTTGGAGGTAGAGTAGCCTCCCTCCCTCCCTCCCCCTTTTCTTTTAGGCTTTGTTTAGGTTGGGTTTCTATGATGGGGGAACACGATAGGTCTGGTACTCTGGTAAAAGATTCACTAGTAATAATAATAGCATTCAAATGAAAATGGAGGGATGGGTATCCATGACAGGAATAACACCTTGCCTACAGAAAGGATGGCGACCAGGCCATTCTACCTACATGATGGCCGTGGCGGTGGTGCTGGGCTTTTCAAACACCATTTATATCCATTCTCTACACATGCCCCCGGCTCCAACACTTTGAAAAGGTTCTACTTTCCCCATGGATAAAATAATAATAGTTAATCCAACCAATGGACCGGGAGATTCCAGGCATCCGTGGCAGAAAATTTAATATCAGCCAATCTTCGATTCCACTGCAAATAATTAGTCCATGCTTGCTTGCATGCGTATGATACGTATGTATGTATGTATGTATGCAAGCATGTTAGATTGTTATGGCCAATGACCACTGCAGCTGCTGCTAATTAGCATTCTGTGAGCAGCTTGGTTGGGAGTTTTCTCGTTGGCATATCGCTGTCTCGGTATCTTTGCCGACAGCCCAGAGGGGGAGTAGGAGTCCTTGAGAGGCCATGCGACGATGATCGCTGGCATCCTGAATGACGTCGAGAGGCAAGTGAGAAAAGCTTCGAGACCAACCATGAACTTGAGCTTCGAGACATTAAGAGCTTGAGTAATGTTTAGAAGACAAGCGACCAAGATGTGATGGAAAAGAAAGACCTGGGGAGCGAGCTTTTTATTCTCCAATCTCTTCGAACATGACGGCCCGGAGGTTGACGTCCACCGATCTCGGAGTGGGTCCTTCGTCCTTCCCCAGCAGAGCAGAAAGAGTGAAGAAAAGAAGAGCCAAAGAGCCCCAGGGTACAAAGATCCTCCCCAGGCAGCTTCCTCCATTATATTGCGAGGCTGAGAATAATAGGCCACCCGGTTGGTTTGCCATCCACCCAACCAGGTAAAAACATACATGGTAGCGCACATCCAAATCCAAAAACAAAGGATAAGACATCCAGGTGCTTCAAATCAATGCCAAACTCGTGTCTTAGTTAACAACGTTCTTTTGAAGCTATCCACCCCCCTAAGATTCTCGGTAACATGCTTGGGTTCGAGGGCCGTCATGTGAAGGACACTCTAAAAACATCACATGTTCAGAGATTTGGAAATCTAAGGTCGGCATCGATCGGGAGCCAACACATGTACACTACAGAATTGAATATAAGTAGAGGATCCGAGAGGTGAACAGCACAGAATTCTTCATTGCAGAGTAGAGTAAATGGGGAGCAACGCAGTTAATTCTCAGACCACCGAAGTAAATTTCTGATGGGACTGTCAAGTTAGAACTTTTCTATACGGTGAGGTTGAAGATGATATGGACAGTTGAGAGGCAGCAGCCAAGCAGAGGTGCTCGAACTCACAAAACATAAGTAGCCTTTTTTAGCAAGGAATCTAAAAGTGTACAACACTACATATCTTGGACAGTGCAGTTCTGAGTCCACATTCAGATGCCCATCCCTCTTTACTTCTGAATTGAAGATTGATTCAGATCATGTGGTAGTCTGGGAGAATGGAATGACAGCCATAATGGAGAGACAGATTTGTGCAACACAAGCTTCGGTCGTCCTTCATGATCTCCTGCTTAATTTCAACTTCTCGGTATTGTCAAATCTGCGATGACCATTTGTGCCACTGCCATCAGAGATTCCTATAATAAGCAAGAACACCAAATGGTTACCAGAGATTAGGTGAACTAGAGAATGCACATCAAGCCAATAAGAGCACTGATACACCGAAGTCTTTTGCTCAATCAGCTAGGAGAAGATTTGGTTTCAGTTTTTGAAAAATCTCACAGATCCATAATCATCAAAGAGTCCTAAACATTAGCTCATAATCATCGGTCAAGAAGCCTGCAGCAGTTAAAGTTGCAGATGTAATAAGAGTGTGTTCGGGCATTGAGACCAACTTGGCAACCATTCTTTGATGATTTGCTAACCACATGGAAGTCATCCAACCCCAGAATCAGCAGCACATAAGTCCATGAACATGAGCTGTTCGGAAGTTTTGGTTTCGACAGAGGTCCATCCAGAGAAAATGCAGTTAAACAGCCGGGGAAGAAAACAAATTCTCTATTGACTGCAATTTTCTAGAAACAGTGTGGCCCATGCATAGAATCGAAAATAAAACCAAACAGAATAGAATTCCTACGGTCAGCAGAGCTGTTCGACACCCTTTGCTTTTATATGCTTGAATTGAACAACAGTTGCATGCAATGTCCTTCAGTTTCAGGATCATCAGCAAGTAAATGTTCTTAATAGCTAGAGGCCAGTTCAAGTTAAGGTCTCTGGTCACACAAACATTAAGAAACATGATGGCTCCATGGAGAATATATTCATGAAATAGAAAGAACATACATGCTTGATGACGACAAATAGTTCTCGAATCAATCAATGCAGCAACCGGACATTCATACATGCTGAAGAAAACAAGAGCTATGGAATGTACAAGGCATCACGGTAAGTTGATTCATCGGGATCCAACCAGGCAAGGAAGCAAAAAGAAACAATGAGGAGAATCAAAATAATGCTGGTTGCTTCCAACTTCATATCAATATTATTTCTCGATAACCAAAATGTTACATTCATTCTTCCTGTTCTAGTTTCCTCATCAATTCTGTTATAAACAAGAAGACTTCCCTTCTGCAACTCAACAACCCTCACATTATCATATGCCCAGGCAAGAGATGCTGTATTCTTAGCCAATCGATCATGTCCCTCTCATGCCCTCAACCCTTCCTCACCACTATCCAGCAAGTAAGGAAAACAACATGGGCTCGCGGCGAAGAATTTGTAGAAAAAATTCTGCCAATTCCTACAAATCCAATTCTACAAAAGGCAGGAAAAAGAGGTGGGGGGGGGGGCGAAAAAAAAATCAAATAAAAATGTTACACCGATGAGGCATCCACAAAGGCAGACTCATTTAGCACGTAATCCTCCCCATCATCGAAGAGCTCTGCATCCTTCTCCTCCTCATTTGAAAAATCCCTCCTTTCTAGCTTTGCATGGGCCGCCACGAAGACCAGCTTCTGAGCTCGATCCATACCCACTCTCGAGCGGCCATGCGTGCACACCCATCGCAGCAGCGACAGATTGCACTTGTATCCACAGGCGGTGGCGTGAAGGAAGATGAGCCGCACAGCCACCTTCCCCAGTGATTTGAACTCACTGAGGTGCGTCTCCCACACGAGCCGGCTGCTCTGTGGGTTCGCAATCTTCATCTTCCCCGTCACTGGATCGGGCTTCTTCACCTGCACCGCCTGTGCATAGAGAGGATCCAACCCCTCTGCCCTCCACTTCATCAGCTCCATCAATGCAATGTGGGCTTCCTCTCGGGAAACCATCCTCGTGATCAGCCTGTCCACATCCTTCTCCTGATCCGGCGTCAAGCACTTGAATGGCGGGAGGTACTTCCCGCTGGAATCCTTGATCAAATACAATGGATCCAATATGAACGCCGCCGACCAAGCGGGATGGTAGTTCTTCTCGAACCTCTTCTCGACCACCTTCTTCACAGGTCCTTCCTCGATGCTGAATTTGTTGCACCAGTCCTTCACCTTCGCCCTCAGCTCATTCCACAGAGGGAGACACTGCCCAACGAGCGGCCGCTCGGCCTCCATTTCCTGAGTCATGTCCTTAACCAACTTAACAAGCGAGCATACTGCATTCAGATCGGCCCAGAAAGCCATGTCCCGGATCATCTCCCCCAATTCTCGCGCTATGGAGTCCTCAAGGCAGACGAGCTTGTAGGACTCGTCGTGGACCGCCAATTGGAGCGCCCGGGCAGAGGCCACGATGTCCTCCAGCATTGCGAAGACGGGGACAAAATTACGTACAATCTCTCTGCTGTGGGAGCCTGTGTCCGCCGAAGAGTTGAATGAGGGCGGGACACAGAGGAGGAATGCGTGATCGAGTTCCTGGAGTTGGTATTTATGGAAGATACCTCTGGCCTGGTTCTTGGTGTTGAAGAAGGTGGCGAGCTTACAGCAGTTGAAGGCGACGGAGTGGAAGAGAGGAAGTTCGCGGACGAAGTCGTTGAGGAGGTTGTGGAAGCCCTGCAGCTGACAGTAGAGGTTGACCATCCAATTGTGCTGGCTCTCGAGATTGCGCAGCGCCGTGGACTTGAAGCGGTCAGCGACGATGCCGGCGCAGCGCTGGACGGAGCTGCCGCAGACGTCGGAGACGGTGTCCCAGAGGACCTCCTCGGCGTACTTGGAGGGGGCGCCGCCGTGAGTTAGGACGGCGCGGTGGAAGACGGAGGTGCCGTTGGGGAGGTTGACGGAGAGGCTGACGAGGGCGTCGGAGGAGGAGGTGGCGTCGCGGGGGCGCCAGCCGTCGGAGGAGAGCTGGAAGAAGAGAGCGTCGCGGATGCGGGCGTCGGCGTCGGCGCGGGCCTCCTCGAAGCGGGCATCGAGGCGGGGGCCGACGAGGTCGCGGCGGGAGAGCGGGGGGAGGCCGACGTGGTGAAGGAAGGAGCGGAACTTGGGGTGCTCGGCGGAGGAGAGGGAGACGGCGCCGGAGGACTCGTAGAACCAGTCGGAGAGGAGGGAGAGGGCGGAGTCGACCTGGGCCTTGGAGAGGGCAGGCCCGGGGGAGGCCTTGGGGCTCTTGAGCTTCTTCACGCTGTCCTCCAGCATCGCCAGAGCCCCCAGGTCCTCCTTCCCGCCGGAGAGGACCAGGTGGTGCGGCGGAGGCGGGGTGGCGGAAGAGGGGTACACGACGACGTCGCCGCCAGCGGAGGCGGCGGTGGGGGAGGAGGAGAAGCGGGATGGGTCGATAAGGGCGAGAGAGGAAGCGTGGAGGTGGTGGTGGTAGGAGGAGGGGCCCGGCTGAGGGTTGGCGGCGGAGGAGGAGCGCTTGCGGCTGTTGTGATGGTGGTGGTGGCCGACGGAGGAGCAGGGGGCGATGGAGGAGATGGGCTTGGGGGGGGAGGGAGGGCGGGGATGGGCGGGGGGCGAGGAGGAGGGGGAGGTGAAATTGGGGCAGGTGCCGCGCTTGAGGTGCTCGGAGGCGGTGCGGGAGGGGTTGGAGGCGGAGAAGATGGCGTCGCAGAGGGAGCAGCGGAGCTTGACGGCTTTGGGGAGGCCGGTTTCGGAGCTCTGGACCAAGATGGGCTCGAGGTGGGCCCAGTACCACGCCCCCTTCCCCTTGATCGCTTTGGTCCGCACCGTCATCAGCCCCTCGTACCTCTTGTGCACCGCCTTCGCGGCCGCTTCCTCCATCGCCGCCGCCGTCGCCGCAGGCGGATCCATCGCCGCCGCCGAAGTGGAGGCATTCGCAGTCGCCATGAACACTACCAAAACAAGAACAACAGATCCTCCCTCTCTTTATCAAACTCCTTGCACTTCTCCAACTCCTTCTTGAGCTTAGAGAAAAAGAAGAAGAAGAAGAGATTCCAAACCAAACCAAACTAGTATTATATTATTTGCTTCCTGCTGCTGCTGATGTTGTTGTTGTTGTTGTTGATATTGGTATCCATCTATCCATGTATCGTTGTTATCTGGCGTCTTCCATCGTCGACGTCTGCGGGGTCGGGCGCCGCGGCGGTGGAGGGAGAGATGGCCGGGCATTTAACAGGAGGAAACCACCGGCGGGGGCCGGAATTGGGGGGCGTCGGGGCCGTCCATGCCACGAACCGGCGATCCTGCTGGGCTTCCGGCGCCGGTCCGCTCACCACTCTGGTGCTGGACGGTTTTTGATTTTGGAAACGATGGATACAAAGAGTACAAGCAGAGACCAGGGGAAGGAGGTCGTTTTTATTTTCTTTATCTTTTTATAAAAAAAATTCCCCTCTGCCTCTATTCGCCTTCTCTGTCTGCTTCTCCTTTTTCTCTCCCACCCGTTGCTTCCTTTTAACCAGCTCTTTGTTTCTTGTGGGCTTTGGATGTGGGGGATTGGGGGCTAAAATAATTCTGGCTTTCCGGGAGCTTGTTGTTCCCGTGCGGTAGTAGGAGCAGGAAGAGTGTGGTAGATTGGAGGAGGGGGATATAGGGATGGAAAGTGAGAGCGAGAGAGAGGATGGGAAATTGAGGTGGAAGGGAGGGCAACCTAGGAATTTAAGGAAATGTAGCTATCTCCCTTCTCCCCCTGGTCTTTGCGGTGGGTTTAGAGAGGAATACCCAGAAATATGATTATTTAATCTTTATATAGTACAGCAGCACCAGCATACACAAAAAAACAAAGAATTAATGATCATAGGTATTTGCTGTTATATATAAACTCTACATTCAATTATACTTGGAGAATAATGGGTAGGTTTGGGGCTCAACATAATTTGCACATGATGCTACTAGCCATGGAGGAACTTTGGAAAGACATGATTCGTACCTATCACCCACCTAGGTCTTGTTTTCCCGGTTCAAAATAATCACCTACCATGCACTGTGCTACATTTGTACCACTCTCTATTTGATGGCCATGCCGAGAATATGAATCTCTTGTGGCTCCATTTGGTTGAAATTAAGTATAATATTTGGGTGAAGTTTAAATGAATTACCAAGTGGGTGTGCCGGAGTGACCCCACTGATACAATTATAAAGGATTGGATTTAGCATATAGGGTCAAAAATTTGCCAGTCATACATCAGCATCGTACCATTTTTAGTGGGATGGGTGTATGGAAGGCGTATTTGGTCATAATTTGCGGGCATGCGTACAATGAATACGGTCATTAAAAGCTAGTGAACATGTTAAGATGAAAGTTTTTTTTTTTTTTTTAATCATTCTTCTAGACAACAATCCAATATAATCTCCTTTAGTCTTTTCACACACTTTATTGAATGATTCGCTCAATCCGGTGGATGGTGCTTTATTTGAGAACGTACGCCTACGTCCACATATCATCTGCCACACTAAGAGCAACGAGCTAAACGCGATTACAAGGTCGCCATTAGTGTTAGGTGTAGTGGTTCCAAGTGGGTCTACGCTTATTAGCCAGCCTTTGTTTAGGAACTTTCATGACCCACATGGGCGGATACGAGAAAAAGTGGCGTCCAAAAAATCTTTTCAATTTTGACTAACCAAGACGGTGTATGTGGTCACTAACCTAATGTCTCTCCGCCCCATCATGCCTCTCAAGATTTCTCATTTAATTACCTAAAATTCTTTAATATATTATATATTCTAATCTTCGAGCGCCATCCATGCCCGAGAAATTACATCGTACACCATGTGAACCACGTCAGCAATACAGTACGCCAATCTCATTTCGGGATGATGCTCTATCAATATGGTACATGCATGATGATGCAGGATATAATTTATGATCCATGCTCATCTTGCACGTCCATGCAAGTAGATAGATTAATACATGGAAAGCCTTGGAGGCTTCTGATGTATTATTACATCTTTGTCATTCTAATAGCTCAGCTCAGCAGAGAAGAAGGATGGATACGGAGATGGAGGTGAGGAGGGTTGGCCATGCTCGATCGGTTGGTTTACCTAAACAGCAAAAATAGGGTGTAAGGAGAGGCAAGGAGAGAGGGGGAAAAGTAGGTCTTTGTTTGGGTGCGTGGAATGGGGCGCAGGAGAGCAGGGCCAGTGTGCAGAAACCACATATCAAGAAAGGGAAATCATCTTCCGAGCCAAAAAGCTGTTGGGTGGGAAAGTCGAATCGACTTTTCTCTCTCTCTGTAACTCAACACCCAACCTTCTCTCTCTAATGGCAACCAAGCAGGAAAGACTCGTCAACTCGCTTAAAGGTGTGGCCTGACAACCACAACATGTGATACGGAAAGGAGAGAGATGGATCATTAAAGAAACGAGTGTCTCATACAACCATAAAGTAAAGAGGAAGAGAGCTCTCACTCCCCAGCCATTTGATTCCCCTTGAGAACAGTGGGAACCAGGGACCATCATTTTTATCTGCTTCAGCAAATATTGGGCTCTGTTTTCAAGGTTAAACTGAGATTTTGGTTCAATTATGCATGGACAAATGATGACTCCTTGAGAAAAGAAATGATTTTGGTTCAAACTAAATGCTTTTGTTTCCGCAACGGTAAGATGCCTGCAATCTTCCTGATTTCCTATTAGGAGGAATATGCCAACCTTGTAAATACCTGAAGTGATTGCTCCCTCGTAATGAAAACTTCTTGGCCACCACTAAGAATGCCAAGGTTTGATGGTGAAAGAGAGAGCAACGATCATTATCTTGATCTACTTGGAAAAAATCAGTTGCGTTGCCGCAAGGTTTTAGCTTACAGGCTTGTTTCGGTGGTCCGGAAGCAGGCAAGAGCGACAGGCCGCCGGTTGCATTTCTTCAACAATTATAGCAAATAGAAAGGCCTTAATGAGATCAAGTCGCTGTCCTTCGCAACATGAGCATCTTAAACTTTGCCTTTAATTGAGACCACAGGGCCTCTTGCTTGTGACCTTACATTCTTAAAGAACAGGCTACCCGGTACTGTGCTTTGATGCATCCACCCATGTGGCTGTCTTGGTCTTGAGATGTGTAAGGGTAATTCATGCTGTTTCCAGTGGGCCAGAGATCTTGACTCCCCTGATGAACATAAAGGCAATTATAAAGGTGCAAATTAGTCATGGATATAAAAAGAAATGAAAAGGCCTAACGAGATGATTAATGTTGCGAACCTCATACAAATATATATATATATATATATATATATATATATATATAGTGTCAACATCAGGTTTCTGGTGTTTGACGTGGTGATGGCAGGTAGTCTCCCTCTGGGCAACGATCATAGGGCCTGCAACCTTTCCAAAAGAAACTTTTAAGTGCTGTACGCAGCTACAGTGTATTTTGGCTCAAAACTATCAGCAAACTGAAGTCAGTTCGAAGCTACCGGAGAGAATCATAATAAGATAAGGTTGTAACATGGAGACCATGGTAGCACTGATAAGCACCACGGGACAGTGATGAAGTAAATTGGAAGGCAAATATGGGTATTTCAACCACCACTACTGTGCTCACATGCAAAAAGCTTCAAGTTGTTTGGCTTCCTCACACTGCACATAACCAAAGAAAAACACAAAGATACATAATCTCTGCAGAAATCAACTTACACCCTTACCTTTAAATTAAAAAACAAAGACCAACATGAACAACCCCATTTTCGGGACACAAGTATATGTACCAATAGTAATTGAGAATAATACATAATGATGATTGCCACCTCCAGCGGAACAGTTATAACAATATCCATCATTTTCATCTCAAGCATTGTAGATAATGTGAGTAATGCATGCGAGACGACAACATTCTACATGATAAAGGAAGACATTAAGAAAATAGTTTTTGGTTGTGACAGGCCGTAGGTTCCATTAAAACCTTTGGAATGTTATGAAGAACCAATAGGGAGATCATTGAATGATTCGCTTGGTTTTCTGCAACTCCACAAGTTCATGATTTCATTCCATCCTACGTCCTTCGTGATGGTGAAGTCCGAAACTAGCATATAAGGATGCAACAGCAGCTGTGTGATGATGCACTGCATTGTCAGATTTTGACAAACAACTAATGGCAGATCTGAAAGGACCCAAGATCGCTGTGTTTACTGAAACTCAAGAAAAGAACAAGTCTCACACCATGGAAAAGACATTTAAAATTTTGTTCCAAACTTCCAATTTCCCAATTAATCACTTGCGAGAATAAAGGATTGTTTTCGTTAAATTTAGGCTAAATTATGCAATCAATGACTGCATGGATTGCCGATTATAAAATGCAGAGCGGACGGCAATGCAATGATGGAATGGTTAATGAAGGCACAAGAAAATGCATGTCTGGTGAGTACCCCATTCATAGTACCTAACTGTGTAAAAATTTACAACTGCAATGGTCCTCACATATTAGGTAAGCGTCTTAATCATGTGTTTCAGAACATGAGCAGCAGTATCTTGCTTTCTCAGAAAATGACATCATTATTATCATAAAATAGAAGACATACACCATTATTACTGATGCCTGTTCTCAAATCCAATAAATTGTCTTCCTGATTCTATTTTGAACAATAGTTTCAGGCTTTAACTGGTGGCAGGTGGATATAGACAATTGATCAATAATTCAAGGTTTCAACAACTTGTATCAGAATAAACTTGTATTTTGTTCCTAGTTTTTTAACAAGACATTCAATCATCAATGAGACACAAGAACAAACTCGTTTGAGTGAATTGCTTGCTGAGAAGTCATTCACCGAGAATGGAAATGGAATCTTCTCAGAACTACTATTTAAAAAGTGGCATCAATATGCCTTAAGACTAAAGTTTAAGACAACAGAGGCAAGAATTGGAGCTCCAAATAAAATGTGATGGATCACTGCTTGACTTGATTTCCATCCCACCAAACTCAGATATCTTAAAGGCCACAAACAACTTGATACAATGTAA
This sequence comes from Cocos nucifera, assembly GCA_006176705.1. NCBI lineage: Eukaryota > Viridiplantae > Streptophyta > Magnoliopsida > Arecales > Arecaceae > Cocos > Cocos nucifera. The sequence continues at coordinate 1,208,670 of QRFJ01000076.1, forward strand.
ACGGGAACAAAATAACAATGAACTAAAGAACAAACACAAAGATCAAGAAATATTGAAGAGAAAAGATGAGACATTAAAGGGGGGAAAAGATATAGATGTAGGAGAGGGTACATATCGGGCCATCTGTACGCAGATCCAGGGTCAGGCATGAAATATGTGAAACCAAACTACCTAAGGTTGGTTCTCAGCTTCTCGCATTTTCTCATAGGGTTATGGTTCATATGCTGATACATTAATGAATTTCAAATTACCCAGAAATATAACTTCCAAGACCATAGTTTCCCTTGATGTTGCACATCCAAACGCCCTCAATATATAGAATCAAGCATTGGTTCCAACAGAAAAAAAACCTATACTGTTGTATCTATCAAATATACTAGGCTCACAGGTAAGTAGTTCTCACCTAATAGAAACTAGTTACCAGCATCATCCCTAAAAAATATCACATTGATTTTATTAGTCTGATTGTTACAGATAACATATATATTCACAAATATGTAGAATGAAGTTCTGTTCGTCAGACAATTGAGTCAGGATCTTATCATTTTCATATTCAAATCTATTCAGTTCCAGACTATAGTATCATGAGGCAAAATTTTACAGACCTATTTGCACACCAAGAATTTCAGATGTCTACCCCCATTTCACAGGGTCCAGTTGAACCGAGCGGATGATGTGCATCCTGAATCCTCCTACACCAATGCATGCATGCATTTTTCCTATTAATTCCAGAATACTTCCCTAATTTTGGTGCATTATGTCATATAATCTCAGCTTCGAACACAGTTTTAGAAGGAGAATGTCAAAGATATGTTATCAGCAGAGCTTATAACTATTACATCAACAGTCCTCTGAATGCTTTGATCACAGGACAGCTGACTGTTGTCTGGTTATCATAGTGCATCTTCATCGAACCACTAATCACAAATCCAACGGCTGAATCCGCCTCTTCGAGCACACCTCTTAACAAGCTATACAGGATACATATGGCTTCTGTTGGAAATGTGTGTTTCCATATAATCTGCCCATGATGGGCTTATTAAAATAAAATAATAATGAGAATAATAAAAGAAGTTTAAACTTTTTTTGGTTAACTCTCCACTATTTGAATAAGAGTGGATAGTTATTCCTTATCCCATTGTAACTACAAAAGGCAGTTATCTCTTACAGAGATATAAAATAGAATCTCTCTTATCCATGAACGGAAGGGGGTATGGTGAACATAGCACAAAAATTTTTTGGCTCTCAAATTATCTTTGCAACACATCAAGGAGCAAGTGGATATGTGTTGTGGACAATGGCATTTTTTATTTGTGATTTATGTATGACTATGAGCATATTGGTTGATTGGTGATTCACTCCACATAGTTCCTTGAGGTAACTTTTTGCACTTGAATGTTTGGAATTTATAAATTGAGTATTATAATTTAAAAAATTGTTTTTTAATTATTTTAGTTATCCAAAAACTCCTTCATTGGTATCAGAGCACATAGGGGTGTTTTCTAATCATATATATGCTGTAGATATGATTATACTTGCTGTATTGATCTGTTAATTGCAATAGATCTGTCTTGTGGCACTTTTTCAATTGACATAGTTAGGGTTATTATTAGGCTGTGAAATTTTGCATGTAACTATATTATATATGTGTCATGTAATCTGAAAAATTTCGCGGCATGAGTTTTTGTATGTTGAGAGATATCAGTGACCCAAACCAACTGAACCAGAATTTTTTTTAATTATTTCTCTATCGACGATTTGTTTCAGACTATGAAATTTATATGATTGTAAACAACTCTTCATAAGCTTTTTGTGGATATAAAATTCATATTTTTTGGAGTTAAAATGAGAGAGATATTGAATTTTGAAAATTCTATACGATATATATTTGTACATGTATGAATATATTAAGTGCATGATTTCTTGTTTTTGAGTTATGATTTATTTAAATCATTATGAAATCATGCTATATGTAATTTTGGATTGACTTATATTCTTCTTGTAGTTGACATGAATTATTTGTTGAGGCCTGAGGACAATCACCTTTATGGTCATATGCCGAAATCTCGGTATCTAGACCATAAAATGAGGCCCAATTAGATGCTAAGTGAGCATGTTTAGAACATGAGGGATATTTATAATTCCTTGGAATGAGGAGGCACTTGATTAAGCCAGGATGAAGCATTAGGTCTTATAGAGACATGCCTGGCAACACATTCCTGGTGGCGAATTTGATTTTGCTCATGCATCTATTTACTTATAGGAGATGTATGAACAATGCCAAGTTGTAGATGCTATTATAAACAATATTAGGCAAACCAGAACATTGTCAGTGTTTCCAAGTCTGAGGAACACAAGAGAAGTTAAACTTTCCAAATATAGAAACTTGTGGTTAGGAAAAGTGATTGACAGAGTATTGTGAGATGAAAAGCTTCATCTAGCCATAAAACAAGATAAAATCATTAGTGGGCGGTTTAAAGATGAACCTCATTTGGAGATCTTGTAGATAAAGATCCAAAGTACTATAATTGTGAGGTGCTAAATGCCAAGTTAGAAAAACATTGGATTAAAAGAAGAAGTACATATATGAAAAGCATGAGTAATGCATTTGTCACAGCTAGAAGAGCTGGGACTTATGTTTTTTATTCATTTGGTTGTTGTTATCTTTTTGGACATTTGTTAAAGCATACTTATTTTTTTTATGATATGGTTTATGACTTATGTTTTATGTTCACTGATTAATATGATATAATGACATGCTTATTGTTATTTAATAAATGTTGATGCAAGTGATATTTTAAGGTTGATGAAATGAGTTTAGTTCTTGCCTTAAACTAATATGTTAATATGAAATGCACTATAATAATGATGGAAAGACAATTAGAAAGTGAAAGATGATTGGGAGCATAGCTAACTTTCAATTTTGCATCTATTTATCATATTATCATTATTATAGTTGGCAATTGATGTAAAATGTGTGTATATCGATAAACTGCTAGTATTAATCTTGTTGCTACTTGTCTGTGTGTATTAATTGAAAATGTCAGCATCCAAAACCATCATTGCTGAACTGAACAAGGGAGACAAATTGAACGATGACAACTATGACATATGGCACCATAAGGTTCAGTTGATTCTTGAGGAGGAAGAAGTCCTCAAGACTCTCAACCATACCATGGTTGAACCTGAGCAAGGGAATACTGTGCAGCATAGGCATGAACTTGAGACATACCAAGTCTAGAAAAAGAAGAATAGCACTGCACGCATAATGCCATTGAGCACAATACATGATGACTTAGGTGCCTGAGAAGTACCCTACCCTACCGTTCAAGAGATGTGGATAGCCTTAAAGAACAAATATGGCAATATCTCAGCTACTTGCTTGCACAAGCTGACCATTAAGTTTGATATTTATGTGAAACATTAGCATCAAACAATTATGCAACATCTCATGGAGATGTCCAACATGATTAGAGAGTTGAGGGCAGCTGGGCATGTTTCGATTGATGAACAACATATCCAAGCTATGATAAGACCTCTTCCACAAAGTTGGGAATATATGAAGGTTAATATGACACAACGAAAGTATCAAGACTTCCGATGATGTTTGTTGTCATATTGAATTAGAGGATGAACGCATAGAAGCTGCCAAATCAAGCGCGCATTCATATATTATTGAATCTAGCTCGTGCAAAGCTGTAGGCTTTAAACGCAAGGGACATTAACCTTCCAAGAAAGGGAAGAAGGCTAATTCCAATGGGAAGAGAAACCTACCTAATCATTGCAAGAAAGTTGTATGCATTGAGAAATAGAAGAAGGACAAGAATAAGATCAACTGCTATAATTGTGGCAAGTTGGGATACTTCGCTCGTGAGTGTACAGAGCCGAAGAAGGTACAATCTTCCTCTTTGCGTAGCTTCAGTTATGTTTCTAGCACAGTTATATTTGTTGAATCTCATCCTTTATGGATTGTAGACTCAGTTTCCAACAATTATGTAGCTAGAAACTATGAAGCACTCATGGAATATTGCCTGATTCCAACGAGATGAAGTGGATATATGTTGGGAACAACACAAAGGTTGAAGTCAAGGGCATTGGCACTTGCAAGTTGAATCTTCAAGGTAGTCGAACGCTATTCCTGTACAATGTTCTCTACACTTTAGAAATTCGGCGAAACTTAATATTAGTTGTTGTTCTTCTAGGTTTAGGTTTCAATTTGAATTTATATGGTAGTAGTTTGGATTTGTATAGTGGAGATGTATTTTATGGTCTTGGATGCTTTCTGGATGGTTTTATTGTGTTGGATGTTGAACAATGTGAAATTTTTGTTAATAGTTCTTTTTTTTAAATGCATCTTCTAGTAGAAATGATGTACATGTAAATATTTCATGCAAGAGCAAGGATTCAGATTCCAATGGGATGTCCCGCGGGACATCAGGATAGGGTACCATCACATGCATCGAAATAGGGTCGTCCTACTGGCATCCCAACGTCTCAATCAAGACATCTTAGGACATTATCTATCCTAAGCGTTGGGGCAAGGTGGGATAGTGGCACGTCCCATACCATGGAAAAATCAGAACAGCCCCATCCCATGGGATTTAAAATCTTGTGCGAGAAGACATATAGGTCAAGACCGAATGAATGGACTTGCAAGAGGTCTATTGGATTCAATTTTTAAAGTGGACCTACCTATATGTAACTACTGCTTAACTGGAAAAAACAATGAGAAAACCATTCAGTAAGAGAACTAGGGCAGAATTCCCATTGCAATTAATCCATTCTAATTTTTGTAGCGTAATGAATGTGAGGACAAGATAGAGCTTAGTACTTCATCATGTTCATTGATAATTTCACATGATATGGTCATGTTTATCTAATTTCTCACAAATCTGAAGCATTGGATTGCTTCAGAAAGTATGTGAACCTAGTTGAGAATCAGCTTGACAAAGATGTCAACTCTTTGAGAATAGACAGAAGGCATGAATATTTGTTTAAACAATTTAAAGAATTTTATGATGAAAAAGGCATATCCAAACAATTAACTATTCCTAGAACTTAACAAAATGATGTTGCGAAAAGGAGGAACAAGACATTCTTGGATATGGTTAGGTCAATAATGGCACAAGCTAATTTACCAACATCTTATTCAGGTGATGTATTATTGACTGCAACTTATATTTCTAATTGTGTCCCCTCAAAATCAGTGAATTCCACTCCCTATGAACTATGGTTTGGTAGAAAACTCGACCTAAGCAACTTACGACCATGGGGGTCAGCTGCTTACGTTCATAACCCATTTTACAAGAATGAAAAATTGAGTTCAAAGGGAAAGAAGTGTATCTTCATAAGATACTCTGAGCAATCCAAAGGATATATATTACTTGGAGAACAAGCAGGCGGAAGCATGACTACATTTGAATCAAGAGATGCCACATTCTTGGAAAGTGAATTTCCAAGCAGAGATGAGGTTGATAAAGATTTTCAATTCTATGAAATAGAAGATCCTAATAAAAATGAAACCATTGAATAACTAAATAAAGAGTTGTCATGGTATCCTGAACCAAGTGGGAGTGATCTACTTACCAATGAATTGGTTCAAGATGAACCTCAAATACATAGAAGGAATCGTGAAAGAATACCTCATCGTCATTTTGACATCGAGGGTGAGGCTTTTATGATTGTTCCGTAAGATGAAAGTAAGCCAAAAATAGTGGAAGAAGCTCTTTCATCCTTTGCAAAAGAAGAATGGCAGAAAGCAATGGAGGAAGAAATGGAGTCCATGAAAGCTAACCAAATTTAGGACTTGGTTGATCTACCACCAAGATGTAAAGCCATTGAGAATAACGGCTTCTTAAGATTAAATGAAAGGGGGATGGATCTATTGAAAGATATAAGGCACATTTACTAAGGGTTACACTCAATAAGAAGATGTTGATTATGAGAAACCTTTTTTCACCTATAGCGAGGTTTGCCTCTATTCGCCTAATCTTGGTAATAGTTGCATATTTAGATTTACAATTACATCAAATGGATGTAAAGACTACATCTCTTAGTGGGAAACTAGATGAAAAGATTTATATAGAATAACCAAAAGGTTTCGAGTCAGTGGGCCAAGAGCGCAAGGTGTGCAAGCTTTCAAGGTCCATATACGGCTTGAAACAATCATCCAGGCAGTGGTATTTGAGATTTCATCATGCCATAACATCTTATGGATTTATGATGACCAATGAAGACCACTGTGTATATGTCAAGTGATCTAAGAATGATTTCGTAATTCTATCTCTTTATGTGAATGATATTTTGCTAGCTAGAAATTCAACAAATTTTATCATCGCCACTAAGGAATGGCTATCCTCCAATTTTGAAATAAAGGACATGGGAGAGGCTGCACATATGCTTGGAGTTAAGATCATAAGAAATCGATCAAAGAAGCTCCTAGCTATATCTCAAGAACCATACATTAGAAGGTTCTTGAACATTTCAATATGCAAGCTTGCAATCCCATTGATACACTAGTAGCAAAGGACAGGATACTAAGTCAAAACATGTGCCCTAAGACTCTAGAAGAATGTGAACAAATGAGAAAAATCGCTCACTCTAGCATTATTGGGTTTCTTATGTACACCATGATGTGTACTCGGCTTGATATTTGCTATGCCTTTGGCTTGGCCATCCATTTTCAGTCAAACCCTGCACCAAAACACTGGAAGCAGTCAAAAGAATTTTGAGATATCTACAAGGCACCACAGGTTTTTGCTTATGTTATCTAGGGAAAGATTTGTGTTTAATTGGATATACTGATGCTGCTTCGGGTGGAGACCTAAATGAATGCAAATCAACCTCAGTATCACATTTTTGCTTAATAATAGTGTCATCTCATGGAGTAATAAGAACTAAACATGCATAACTTTGTCAACCATGGAGGTTGAGTTTATAGTATGCGTTGGTGCCACACCAGAAGCAATTTGGCTCAAAAAATTCTTATGACACTTAGAGATTATCCCTAATGCGCATAGACCTATGATGATCTTTTGTGATAGCCAAATGGTAATTATTTACACTGAAGACCCAAAGTATCATGCCAAGACCAAACACATAGACACTAAGTATAATTTTGTTAGAGATATCATGGTGCAAAAAGCAATTTTACAGTATATTTCTGTGCATCATATGGCTGTTGATCCTTTGACGAAACTAATTCCTAAAGATGTATATTTGTCTCATATAAAATCTCTAGGACTGCGCAGACTGTAATGTACTACTGTATTTATAGATTGTTTCAGTGATATAAATATATATATTATGTTGTTTTCGTTTGTATTACAAATTTACTACCACAGACACATGAATTTTGAAAATTATGTAGTCAGGCAAAAGCTCAGCTTATACAAGCGATCACCCCAAACATTGGGAGAGTGGGCTGGGATGAGACATGACGTGCTCAATTATAAATGAGAGCAAAAGAAGCAAATAACATTATATGTCGCCTTGACAAAGGTCAAGATGAGGTTTATAACAGTAATGGACCTAACATGATTATCAGAATCATGTTTGCTCGAGGAGAAATCGGATGCGAGAACTTGATTGGTCACAGGTGAAGCAAGCTAATAGGATCTCAGGCTAGTCACAAATAGTAAGACATTATGAATGAGCTAAGATTCATATGGTGATATATTTATATTTATAGACATATGCTCTTCTTTTGAAGGAGAAAACCACCATAGCATGTGTTCATACCACGTGTTTGAGATGATTGATAAGGAAGGTGAGTGAGCATATTGATAAACATGAAATCCCTGCCTACTCACCATATGAGTTCTTTGAGGTGATGTGTATATTAACTGGCCTTACATTGTGCCTTACGAGACATTCAACTATATTGTAAAGTGATGTGTGAATGTTCCATGTTTGCTACTTTAGTGTGCTACCCAAGGTCATATATAATTCAAGTATTCAACTCTACGGGACATGTCTACGAAAGCGGTTCACATAAAATCAAGCAACATGAGTGCAATTGGAAGACTATTTTTTATTACATCTTTACATGTGTTCACTAGGTGGCCAATCATGTTTACTTATGGAAACTTTGAACATAATTGTGCATATATGGTGAGAATGAAAAGTCAAGTATAATTTTTGAGGGATCAAGCATACTTGGACAGATATAACAAAATAAGCCTAGGGCCCTATGAGATGTGTTTGTTTCACCAAAGTATTAACCTTTCGGGATTTAAAGCTACTATGTCATCCCTAGAAGGTGCATGGTTTGAGCTTCCCAATATAGGTGTGCTTGCTAGTCGCACAACTCATTTTCCTATATGAATTGTTTCCTATAATAATGCAGAGAGTTATGCTTTGAGATGTGCAAGGATAGCGAGAAGCACATCATGTGCGAGTAGGAGATGTTAAAAATGTGTTTCCGTACAATCCGCACATGATGAGCTTATTAAAATAAAATAATAATAATAACAAAAGGAGAAGTTTAACCATTTTGGATAACTCCCCACTATTTGAATAAGAGTGGATGGTTACTCCTTATCCCAATGTAACTGCAAAATGCAGTTATCTCCTGTAGAGACATAAAATAGAATATCTCTTATCCAAGAATGTGAAGGGGTACATTAAACATAGCACAAAAATTTTTTGGCTCTCAAATTATCTCTACAACAAATCAAGGAGCACGTGGATTTGTGTTGTGGACAAAGAAATGATTTACGTTTGACTACAAGCATATTGGTTGATTGGTGATTCGCTCCATAATTTCTTGGGGTAACTTTTTGCACCGGAACATTTGGAATTTATGAATTTTGAGCATTATAATTAAAAATATATATATTTTTAATTATTTTAATTATCTAAAAACTCCTTCAGCTTCTATAGTGGATCTGGAAATCAATTATTGTTTCTTGGTTTTGCAAGTTCACAAAATTCCCTCTAGTAAAGATATAATAACCTGAGGTAGATGTGCCATAAGGGTGACCTAGCTTATTTAGCATCTAAACGAAAGTACACAATTTCACTTTGGGTCCATAAATATCACCATTTGTTGGAGCTCCTTCTCGTACCTTTATGTATGTATCTATATACGGATGAATCTATTACTTGTGTGGAAGTTCAAAGCATTTCTTTTGGAAAAAAATAGTTCCAAATAAACGTTACATCTAGTTTAATGTAGTTAAATAGAAGCTTCTTAATTAGCATTCTACACACCACAGAATCATTTAACAGATTTATAGAAAACATTACAAGTTGTGTTTTGAATTATTAGAGTATTTATTAATTGTTTTGTGAGCATAGCAATTTTTGTGAGAATATTTAATATTTACTTTGTTTGCAGTAGACACATTCCCACCTCAGATATGGAAACTTTGATGTTCAAAAAAACTATTGTTCAAATGCTTACAAAGATGCAATGTTTTCATCTTAATTCCTTCTTTACCTCTGCTTGTGATAATGATGTCATCCATAAAGATGACCACAATTAATGTTTTAAATCTTGGTAGGACAGGGGGTGCCTCAGCTATCCTATCTCGCTCTCATGAGAAAACTAGATCTGGATGGCGACGAGACTCCAAAACCCATCCAGGATGGGAAGAAGAAGAAAGAGGAGATAAAGAAAGAAAAGAAAAAAGAAGAAAAGAGAAAAAAGAAAAAGAAAGGAAGGCAAGAAAACGAAAAAGGAAAGAAAGAAGAAGAAAAAGGAAAGAAAAGGAAGGAAGTGAGAAGAAAAAGAAAGAAAGGAAAGAAGGACAAAGGAAAAGAAAGAAAAAGGAAAAGAAAGAAAAAGTAAAGAAAGAAAAGAAGGAAGAAAAAGAAGGGAAGGAAAGAAGCAAGAAGGGAAGAAAGAAGAAGAAAAAGAAAAGAAAGAAAGGAAAGAAGGGGAGAGAGATACAGGGAACCTAATAGGATGCTTAACCAAGAGAATCGCTGGGATTGGGCAGGATAGCGGAGCATCCCATTCCATGGAGAAACCAGAATACTCCCATTCCACGGGATTTAGAACCTTGACTACAATAATCACAACTTGCACAAAAAGATGGACCAACTCAAAATGATAAATGAATAAATATAGCCAAACTTGTCAAACTAAGCCGCGAACTATGCTTGAAACCATAACTTAACATTTAATTAACTCCCCTTTATTGATAAGCCCAAGTAGTTGATGCTATATTCTTATGAATCACCATGATGAATTCCATTTTCCATGTCTAGCTAGAACAATGGACTATGCAAGAGAAAAACATTGTTGGTGCTTATGATGAAAGGGGAAAGAAGAATGAGATAGTGGATGAGGGGAGAGAAAGGGAGAGGGAGACAATGTGATAACATGTGGGCTCATGTTTAAGAATGTTGGTTATGCTCTTGGTTTGGTTGACATTTGTCAAACCTCAAGTTTAACAATACTTTTGTACACCAAGTGTTAGAACTCATGTCAAGCCCCAGCGCATCTGGGCCTGGGTCCACTTCATAAATGGCCTCTAGTTTCTTGATTGCAGTATGACCTCCTAAATGTTATACAAATTCTAATCTCAGGCTTTCTTGCAACAAACCTTGTAAGCTTTTGGGCTAGACCCAAGTTCTTTAACAAACACTTGGTGGTGGTGTTTCTGCCTATGAATATCCTTTCAAGATTGATAAATATTGTCATCTTCGACACCTCTAAAAGTCTACAAATATTCATTGATGCTCTTAGAACCCTATTTGAACTGAAGGTTTCTGAATATAGCACAAATATATTGCCATAGTCATTTTGATAAAATATGTGTTACTCACAGCTTCCTTGCCTGCATAATATAAAGATGATAATTTTAAAATCAGGAAATATTTCTTCTTGATTCCACCTGCCACTTTTTTTGCCAAGAATACCCCCCAATTATCTTAAAAAATATGTTAATTACCCACCTCACTGGCATAACTACTACATACTCTTTCTCTTTCTTTTCCAAATAAATTAGACCCCATTCATCAAACTCTCAAATAGACTGGACTCTATTTCTTTCTCTAATTCAACTCCCATATCGATTGGACTCTTTCATTCGACTCCTAAACAAATTAAACTCTATGACTCTCTTTTCCTTCGCCCATCCAGCATCCATTGCACATGCTAGTTTTCTAGTTAACGTTTTAAGTATTGGGTTGATACTTGTGCTAGTCAAGTATTGGGTCATATGGCACAAATATCTTCCTAAAACAGTGCATTGCACTGGACCAATCGAAACTGGTAAAATAAAAATGACTTTTTGTTTTATTCACTTCTTTTATTGTTTCATATGTATAATGTTTTCTATTTTCAATAATCATTTAGGATTCTAGGCCTTATAACATATAAAAACCTTAAAATATAAGGTCCTATGGTTTTCAACATGGAATGATCTGAAAAATTAAAGAAAATAACAATAAAACATGACCTATCAATCACAACATGGATAAGAAATTTATAAACACTTTTAGAAAGCAAGTAATCATCCAGCTTGCTTCTAGTTTCATGTGGAGTGTTTATGGGATTCATAGGTGTCTGAATCATGTTTGTAGTCAGGGCCTTAGATCTGATGCCAACATGGATACCATCCCACACTTTAACTGTGAATACTATGGCTAATAATGTCCCCAATAACGCCCCTGATAGCAACATACTATCACTCTAAAATATACCCTCCATATGGACTGTGGACGACTGTATTCTCCAGAATATAATGATTAGGAGTACGGGCCATATATTGGTTTGGGGCCACAATTTCCACTTTAGTTGTCCAAGTAGCAGACATATCTAGCATACAAGGAACCTAGATAGATTCAAACACATCCAAAAAATGCACTCAACATGCAACATCATCAGTATCATTGGATGATCATGTGCTTGGACAATCCTGGATCCCCTCTAATCCATTCATTGTGCCACATCATCATTCAATTGATCACATCTCAAATAACCCTATATTCCACCCGTTATATAGCATCAACTTTATTTCATGTCTATGCCCCCTGTTGTCTTGATCCCATGTGCAATAATCAAAGCCTGCCTTACTAGCGAACAGACTGAGCCTCCATGGCTCACCAACATTCCACCATAGCCTCCAACACTGTGATTGATTGATTGTCATTATCATTATTGCTAGTATTAGATGATCTTGGCTGGCTGACATCAAAGGCTTAGGAGTCTTGCTTGCATCTTCTTAGATATGTACCTCATTAACCACCTTTAAATCAACCACTGACTTTGTGTCCTTCAAGCTTCTATTTGGTTGTCTCTTCAGTTGGACGTTTGAGACTTCTAGATCCTACCCCAACACAGTGATTGCCCTTAGTTGGGTCAACTAGCCCCAGCACACCGATTGCCTCCAGTTGGGCTTCCCTTCATTGTCCTTGGTCCTTGAGGCCCATGTTTTATAGCCACAACCTCCTCCATCATCTTGCTATCATACCACTTGTTAGATCTTCCAATGGGTGATAACCTAGTCCATTCTTGCCTGCCCCTACTACAAAGATGATGGCTAGGTCTCTTTTAACCACTAATTGAAACAAAGATAGCATGTTCTCCTTTAACCACTAATTGACATCCATCCCTGCTAGCTCTACTAAAAATTTAGCTTGTCTAGGAGGATCACTCAGCCCATCCAATTCTAGGTTGCCCTAGTCATCCTATCTTGGAGCTAACCTACTATTGAATTTGAATCCTCACCAAAAAAAAAAAGTGTCTTTACGAAATGGATCTTCATACTTCTAATATGGATCCTGAGTGAAGAATTTGAATTTCAACCTCAAGTTGAGCACATAGATCAGATTCTTTAGCCTTCACTATGTAAGGCCATTCCTTTATTTGCCATGGACAAAAGCCATTGTGAACCAGTTCCACCTAAAACCACTAGAGAAGATAGCACAGGAGAGGATCTAAACTAGATTAATCTAGATGGCTAGCCTGTCATCAAGGAAAACAGATATCAATCTCACAATCGAAATCAATATTGGGAGCTAGTTTTGAACAATACCTCTTGGCTCAGTGAAACTCCCTATGGCTTCCTTAAATGCTTCGTCTACAAAACGCTAACAAAAAATGAAGTTAAAGTCATCTGTCCCACAATCAAGATTGTAAGATCTGGGTCAAAAAATATGAACCTGATCCAGATTGGATCACTGGATTGCAATCAGGAAAGATCATAGGATCCAATGCTTGATTGTGATATCCAAATCATGACTTGTTCAATCCACAAATCATCCAATCCAATAAAGGGTGGTGCTTGCACAAGAGAACAGGGCATCATCTCCATTTCATGCATGATCAGTGATGTCCCTCCCTTTTTTTGGACAAGGGAAACAATGACCACCCCTCTTTCTTTATATTGTTCAATAAAAAAATATTTTATTGTCTCATACCTCACCATATGCCCTTTAAACAATAATTAAACATTATCAGGGTGCATGTCTTGTTCTCCAAGAGAAAAAAAAGATTCTGGGGTATGTTGAGGGGGCAAAAGATAGTTCTGAATTCAGCGCTTTTCGATCTGAATCTGAGAGCTATTCTTCCCATGTAGTTTTATATCAAGGGAGAACCAAAGGCACGTTCTTGTTGAAAGATTTGGCTTTAGCTAAACAGCCTAAACCTTAGATCAACCTAACTATATAAGTCTTCTAAGTTCTAATCCTTATTTTTGTACTAGTTTTTTTAATCTTTTTTTCCTTTCTTGTGTTTTGTAATACAATATTTTTGTTTGTCTTGGATGTTGTTCTTTCTTGCAATTTGTAGGTGTAGGTTGAGCAGACTTTAGAACCTAATTTTCATAGCTATGGGACTTTTGAATCTAATGTTTAATTGTGTACACAGCATTTTGGATGACAAATCTTATACTAGTTTTTTCATTTTGGCTTTTTTATCATATTTTTACATTTTTAGGCAAAAATGAGAAAAAAAATCTTATAATTCACAATCCAATCCAACTCTTCCCTTTCACAATTTACAATCCAATCCTGATCTCAACAACATGGCTAACAAAATTAATGGCATCCTACAACGGGGTTGATCAACTAGAATTTCCACTTTCTACATTTTAAATTACCTCATTTATATTAAGTATGATGATGATCACACTAGGTTGGACTTTGGAGCCTATACACCACATTTCTTAACAACCAAAGGAGGTTATCATTGTAAAATGGTAAATGGAGAAGCTTATTCATTTATTGCATCATTTACAAAATATATAATACATCAAGATTCACCAAAATCTCATGATTATGGGAAACAAATAAAGAAAAAAAAATAATCCCATGATTGTGGGAAACAAATAAAGAAGAAACTCAAATGATACAAAATCAAGAATGGTGGAGTTGATGGAGAAATTGATATACTTTCCTATAGAGAAATTGTCATGCTTTTTAAATATCGAATAAAAGAATTGTCATACTTTCCAAAATGGAAGAATTGTCATGCTTTCCAAATATCCAATGGAGGAATTGTCATACTTTCCAAATATCACAGTATTCCAACAAGCTGAAGCATATATATCATATGTACCAAGCTTGTTACATATGTAGCTGATTCGAGAACCTTTGAGAGATTTGGTGAATATATCTACAAGTTGGTCATTTAAGTTAACAAAAATAGTGACAACGCACTTCCTAAAAGGATCTTTTCTCTAATAAAATGATAGTTGACTTTTGTGTTTGGTCCTCTCATGAAAAACTGGATAGGAGGCAATATACAGGCTGCTTGATTATCACATATTAGCTGTATCTGTTTGACTGCACCAAACTTTAATTTCTGGAGTGGTTACTTCAGCCATATGATTTCATGTGGCCAATGCCATAGCTCAGTGTTCTGCTTCTGCACTTGATCTAGCCATAACATCTTGTTTTCTACTTTTTCAGGATACTAGATTGCCAATAAAAATACAATATCCTAATGTTGACCACCTATTAGAGGAAGACTCTGCCCAATCTGCATCTGTATAACCAATCAATCCTATATGCCTTTTGTCTTCATATAAGAGTCCTTGGCCTGATGCTCCTTTAATATATCTAAGAATGTGAATCATGAATAGGGGGTTGCTCCATATACACCTCTTCAGCAAGCCCCCCATGGAGAAAAGCATTTTTAATATCTAGTTGAAAAGGGGGCCAATGTCTCATGGCAGCCATAGAAAGAAGATGAACAGAGGCAATCTTGGCTACTGATGAGAAAGTGTCACTATAATCCAAACCAAATATTTGGATATAGTCCTTGATAACCAGCTGTGCTTTAAGTTGATCAACCTTTCCATCAGGACCAACCTTCACAGTGTAAACCCAACAACAACCAATGGTGGATTTACCAGGTGGTAAGGGTACTAGTCAAGTGCCACTAGAATGCAAAGCTGTCATTTCATCAACCATTGCCTGCCGCCACCTTGGATGAGCCAGTGCCTCACTGGTAGTTTTAGGGATAGAAACAAAAGATAAGGAGGATACAAAAGCGTAATAGGGTGAAGACAGACGATGATTACTCAAAAAGCTATAAATAGGATGAGGGTTACAAATGAAGCAAATACCTTATCAATTAGGACTATCTGCTAGAGGTAGGTCCGTGATAGGAACAGGCATTGGTGTAGAGGGTGAGTTAGTAAGAGCATCAATCGGACTTGCAGGAGGGTCAGAACGTGGACAATGATGATAAACTTGAAGTAGGCAAGCTGGAGTGTCCTCAGGAGGGCTAATGTAGGGAGTAGGAAGAACCTCAGATATGATGAGATGCTCAGAAGAAGAAGATGCAAAAAAGGACGTGTTCTCATAGAAAGTGACTTCTATGGAGGTGATGTAATAATTTGTATCTAGAGAGTAATACCAGTATCCTTTTTGAAAACAAGTAGCCCAAAAAGACACACTTGAGAGACTTGGCAGAAAGTTTATCCTGTTCAAGAGTTAGATTACGAACAAAACAAGTACAGCCAAACACACGAAGGGAAAAAGGATAAAAAGAGTGAGTAAGAAACATAACTGAATGTGGAATCTGATTCTGTAAAACTGATGAAGGCATTCTGTTAATCAAGTAGCAGGCAGTAAGCACAGCATCCCCTCAAAAATGGAGAGGAACGTTATTCTATAAGAGAATGTACAGGCAGTTTCCATGAGATGATGATTTTTACGCTCAGCAACTCCATTTTATTGAGTACGAGTATATGAAGATTCATGAAGAATTCTCTGTGAAGACATGAAGCTATTGAAAGAGACAGAAAAATATTCTTGTGCATTATCACTACGTAAAGTACGAATTGGAATACCAAATTGAGTATGAACTTCAGCACAAAAAGATTTAAATATTGAAAATAACTCAGAATGATTTTTTATTAAACATAACCAAGTGCAATGAGAGTAATCATCAATAAATGTCCCAAAGTATTGAAAAACCAAAATAGAACTGACACGACTAGAATCCCATACGTCAATATGAACAAGGTCAAATGGAGACACAGCCCGATTGTTGATACACTTTAGAAACGAAGCACATACTTTTTTTCCAAGCTAACACGACACATATTCTAGTGATGATAGAAAGGAGAGATAGGGAATCATCTTTTGAAGCTTCGAAAGACTAGGATGCCCCAAACAACTATGGATAAGAGACGGTGGTGCATTAGAAGCACAAACTACTAGTGATATAGGTAATATAAGATGGTAAGCCCCTGTGAATTACGCCCGACGCCAGTCATCTACCCCATATCCCGGTTCTGCACAAAAACAGAGTTATTACTAAATGAGAATAATTAAGGGAATATGTTAATTTACTGATAGATATAAGCTTAAAAAGATAGTCTGGGATATAAAGTACAGAATCCAAAGGTAAAGAGGAAAGAGGTCTAGCTTGACCAACACCCTTAGCTAAGGTTTTAGAGCCATTAACCAAGATAAACACAGAAAGAGAAGAAAAACTAGTAATGATGGAGAAAAGAAATTTATTACTAGCAATATGATCAGAGGCACCATAATCGAGAACCCATGGCCCAAGTGAAGAGGAATGAGTGAGACAAGCAACTAAATTACCAGTGAAGCAGTAGAGGCAACAGTAGACTGCTTGGTGGCCTAATACTGAAGATACATATCATACTCAATAGTAGGAATGGTAATAGTCTGAGGTGGTATATCCTCTAAAAGTGACACAATGGGGGTAGAATCGGCCTGGGCAACATTCACAATGCGAGGTGGGCGGCCATTCAACTTAAAATAGCGATCTTAAGTATAGCCAATCTTATGACAATAAATGCACTGTGGACGCTGATGGTTACCTCCACAGCCATTGCTTCCACGATGACTATTCCGATCGGAAGATTGTGAGACGACCAGAAGAGTCAATGGGAGAAGCACTAGAATTCGAAATAGATGGATAGAAATCGCGCAACAACCATGCAAAGACATCTTCCATATAGGGTACTATGGTGCTAGCCAGAATTTGATCATGGATAGAGATAAGATCGAGAGGTGGCCCAACCAAGATGAGAACCATAAAGAGCTTATCACGTTGTTGCTCCTGTGCGTTAGTATCAACAGTGATAGGCAATAGTTCAGCAAGATCCTCCTTTTCGCTTTGAATCTGGCCTATATAGGTAGGCATATCCTGGTCAAGTTTCTGGAGATGTAACATGTCAGAAATAATAGTATAAAAGTATTGAATATCATTAGTGTATAAGGCTTTAGCCTTTTTTCATAGATCATAGAAAGTCTGATAAGGGTAGAATATAGGGAAAAGTTTGCAGTCAATAGTAGACCACAAGAGACTACATAGTTTAGCATCAATCTTTTGCCAAGTGGACTCGTCTAGCAGGAACATTTGCAGCTTTCTTAATCAAGTGGTCTTCATATCCTTGACCTTTAAACCATAATTGAGCAACAGCAGCCCAAGACAGATAATTGGGACCAGAGAGTTATTCTATGGTGACCAAGGATGAATCAAAAAAAAAGCAAAAGCGAAAATATCCGATTTTGTCTAAGAAGATGGGTTCAAAAATGCCGACATATTAACTTGGATTGAAGGGATACAAATACCTCAAGGAGCAGCAACAAAAAAAAAAAAAGGCTCCAAATCGAAGAGAGACACGTAAAAGAACTAAAAAGTTATTGTTCACACGGAAATCGAGTCACGAAGGAGGACCCACACATGGAAAGGATAGGGCAATGTTCAAGAGAGGCTGGGTTTTTAGTAGAGAGAGGCAAGCGGGATAGTGCACCGCCGGAGAGGTTAGGATGGCTAAGATTTTCTCTCTCCAAGCTCTAACACCATGTAAAATGGTAAATGGAGAAGCTTATTCATCGATTGCATCATTTACAAATATATATAATACACCAAAATCTTATGATTGTGGGAAACAAATAAAGAAAAGATACAATCCCATGATTGTGGGAAACAAATAAGCAAGAAATTCAAATGATACAAAATCAAGGATGGAGTTGATGGAGAAATTGATATACTTTCCTATGAAGGAATTATCATATATTCCCAATATCCAATGGAGGAATTGTCATGCTTTCCAAAGAGGAATTGTCATATGCTTTCCAAATATCCAATGGAGGAATTATCATGCTTTTCAAATATCACAGTATTTCAACAATCATCAAAGCCTATTGCATATTGGTACTAGCATATAGGTTTCATGTAATATGCTATAAAAGTATGACTCAGATCAACAAATACCTTATGACCTTATTCAATAAAATTCGAGTAAGAGTCGGAATTCAAATTGTATTATAATTAACCTACCACATTCCTTAATGATCTACAAGTATTAGTTCATAAATTTTAATAGACTGTAGCACAATCTACTTGATTTCCATCTTTACTGCTTCTATTACATGGAACAAGCAACGATTTAAGTATCATTGGGATAGGGTCATCCTGCACGTCCCATCCCATTCCTTTCAGATAGTGAGGCATGGGATGGATGCAGGACACTGAATCCCTTACACATGAAGTAGCACACCTATCTTGTGATAGTTTCCTAGGATAGGGGTGAAACAAGCAATCCACTCTGCCAACTCGTTGATTTGGGAGACTAGAAGCTATTAGTTTATGAAGGAAACTACTAGAAAAAAACATGTCCCCTACTCCGCTCGACCCTCATGTGATTCCCTTTTTCTAAGTAATGTGGGACCAGGTCCCATACCTGATGGTCTTGGTTCCACTAATCCTCAGGCAAAACTGGGGAAGTGTGCTCCATTGACCACATGCAATGTTGCTAATTACTTTTTTAATGTGGGAACAGGTCCCACACTGCACGTGGATTGTTTCACTACCTCTTTAAAGGGGTCAAGGGCTCTGCTGCTCATCAACCCTACACCTAGCACAAAACCGAGAGAGAGAGAGAGAGAGAGAGAGAGAGAGAGAGAGAGAGGAAGAGGAAGGCCAATTTACCTTCAATACATTTTTAAAGTCCAAATATATTTAACAAATAATAAAATCTCTAAGAAAATTTAAAACTTAAGAAAAAAATATAAAAAGGGCATCCCAATGAAGTATCGGGGCATCCCCATCCCATGGGATTTGAATCATTAGGAACAATCACCTCATCTAAAGGCATCTCACAGTCAAGTACCATCAATCCTCAATACAGAAGCATAACAACCATGGTTTACTGTATCGGACCGAACTGGTTGGTACAAGACAAACCAAGCTGCACCGACGGAGAATCGGGATAGTTCCAGTTGGTTTTTTAGTTCTGTCAGTTCGGGTACAGTATAGTATGGTATAGTACAGTATAGCTCAGTTCAGTCTTGTTCAGTCCAATTTTTTTTTTTTTTTTAACCACTGGATAGGATTTTTTTTGAATTTTTTTACTGTCGGAACAGATCGATATGATATGGTATGGACCGGTACGGTACCATACCGGTCAGCAATCGGTACTGTATTCGGTACCAATATGTAAAATCTTGATAACAACCAAGGTTCACCGTTTCAATACTAGACCCTGTATCGGTAGAATCCTACTATAATGTCAATATGTGGTTTGGTACAGTATGCTAATATCGGTATGCTCTGAAACAGCATACCAGTACAAGACCGGTATGGTACGGTATGCTTGGTATGGAGCGGTATGGGACGGTACAGCATTGCATGATAACAACCTTCATTATCTCCTCAGGCTGCTTAAAATTAAGTTTCCACAATTATCCTGTCTATTTTTCTCCCCTCTACTTTTCTCTATACTTAGAAGATTCTACACTTTGTGATCATGGCCCTAAGCCTTGACTTCTTGTTAAAGATGATCTTCAGGCCAATATAGTAGGTGGCTAAGCATGTCACTATAGGCCTCTGTAACTCTCTTCCCACTTGCTTCTTCATTAGTACCAATACCCAATGGTGGTTGTATTGAATCTAAAAATGGTTTGAGCAATCTCCACCACTAACTGCACTTGGCATATTTGATTGAAGTCCTTGAAGATAAATAGCGGTGAGAGGCAGAAAGGACCCACATGTATATGGCCTCCCAGTTAGAAGCTCTCTAGTCTTCTTGTAGGGGGGTTAATTTTCTGCAAGCTATATAACATACTTCTTGCATCATTAATCTCCTCATCAACTTCAGAATGTTCTAGAACTCATGTACTTAGTCAAAAGCACCCATGGACTTACGGAATTGTCTTATCATGGTACACAAGGACATTAATGATGCTTGTGTTAATTGACTCAAACCATCTACCACATAATTTTCAACCTACAGGTGTCTCATCTACTCTTGAAGGAGTTAACCAAATCCTAAGCTCCTTTACATTATCCTCCAAAGGTGAACCATGTACTTTTAGAGCATCCGATGGTCAAGACTCAAACCAGCCCAATAAATGGCATTCACCATATTGCAACAGGTGTTTATAGCCATCTCTGCAAGCCTGTGGCTTAAGTGGAATGACTAGTCGATTGCCTTAAACATGTCATTTGCCCTACCATCCCTGTCAATCTTGGGCTGCTTTGCACCTTTGTCTAGAATTTCCTACAAATCCAAGTCATCAATAGTTAATTCAGACCACTTTAGCTCTTCTTCTAGTCAAATGTCCCAAGGCGATGAATTCTTACTAGTACCACTACTCGTAGGCCTAATTGGCTTCTAGCTCCTTAAAGCTCGAATAATGGCCCCTATTCACAAAAGGACCCAACTATCATTAGTCCACCATCCCTCTTGTACTAAGAAAGTCCAAACTGTGCTTTGGTGCCCCACCATCTCCTCTCTCCACCACTCCAACTGGCTGGCCCATGTAAATTTTTAAGTTCTTACCTCTATGTCATCCACAAGTCACCACCTTTTTGGATCTCTAAGTGATGCATGGTTGTATGCTAGTCTCTCCTAGTAGTTGCAAGATCAACTGGTCAACCTCCTTCTTAATACATCAAACAAAGGAACCACCTAACATAGAAGAGACTAAATTACTTATGCACTATAATTTACAGCTCAGACTGAAGTGCATCCATGAAGAGGCGAATTTGAAATATGATGATCAACTTCGTAATGACTCCATATATAATGATGAGGATCACATGATTGGTCAGCTTGAGGGCCAGCATTAGCCAAAGCTTGACAAGCCAAGATCACCTCTTCAACCAACTAGTATCATAGCAAATGAGGCTAGGTGAACATAGAGTAGTGGGCTGAGTGATACATGCCACGCTCACAACTAGTTGATAACCAGCAATAGGAGCAACCATAGCCGTCAAAGGTGAACTAGTTGAGATCCAAGTGTTCTACATCTAAGACCATGACATAGAGGTGTGATAGAGCAAGGATGGCTGAACCTCCTTAGTCTGCCCACTTGCAAATCGCATGGTTCGAGCCCCCTGCCTCCCCTATTAAGGATGTTGGAGAGAGAACAAGAGAGCCTCCCTCCCCCCTTGGCCACTCACGATGGTCCGAGAGTGTGCCTCCCCCTTGGGTCATCTGTGTTCAACACTTTTTGTTAAGTCCCTTCCTCCCTAGTTAGGATTAGGGTTTCTCTTGGCCCTCCCCCTTCCTCCATCCCTCCATGTCTCTTTCTCAGGTTAGGATTAGGGTTTCCCTCAGCCCTCCCTTTTCTCCCTCCCTTCCTCTCCCTCTCCCTCCCTCCCTTCTTCTCTCTCATTCTTCCCCACCTCCCAACAATGACGACAAGAGCTTTCAAGTCCTCTCTCTCTCTCTCACTCTCTCTCTTCCTCCCTCTTTGACTATGTCTCCTTCCTCTTTTTTTCTCCCAGTTTTGGTATGCCTCGAAATCAAGGTTTGCGGACTCGGTACCGGAGCCCATGTCGGCCGGCGATACGGATCGGTACGAGTTCGTACCGAACCGGACCAACGCAAACCAACACAGAGAGAAAAAGAGAGAAATAGAGAGGAAGGCCAAAGATGACAGAGGGGAAGCGGTCGGAGAGGCCGCCAGACGGCGTCCGGTTGGCTGTCGTGGCAGCCCGACGGCACAGTCTGCGTGGGCAGCGCCGCGGGCGTGAAATAGGAGCATCGCCCCTGTTTCATGATTTTTAAAAAAAAAAACAAAAAAGTGAAACCGACAAACCCATTGCCGACTTCATTGTTTTACCCTTTTAAAAAATATATATTTTAGTAAAGCCGGCAAATGGTTTGTCGGCTTCACTGTTTTAGACTTTTTTAAAAAAAATTCAAAAAATAAAGCCAGCAGTGGGAGTGAAGCCAGCAAACCCATTGCCAGCTTCACTATTCATCGGACTTTTTAAAAACCTAACAAAGGAATAGGGGCGATCACCCCTATTCCGCAGCCGCGGCTCTACCAGCATGGTCTCCGCCGCCCAGTGGCCACGGCAACCACCCGGTAACCTCCGACATCCCCTCCGTTGGCCGTGCATGCCTCTAATACGTGCTCCCCCCTCTCTCTCTCACTTTTAACTGAGCCCTATCGGGCATCACAGGGCCGCTATGGCTTCCGCAGCCCTCCGATGGCCACAGCAAGCCACCGTCGACCTCTAGCAGCACCACTCTTTCTCTCCCTCTCCTCTGTCTCTGCCTCTGTTTCCCTCTATTTCTTTCCTGGCACCGGCGTGTGCCGTTTTCACCGCCGGAACCATCCCGGTTCCCCACCGGTCCAGTTCGGCATGCCCCAAACTGCCCAATTCGAGACAGTTCTGAGAACGCTACTCGAAATGATATAGTACAAATCTGTACCATATTGAACTAATTGCCTACTAGTATGACCTCCAAATCAGCTTGGTGAACCTTATGATAGAGAGATGCTAAGAAAAGGTCAGTTTTTTATGGCACCTGACCCAATCAGGGTGGTAGGACTAGTCAAGGTGGTGGGGCAGCCAAGGAAAGATTGTTCGTCAAAGTAGCATGGAAAGGAAAGGAAAGAATGCTGCAAATCTATTGGAGAGGGTTGATAAGGAGCCTGCTCACTCAAATTCGAGTGTATACAATTGAAATAGACACTCCTTAAGGGACTAGATATCAATATATATTTTGTAATTCAAATCTATTTGATATATGTATTTTCAAACTAAAAACTATGTACTGTCTATTTTTATTTATTACAATTGCATCCATTAAGCAACCATAGAGTCCTTCGGGACCAATATCAAATAATAACAATAAAACAAGACTAAGATCATATTTCAAAGATCCATAAATATTAAAATAAACATAACAATCAAAAATATTAAAAATAATAAAAGTGAACTGGTACCATACCAATATGCTTTTGTACAAAGTATTGATATGGTATGATATTATACCGTACCAACTTGGTACTAGACCGATACAATAACTCGTACTGAGATAGCGAACCTTGGTCCAATGGTTATATAAATTCTTTGGAAAATCATGAATCAAGTTGTCATGACAACTATGACGTATATAAGCAGCCAAACATATTTTAACATTTAAATGGAACAATCAAACAAAATGTCTGTGGCTAAGGAATTGATATTCTCTCCCATCTGTTTTCTTTCTCCTTCTTTTCTTTTCTTCTCTCACTCTGCGATGATATGTAAAATGTTTTGATTTTCTTCCAATTCAAATCATTGACATGTTCAATTTGATCCTCTTTCTTCAGTCTTTTGTTATGCTATCAACATTCAAATGTCACTAATCTCTCTAATAAATATATACATACATACATACATACATACATACATACATACATACATACATACATATATATATATATATATATATATGCTGAATCAAAATCTTCATACTTTTATCTAAGATGCTTTTAAACACATTTCAATGTTTGTTGGTTGATCAAGGATAGAAGAATTCAATTAAAGGCATGAATGTTTAATTGCTCATCACAGAGACATTTGGGAAGATGATATGTGTTTCAATAGTTATCTAAATCTGCATGCGGTCATTTTTGAGAAAAGTAGCTGTAAATGTGGGTAGAAGTCACTAGCACCCAGATAAGTTTGCTCAACAAACAGGCAGCTTTCATATTAAGGCAAGATGTCAAATAATCATGAAATTTTGCCTACCCATTCATGAAGCTCCTCAAACTACAAGTCATGCTGCATTGCCTTACTATTTTGACAGGGAAAGGTTTTGCTGTTAATAAATTAAACTTTGCTTGATCAGAATTAAAAATAAGAATGAATGTTCCTACTATATATTCTTAAATAAAGTGATTCATGTATTATAGAAATTGGGGTATTAGTGACACTGAAATTTTTTATTCAAATCTGAGGGCACTTATACAAAGCTTGATGTAAATCAGGATTCATGGTGCAACTAGGATTTAGTCAGCTTTTTTTGGGAGTAATGAGTCAGTTGTCTTTCCACGGGCATAACTGGAGTTGTCAATATCTGTTTGAGGCATGTAGTACTCAAGTTGAAGATGACCTTGAGTCTGATAAGTTTTGTTTTTCGAGCATTGGCTAATTTCATCATGATAATGGTCAAGAAAGGATACAAAGTTTGAATAACAGATTGGAGTGGACTTTGAGACAAACTATGAAATGTTGTTCATGATTGTTAAGTCCAATGAAGAGCCATAGATAGTATATTTTTTATTGAGATGTCTTTGACAAATCTTCCAATTGGTTTGAGAGTTGTTTGAGTGGGTTTATGTATTATAAGTTTAATGGCATGGTTAATTGATTTCTTGACAAAATTTATGTAATGGTGGTTACATAGAGCCTTGCAAATGACCATTTAGACCGTTCATGCCATGTCCCTCCCTCTACATCTAATGTTTAAACTAAATGGGGTTTATGAAAGACTATACATTGATGATAGGCATTTAGTGATCTTTTCGTCCAATCATTTACTTGTTTCTGGTTACACATATTGCTCATGTAATTAGTGAAATCAACCAATCCATACCTCCTTCTCGAACCACAACTCAATGCAACATATGAGCATTTGAATAAAGCTGGAAATGTTGTGGTCACCAAGAAGGGCAACAAACAGGGTTTAAGTAATTCTGGAAACTGGTGTGCTTTTAAGGCAGGGAAATAAAGTTGCAAGATCTAAAAAACTAGTTGGTACGGTATGTACACATCAACATGTCCTACATATTGTATCGATCCCTTGGCAATACAAGGGAGCATAGGTTTGGGAAAATGCCACTAGAATAGCTCAAACCAACCCAAAATCAAGGGGTTAAATGCAGATCAAGGTCAACTTGACCCAAAACAAACTTGATCTAAGCATTGATTGAGCGATACCACATATACCACTCAAAATGACTAAAACAACACCATTTGCAATCATTCTCCATTATTTTATGGTGGGAACAGAGTGAGGAAAAGTGGAGCCTGTCTAAGGAAATTGGCCTTTAGGAACAAAGCTTGATTTTTGATTTTTTAGGCTAGAAAATCATTCTAGCTAAGTAAATATTCACCCTCTTGAAATCCTTTATTTCTTCAAAATCCAAGTGAATTGTGTTTCATTGAAAAAAATAATGGGGAGATTTTACCAAATGAAGATTAAATATTGTTTGGTCACTGAATTCATGCATTAGAGCATGAATTCGAGATCCAAATCAATGATTTTTAGAGTTTTAGGTTGAACGAAGCTTAGACAAAAGGATTTTGTAAATCCAAGAATAACCTAAACAAGGCTATATCAAAGGCGTAGTAGCTGAATCTATTTGTACCGATCAAGCACTACAATCTTAGTATCAAGTACCATATCAGTAGCTGACTGGTTCGGTACAGTATAGTCGGTATTGTATGGTATGCACTATATAACGAAATAGCTCTCTAATAATTTTTCTTAATTTTTATCTCGATATGCCTTAATACAAGTGGGTACACTTCAGTATGGGTTGGTACACATCTTGATATGCCTTGAAATAGGTCAATACACCATGGTATAGGCATACAGGGCTTGTATCGACTAGAAGTTGAGTTTTGTATTGGTTTCCTTCCGGTACGATATAGTACATCCTGTATTGAATGGTAGACCATGGTACCTATTGATGCCCTTTTTGGCATGATCCTTGATACGGTGCATAACTCATCCAGCCCCCACAACCCAGTCAATAAGACTGCATACCTTGATCAAACGTCAATTGTGAGGAAAATTTAGGTCAGACTAAATATTAAACTAATGCAACATAATCGAAAACTAGCTAAAATGATCTCAGAATGTCTAACAAAGACCAAAAGACACCTCAAGTAATGATATGACTTGAATGCATCTTGAAAAGGATTGAGTAAAGGAAAGTTCAGTGAAATCTTTCAACAGCAAAAATTTGATAAATTTTATCTTATGTGGGCAAATATAACTACATGTACATTTATGGTTGTGTATATGTATTAGAGTTTGACATGTTCAGTAAACGTGAGTGATGGTATGGATGGCTACAATCCTTAAATATAGGCTAATCTATGACAGAAAGAAAACTTATAGGATTAGTTCCATTACCTACATTTAAACTTAACCATAAGTGCCTATTTTCATTTTATGTTAATTTATTCTTCACAAGAACCTTTGGAGATCCTCATAGAAACTGATATTTTAAGCATTTTGCTAATATCACATTATATCTAACCAAAAATTAGAACTGAAATATCCATCTCTAAGGTCTCGAGGGGGCTATGCTTGGTCCTAGTCTAGCTTGAACTAGATTCTACCCAAATTTTCTTTGGTCTAAGATGTTGACATAATTCAAACAAGCAGTTAATCAGGTCTAGGTTGGTTCCAGTATCCTTTCAGATCAGGCCCATATCGAATCTAGGGCTACACAAGTGGGTAAATGTTGGGTCAGAGATTTTCTTGATCTAGATCCAATCTCATTTAATTTAATAATAGTTTCTTAATCCAGTACAACCCACTTAGAAATTGGATCCAGTCCAATCAGGTAAGGTTGGCGATGCTACTTTTAAGTTTAATGGGGAAATGGGTTGGGTATGGTAGGTCTAGATACAGATTTCACCCCATATATTCAGATTATGTCAAGGTTATTCCAAGGTTAGGGTACTTGCAAGGATAGAAAAGAACTTCTAGATACCAAAAAAGCTAATTCTACTTTATACAGTTCATTCATAGGTATTAAATAAAGATAAATTTACAGGATCACTGCATACACAAAAAATCCATTTAAAAAAAAAAAAATTGGGGCCATCCTAGCTCACAGCATTCATTGATGCAAATTTAACTGATTAACCATGTATACATGTATGTGTGCATGTATGTATGCATACATGCATGTATCTCTAAATTTTGATTTATATAGATACTAACAAATTTCATAGGATTAGGTATTGTAGGTCGGGCTGGCCATAGAGCTCTGACCCATGCTGGTTTATCTGGTATTCAATGTTGGGGTCAGAAAATGGGAGATCCAAACCCAAGCCCATATATAAATGGGACTCAGATTTAGATTCCGTGATCTATCATCAATCAGGTAGGATCAAATCTTGTTGGGTTGGAATCCACATTGAACCTTGCAGCCTTATTGGATCTTGGTTTAAAGCTAGGCTTTGGCATTTAAATTGATTTTTATTAGATCAAGTCATGTCTTCAGTGTGACAAGCTCAGTCCAAATTTGAGGGCATGATACCTCTCTTGTCTGAAGGTCAGATCTGAATTTGGGATCAAGCCTAACCCATGGTTCTTTTAACGTTGCTTTATAGCAAGTTCATGCAATTATCTCTACTCTTATTTTGATCTAGAAAGCATGGATTCTTTTCAAATCACATATCGTGTTCCCATAGTATACATATAGGGTACTAATACTGATCAGATACTTCTTAGATGCATATCTGATACTTATGTAAAGTATCCTATCTTTCAAAATTAAGGAAAACAATTCAGATACTCATTGAAAACACTCGAGATACTTCTGCAGTACCTCCAAATATGAGGGGAGGGCATATTGCACTCTTTTGTAAATGTCATTGGCGAATGGTCAACATTATAGCCCATGGTGTTAATATTAAAACATGAAGTAGCTGTTAGAGTCTATGGATTTGAAATGATGACTAAATTATGAGCTTGTAAAATTTGATGCTGTCGTATGAAATGTGGATTATTTTATTTTGATAATCAATTATGTATATATGGGTGTTTTTTACATGCATATCTATGTGTGTGTGACTGTGTACATATAGTATACACATATTATTTACCTAAGTATCTTAGCCATATCATAACCTACTTTCGACGTTTATCTGATCAGTGTATCCATATCATATCATATCTACACCACATATCTATGTCCATGCTTAGCTTTTGACTAAAGAGGAGAAGAGGGCAATTCGATATTGTGAGATACTGAGATGCATTATCATTGTTTTAAGAAGGCTATGACTCCAATAGTAAAATGGTTATAAACCATCTATATCATCAGCAAAGAAAGTTGCATGACAAAACCATTCTTATCCTTGTATGGTAGAACGTGCATATGAATATGCCCAACCCTAGCAATAAGAAACAACAATAAAACTAATAAATCCTAAATCATGGCAATGGTGGAAAAATTGCAATTTGAAGATCATCCATGTTAAGTTCTTTGTCTTAAGGACTTTGAATGATGTCTTCTTTGACAACCTTATAAAGTTTGAGTGTTAATGACTCATCTATCCCATTGATAATGCCTTTATCATTGGTGCAATAATAAGTAGACTAGGAGCATACATATTTTGCAAAGACAATGATGACATGAAAGGGCCAGTCGGCCTCATCCTTGTTGATGCTGCTGCCTTTTTCTGAGAAAGATATGTACGTCGATGCTGCTGCTTTTTCTGAGAAAGACAGAGAATCATCTATATCTAGTCTAGGCTATTTCTTATTTAACATGATAATATAAATTTACCTTGGTTTATATGGGCAAACCATAACAACAAGATGCCAAACTCAAGCTTGGCCTAAGAAGTCACAATTTGGGTTAACCCTTGCTTGACATATTCCAAAAGTCATTTAGTGGGCTGGTTATTGTAAGCAACGCAATTCAAACCCAATCTCTGTTTAGGCATAAGATTTGTGAGGATGTACACTTAAAAGTAGTTGTGTTAACCCAATCTTGGACCCAATTTTCCAAATGTGTTTACAATCTCACATGCATTATGAATGTGAAAATCATGAAAAATTGTTTCCACTTATCCTTCACATTTCCCGTCATCTTAACATTCCAAGATTCTCCTATCATGCAGAAACGAAGCCAGCCCATGGAAGCACCTAAATCTGAATATCCAGGCTCATTACAGCATCAATGCAGGAATTATCCAACTAAATTATGCTCCAACCTATCAATTCACATTTCACAATTATCATTTCCGATATCCAGCCTATGAGAGTCGCACACTAGATTAAGATCTTATGAATTTAGGTCACTTTTACCTAAAGGAACAAAGGTAAATTTCTCAAGCACATCCTAATTCAAACCAGAACTACGCCATCCCTGATATGTTTCCGACTTCCACATTCAACTTCTATCTTTTTTCTCTTTTGTTAGTTCACGCCATATGGTGAATCACACTATCCAATAAGCCTTTCGCATAGGAATTAGGATCTTATGAATTCATAGGCGAGAAAAGAAAGAAGAAATCAGCGATTACTGACCGTGTAAAAGGAAAATCTTTGCTTGAACCTTCTTTTCTTGCAGATCTGGCTGAGCACCCCATAGCTCCAAGTCCGAGCCCCTTCGCATTGGAATCAAATAGTAGGAGAAAAACAAAGCAACAAAGAGGGGCTCATGTGACAAAGGAAAAAAATGAATAAATGAATGAAATCACGCACAGATCCGGAATCGAAATGGTTGGAGATGCCGAAATGATTGAGACGTAAGGAAAAGCATGAAAAAAAAAGAAAAAAAGAAAAAGAAAAAATTGATACATTGGTTTGGGACACGTCCGCCACACTCAAATAAATTGTTGTGGATGGGCCCTGGCTGGCTTAAAATGGTAACTCTAGCACCATAACCAAAATCGCCGCATAGGATTGGATTGGACTGGATGAAAAGGAGAGGACGACAAACGATTGGATCAGGTTGATGAGCTGGATCCAGATGGGTTGGGAGAAGGGGATTAGTTTATTTTAACTCTTTGATTTAAAATCCTAAAGCACGTAATTATTAAGTCTAAAACACAAAATCACGATCAGTGTTAGAGCATGCTGTTAGAGCGTGTGTTACTACTAGAATCTTCAGATTCTTCGTCGGAGAAGTTAGAGTTAAGTTAATGTCTTTTAAGTAAAAAAATTGCAAAAAAAGTATGGAAGTGATTTCGATGGAACCTTTGATGCTCAAATCAAATTCAGATGAACAAGAAGATGGAGCATCGAATATTAGAATTTATGTATCTTTGAGGGTTTCTCTTTTTGGTCTTTTATAAATGATAGAGATGATTGAATCAACTCGACGATGTATTACTCCTTTTCAATTTAGATATGTCATGGTGAGATTTTAGGCCAACATTTTTAGGATGTGGTTGTAATCCTTTTCTTATTTACTCATAATCAACTAAATAGAGTTATAATTGGAATAGGATTCTAAAGCCATAGCCGATTTTGAGTATGACTATATTTTGAGAGTTCTATGCACGTAGACAGAGTCAAAGATAATAAAATAGATCTAAGTTGAATGCCGAAATGCAGGTCGGTTAAAATAAGAGTTTGGCAAGAAAAGAAGTTCAGCAGAAACAGTAGCTCGATAGAAATAGTAGCTCGGTAGGAATAATAGCTCAGTAGAAATAGTAGCTCGATGATTACCACTTAGTCCTATACCCTATGCTAAGCTCAAAAAGGCAAATTAGCATACATAAGCCAAGCTGTAATTAAGAGACCTTCTCAGCTGACATGCTTATTGAAGATCATAATAAACTACTTCGGAAAAGAATGAAAGAACACAAGTCTTCTAGATGAACTATACTTTAGAAAGAACCATATAGATTTTCAGATAAAGTTAACTTCAGAAAGATTCTTATAGATCTTCTGATGTGGTATACTTCGAAAAAACCCTTATAGGTCTTCTAATGAGGTAGTAGATCTTCAACTGAAGTGATCCTCATCTAAATTATAAGAATGTGCTGTCTAATCAGCCAAAGTTGTTTTTTCCACCGAAGTTGGTATGATTGTCGATGTATTACCAAAATTACCTTTTTTTGCTGAGGTTACCTATGTCAGTCATCTGAAGATCGTAATTTTATCCCCCAATATTTGCCCCCTACTTTCTAGTTTAAATAATAATTAAATATAAAAAGTATAGAAAATGAGCTTAAAGCCGAAGACAAGTGGCAACACCTAAAAGAAAAGGACAAGTCATGTGCCTGACTTCAAATCATATCATCAAAAGAGTGGACGATCATGGTAACTACTGAATGCAGGACTCGAGACACTATTTGTGACCTTTTAAGACATGATAATTAATGTGTCAGTGGAGGAAATAATTTGAAATTGCTTGGTGTTGTTAGGTGTTGTCTTTCCTTCGAATCATTTCAAAATTTTTTGGAGATTAGGAATTGTTGTCATCGCCCATAAATGAGGGTGAAGGTTTGCCACTCATGTCTCACTTTTACCATCGTTTGAAATCCTTCTTCTTCCCAAAGAGCTTCTTCTTCCCCAAAACCATTTGAAGCCTTTCGAAGAACTCGAGAGATTTGCTAGTAGGTTAGGGTTTTTCCTCGCATCTTCTTCCTGTATTGTTTTTCTCCATTTCTCTTAGGTTAAAGATTAGGGCTACAAACCAGTCGAGCTGCTCGCGAGCTACTCGCTCGAGCTTGACTTGAGTTCAAGCTCGACTCAACTCAGTTATTATCGAGTTCGAGTAGCTTTTCGAGTCAAGCTCGAGTAGCAGGATACTCGACTCGAAAGTTCGCGAGTCAACTCAAATATATATATTTAATAATATTAATTTTATTTATAATATATATTAATATATATTATTAGTAAAATAAGGCTCAATTTCGAGCTCGAGTATGGCTCGATGAATATTCGAGTCGAGTCGAGTCGATCTCGAGCTTTGCCTATTTTTCATCAAGCCGAGTTCAAGCTTGAGATGTTAAGGCTCGATCGAGCTCGAGTCGAATTTCGAGTCTAAGTATTTTGAGTCGAGTTGAGCTCAAGCTTTTAGTTATTTGACTTGACTCGGCTTGATTGCATCCCTATTAAAGATGGGAAGAGTCAAGAGAAGAGTTATGCTGCAAGAGCCTTCTGAATCTTTGGCCACATCCGATTCCCCAATAATTCTTCTAGAACCCATCAATTCTAGTTTTGCCCTAGGAAAATACTATTCTATTTTGCAATTGAAGGACTTTAGCATGATTAGAGTCTAGTACGGTATTCCTTCTAAGTTTAATTTAGAGATTTCCAGTTCTTCTGGTAGAATATGCAACCCTCCGCCAGTTCAACTGGCCTTATACGAAGAATCCTTTCAAGCTGGTCTTAGATTTCCTCTCCCTCCTTTTATAGTCGAACTCTTCCTTATGTTTGGAGTGTCTTTAGGCTCAGTAGTCCCAATTCCTTCTGCTTTATCATCGATTTTCTAGTTGCTTACTTCTTAGAAGGTATCAAACCTATCGTAGACCTTTTCCGAGCCTTCTATACTTTCAAGAAACATCCCCAAGAAGACTGGTGGTATGTTTCTCCCCAAAAAAGGCTCAAAGCCTTGATCAAAGGTACTCCTTCCTCTATGCACAACTGAAAGGAGCATTTCTTATATGTTTCTTGCTCCAAGGTGAAGGACTAGGGTTTTGCTACTTGGGGCAAACCTAATGCATCTGAGCTTCAACCTCCTGAATTAAACGGAGATGATGAGAAATGTTTTAAGTTGTTGAAAAAGTCCAACATTCCAAACATCTCAAACTTGATCATTGAGGAGCTTTTATATAATGCTAGACTTAGTCCAGCTAACCCTCAAGGTGAAGATTTATTTTATTAGCTGTAATTCTTTTTCCACCGAACTCACATTCTTTAACCCTATTGTTTTTTACAGAAATGAGGCCAGAAGAATTGGAAGCCCCAAAGAAGTTGAACCCATGGAAATGGAGAGCTCAAGGTTCAACTTTGGATGATGGAGGGGTCGGAATAAAAAAATGTCGAGATATCCCCCAACTCTTGAAGCTATCAAGTAATGGCCCTACTTTGATGGTGGTTACTCAAGCAGCTCCACCAATTACCTAGCAATCTCCTGTCCGAGCTCCTATAGCATTAGCTCAGATGGTAACAAAAAATAATGTGCTAACAGTAAAGATCTAGGAGCCTGCACTAGTCACTACTCCGGCTCTCGAAGTCTCAGTTGAAGGACCGACTCCATCTTCTCCCCAAATGTCAAATATAAGTGATTCAAAGTTGGGCTTCCCCCACTAGGATTAGAGGGTTTCTCTGCTACCACCTCAAACTCTATTTTTCAAAGCCATAAAGTGGCTTGGAAACAACTTGAAAAATTCCTTCTACCAGCTGACACTGACCAAGTGGAAGGAATAACATAATTTGCCCAAACCAGGGATGTGGTTGCGGCATTCACTCTGGTAAATTCAACATTTACCTCCATCTCTCCTCTTTTTTGCTTATTTGTTCCTCTGCACTTTTTAAGATTGTAAATTTCATTTTTCTCTAGGATGGGCACTGCCTCACCATTTTCCACAGCAAGATGATGGTGGCAAATGTCGAATCCACCAATGCGCACTCCAAGGTCGAGAGGTTCGCGGCCAAAGCTAAAGAGGCAGAAGTTGAAGCCAAGCGCCTCTGAGAAGAAATAAGGAAACTTAGAAATGATCTTGCTGCTACCGAAGAGATCCAAAAGCTAGCAAAATTAGCTAAGTCCACCACCGAAGTGCTTAAACTTGACGTTGAAGTTGCCAAGCAAACAGCGGAGGCAACACTTCAAGAAGTTAAATTTGCATGCTTAAAGGCTGATGAGGAGTGAAAGAGGATTGAAACTGAACTTATGGAGGCCAATAACAAAATCATGAAAGCCGACCGAGCTGCCGTTGAGGCCTACTGATCTTCTCTTAAGTTTTTCATGGGAAGATCGAGTTCTCATTTGAGGCTTACTTCATTGGGCAGGACGTGATGCGGGAAAAGATAGCTGCTCATTATCCCAAATTGGATTTCTCCTTCTTGGATGAGGAAGACTCGGATGAAGGGGCCATTGAAGCCATTAACACCAAGGGGGCACCGATGGAAACAACGATTGAGGGTGAATTAGAAACTGATATAGCCCCTCCAGTCGAGCCTGCTACTACCAAACTTCCTCCATCCGAGGTCACTACCTGCTGATGTACTCTCTTTTTTTTTTGAACATAAAACTTTCTTTGATGAATGAAAATACTTTTTGGTTACCCATGTTTAACTGGCAAGTATTTACCGAAATATATGTTCTTTCAACCTCATCAATGCCTTGGATCTATATCTGTGCTTACTGCTCTTCCGATGAAACCTCGGATAAAAAATTTAAGAGAGATAGTTAAGGGCTCAAGAGGAAGTTGCCAAAGTTAAATCAAAACTTTGAAAAATTAGAAAAAATATAAAGATGCTTTAGCCAAGATTGACTAATTGAGAGAAGCTTTGAGAAAAACTTATATGGAATATCTCAGAAAGAAGCATGAGCTAATTGAAGAGCAAAATAACCTTGTCAAAATAGTGAGTGAAGCAAAATGGAATCAAGCTGCAGAACCAGTCAAACTTCATCATGAGATATGTAAGGTCCATGAAGATATTTTCCAATCAAAGTATGTTATAGCATCCATTTAGAGTAAACTTAGTTTGGCAAATAGTAAGAACTCCAAACTTAAGGAGCAATTAGCATCGGCTCAAAGGGCTAACGGTCATCTCTTAACATCTTTAAAGGAAGAGCAGAAGAAAGTAGCAGACCTTTATATTAAACTTCTGGATAGTGAAGGAGCAAGAAAATCCATTAAGAAATAGGTTCAAGATAATGCATCCAGTGCTAAAGTTCAACCAGCCAAAGTACCTTATGATGAGTCTGCTATTGGTGATCTATTGCTAGGGCATTCTCTATTGTAACTAGAAACACTGTAACTAGATATAAAATAATTGAAATGAAAATCTTTCTCGTACCTTTCTTATATAAATCTCTTTATTTCTTCACAACTCTAATTTGCAACTTATTTATCCCTGGGTTGTTAGCATATGGCTGTGTCATTGTAAGTGAAATGTATGATTTTTACTCTCTCTATAGAGGTCCTTATTGGTTAGCCTTTGCTTATTAATCTATTAATCTTTGGGATGAACTCAACCTTCAGGGGTCCTATAATAGTTAGCCCTTGCTTCTTGATCAACTAGGGCTTTCGGGCATTGGTTCGTTAAAGAACGAACTTAGCTTTTGGGGATCCTAAAGTGGTTAGCCCTTGCTTCCTAATTATGAAGGACTTTGGATATTGATTTGCTAAAGAATAGACTTTATCCTCCAAGGGTCCTAAAGTGATTAGCCCTCGCTTCCCAACCAATTAGGATCTTCGGGCATTGGTTCACTGAAGAGCAAACTTGGCTCTTGGGGGTCCTAAAGTGGTTAGCCCCCACTTCCTAATTGCCGAGACCTTGTGATATTTGAAAGATGATTATGTTCTACAAAAAATTATTTGAACAAAAATTTTATTATATAAATGAGTAATATCAATACATTATTGATAATATTTCTATATTTTTTTGGAATTTCATGAGCGAGGAAGAGGTGCTCCATTCAGCTGTTTCAAGAGGTAGGTTCCAGGTTGGATGACTTCTTCTACTAAATATGGATCTTCCCAATTAAGAGACAACTTATCTTGATCAGTAGGTTGAGATGCCTTAGTACATCACAGAACTAGATTGCCAACTTTAAATTCTTTTTCTTTAATACGGGAGTTATAATACTTAGCCACCCTTTACTGAGATGCAGCCATATGAACTCGGGCTCCTTCTCAAACTTTTTCAAGCAGATTCAAGTTCACGCAAAGTCGTTCCTCATTAGTTTGATCATCAAAGTTCTCTATTCATGGGAAGGAAAGTCCAATTTCTACAAAAATAACTACTTCCATGTTGAAGGCAAGAGAAAAAGGGATTTCTCCTATGGGTATACTTTGAGTAGTTTGATATGCCCAAAGTATATATATAGCTCATTTGCCCATAAACCTTTAACTCAGTCTAGCCTAGCCTTCAAACTTTGCAATAAAGTTATGTTAGTTACCTCACCCTCCCCATTTGCCCATGGGTGCATGATTGAGGTAAAATGTTGAGAAATTCTAAAATTCTAGTAGAACTCAGCTAATTTAGAATCAAAAAATTGATGGCCATTATCAGTAATCAAGACCTTCAACAAACCAAAATGGCAAACGATTGACTTTCATACACAATCTTTCACTCTAGTTTTAGTAATCTTGGTAAGTGCTTCAGCTTCTATCCACTTCATGAAGTAGTCAATTACCACCAGTAGAATTTTTTTTTGATTTGAAGCCTGAGGAAAAGGATCTAAGATGTTTATAACCCATTGAGCAAAAGACCAAGGAGAGCTGATTCGACCTAACAGGATGGCTGGTCAATGCTACATGTTAGCATTTTACTGGCAGCGATCATAACTCCGAACGTAGTTTTCTGCATCCTTTAGCATGGTGGGCTAGTAATAATCTACTTTTCTTAACATATAATCTACTTCAGATGGGCGCGGACATTTAAAAAGTGGGAGAGAGTAAGATCGTCTATAAAGCTTTCCCTCATGTAGTAGATAATGAGGTGCCTAGTACTAAACTTTCCTTGCTTCTTTCAAGTCTGGAGGGAGTATCCCATCTTGCAAGAACTTGATCAAAAGATCCATCCAACTAGGGTCATTCTCAACCTACAGAGTACGTATTGATTCTTCGATAGCTGGGCTTTTCAAAACTTCAAAGAATGCATTTCTGGAGAGATCCTCTGGTACAGAAGATGCCAACTTAGATAGCACATTTGCTCAAGAATTCTTATATCGAGATATATGTTGAATGTTGAAATCAAGCAAAGCTAAAGATAACTCTTTCACTTTATATAGATATCTCTTCATATTTTCTTCTCGAGCTTCATATTCTCCCTTAACCTATTTTGCCACTAGTTGAAAATCAGTATATGCCTTCAACTTCTATACTCTGAGTTCCCTTGTGACTTTCAATCCAGCTAGGAGGGCTTCATACTCAGCTTCATTATTGGTGGTTAGAAAATCAAATTGCAATGCGTACTTTATGATGAAGCCCTCAGGTTCAAATATCAATACACCTATGCCTAACCTTGTAGAATTGGATGAGCCATCAATGTATAAAGTCCAATATTCTTCTGACTCTATTAAGGAAGTTTGTGTAAGGGGTTCTACTTCTTCTTGAACCAATTCATAGGCTTTTGGCTCTTCCGAAATAGTGTATTCCATAATAAAGTCTGCTAAGACTTGAGCTTTAATAGAAGGTTTGGGTTGAAACTCTACTTCAAACGTAGTAAGCTCAAGTGCCCACTTTGCTAATCATCTAGAAGTATTCGATCGATATATCATAGCTTTGAGAGGTTGATCAATTAAAACCACAATAGAATAAGCCTAAAAGTAGGGACAAAGTCTTCGAGCTGCAATAATAAGGATGAAGAGAAGCTTCTCTAGTCGAGCATATCTAGTCTCTACATCATGTAGAATCTGACTGATATAATAAATTAACTTTTGAATTTTTTTCTTGCTCTTGCACTAATACGACACTAATGGTAGCTAGGAAGACTGCTAATACAAATAAAGTTCCTCGTTGGGCCTCGGTTTGCTTAAGAGTGGTGTGGAGCTGAGGTAATTTTTTTATTCTTTAAATACTTGTTGACATTCCTCAGTCCGCTGAAAATTCTTGAGTTGTTTTAAAGCTTTAAAAAAGAAAAGACAATGTTCAGCCGATCTGGAGATGAACCAATTTAATGCTACTATATTACCGATAAGATGCTGCACATTTTTTACTGATTTGGATGGGTGCATTTCATGGATAGCTCAAATTTTTTTGGAGTTTGCCTCAATCCCTCTACTGAACACCATAAATTCCAAGAATTTGCCAGAGGTCACTCTGAAGGCATACTTTATTGAGTTCAATTTTTATTTGGTACTTTTGGAGAGTGGCAAAGATTTCTTCAAGGTCTTTAATATGAGTCAACGAGGCTATACTTTTAACAAGCATGTTGTCTACATAAACCTCTATATTTTGTCCAATCTGATTCTTAAATATTTTATTTACCAAGCATTGATAAGTGGCACCTACATTCTTCAAACCAAAAGACAGTATCCTGTAACAATAGAAACCTTAATCAGTAATAAAGGCTATTTTCTCCTCATCTTCTGATGCCATCTAGAACTGATTGTATCCAAAAAATGCATCCATGAAGGTGAGAAGTTTGTGGCCTAAAGTGCATCAACTAATTAATCAATCAAGGATAAAAGATAGCTGTCCTTTGGGCAAGCTTAGTTAAGATGGGCTGGAACATCAGTTTAGCGTTCAGTAGGTATGTCATCACCTCCAAATTGATTCGTGGCATATCTACCAAGGTCTAAGCGAACATATCTGAAAGAGTTATGCCCTAGAAGCCAATTGTAATTTGTATTGTGAGGGATTTTTTTTTATCTTCCTGCTCATGAACATGATATTTTAATCAATAAATAAAGACTTTATGTTTCATCATATGTTACATCTTATATTTATTATTAAGATTATAATAAATCCCATAAATTAGGATAATAATTTTAAAACTATGATGAGATCATGCCAGTAAGACCTAAAACTCTATACTAAAATATTTTTAATCATTGGTACATTGAGTTGGGGACCAATATTTTCGAAAAGACTGGCACATCTTATGTATGCTCAATGGAGAGATGATTAATCTCAAATCACTTATATAAAAATACTAATATAAGAATATGGGTACTCATTAGAAAATGAGTTCATTAAATTGATCCAACTTGAGAACATCTTATGGAGCCTTACTTGCGTATCAAAAGATAACTCTCTGAGTGGGAGTAGTGCAAGTGATCTTTAGACCTGAGACTACTATAGAACCTAATACACATGAATGTATATTTTGGTTCATACGCATTCATGACTTAGTCATGTACAGGATGTTCTATATATGGTAGATTGTATATGAAGATTATGAGTAGGTCAGTATGGAATCGATCACTCCTAATAAGAGAAGATCATATCCTATTTACTCCAATCATATGATGATTCAGAAAGACTTTGATCAAAGCAAAATAAAAATTAAAAAAAAAAATTAATATTTTATTAATCAAATCATCATTATAAGATTAAGAAAGATATGAATATGATAATTGGATTTGACATTATTTCATATCCAAATTTATATTCGGAATACATGATGATCGTAGGATTGAATTGCACGAGAACTTACCATTGAAGGATATTTTTTGATATTTCTATCAAAATTTTATATCTTCTAGATAGATATGATATTTGCTAGATATCAATGATGTCTTATAGGTTTAATCGAATTAAAGAGTTTAATTCGATCGCCAATTAGAAAGAGTTATAATTAGTGAAATCGGATAAGTCCGATTAGACCTAAATCAGTTAGATTGGATTCTAATCAAATCTGATCAACTTGCATTTGGATCTACTACTGGCTAGATGTGGAATCCAATGGATCACATATAAAAAAAATTGATCAAGAATCTAATTGGATTAGATCATGTTTACAAGATGAACATGCTAGCATGTGTTGCAAACCTTAGCTCCTATTCAAATCGGATTCAAGTTTGGTTCCAATTTTGTTCAAATCTTGGTAATTTGGCTAACCAATTTTATGTGGGACATAAATTGGGTTGAGCCACTCAGAGGCAGCCAGCATTGGGCTCCTCTTAGCCTTATCCACACCAATCAAGGAAAGTCCATGTGCCTTGGACTCTTTCCTTGTGGCATTTGATTTTCTCTCACATGTTTGTGCACATTTGGCATGCAGAAACTCCTTCTGCTTTGGATTAAGATCCATGTGGCATGCCAAGAAGCATGCTTCTTCCTTTTATCCATGGCCCAAAGGCATTTGATTGGGTCAATAATGGTAGGCATGGGGTGAAGGATGCAGTGTAGAATTTGTAGTGCTACTTTTAAAAAAAAAATTAAAAATAGCTAAAATATAGTAAAAAATTAATTAATATAATTAATTAATTACTAATCATATCAGAATATTAAGCTCTATACTAAGGATCTAAATATAATATGCATGCATTCTTATAGATCTGAATGATAAAACTATGCAGCAAACTCTTTACTACATCTATCTATTCAGGACACAGTATCTTTTCATGGATAGCTGATCACCATAATTTGAATCCACCGAATAAAGCTCTAGTATCACACCATAGCCGCATATGTGTCCGATCTCTATGGTTGGTCTATATGGAGCTCTTGATCCCGATCAACCCCACTGGAGTGCTAGCTCCTCGACGAGGTCTTTGACGGCTAATCATGATTGATCTGATCGATTATCCACTTTCTAATTTTTTGGATGCTCTAAAAAAATTAAAACTTATTCTTTGGAGGATGATGAGATAGTGTACAAAGTTTGGTGGTGATCTGATGCTCATAACACTCGATCTCTCAATCCGAACCCAGATTTCTAAATCTTGAGTTTCACTCGGCCCAAAAATCCTAACGCACTGAAAATCCTCTCACGCCCTCTCTATGTGGAGTTTTTCCATAAAACAAGTTTTCATAGAAAGATGACTTTCAAATCTATAAATTTTATTTTAGGTTATATCTAAAAATTAGATATCCTTAGAGATAAAAGTCAGAAGAGAATAGAGGCATAAAGAAAAATAAAGTGTTATAGGACCTTGCTCACCTTCATTTCAAGATTTTTTTTCATCCAAAACCAATGCCCAATCACTTTTAAATTTTTACCACAAAATGGTAACCCCTCTAACTTCATGCACAAAAATTTTCATAATTTATTGCATTAAAAATAAATAGAAATGCTGTATGGAGTGGATAGGTTAAGATTGGTTGAACTGGTTTCAACCAACTTCTAATATTTGAATTCAAATGCAAGCCTATCTAATTCCAACACCCATACCACTTATTTCACATGCAGAAGGACTTTCCTTTTGTGTGCATGCCCATTTCTTAAAAAAATTAGCGACCAAAAAAAGAGAAGGGCGCAGAGATAAAGATAAGAGGGAGAGAGAGGTTTCAACCAAACCAACCTCTTTGAATTCAAAATTCAAAAAAAGTTTGAACTAGTCCAACACTTGACCAGGTCAAAGAGAAAAAGAAAGGGGGGCACAAATTTCTTCTCTTCATAAGAGAAACATACATAAAAAATAAAGGTGGGCATGGGCAAGGTAGAAAAGTCAAACATGAGGTGGTGCATAGAGAGGTTTGAATTCAAACAGGATTTGAATTAGTCCAAGTTGATTTCAACTAAATCAAATTAATTCAAAACCAACTAAACCAGATTAAATCCAACCAAATTAGGCTTAATCCAAACTATTTAATTTTTAATCAAATTAAAAATTAATTTGGTCCAGCCCCTGATCAAATTAGGATCAAATCTCACACAGCGATTAGGTTAACTCATGATCTAATTGGGTCAAATTCAATTGAATCCAATTCAATCAAACTTGATCAAATCCTCATCGCTCAATCAAATTAAACTAATCAATAATCAAATTGCTAGTTAATCCTTCAATAAATATAGAGTCTCAATCAGATAGGAGTCTGGATAATAGAGTTTCATCATTATGAAACTCTCGAAGAGTCTCAATCCAGTGGGACTCTTGAACCCAGTGTCCCAAATGAATGGAACTCATGATCATAGAGTTTCAAACTAGTGAGACTCTTGATCAGAGAGTCACAGATGAGTGGGACTTAGAGTTTTGTCCATCAGAACTCTAGATCAGCCATCAGATCAGGTAGTAACTCTTATTGTATGTGATCCCATAGGTTCGAATCCTAAGCCATTAGCATAGAAACTGATTTTCTATATCAATTGATGTGATCATCTAGCAATGATACCCAACATTCGGATAGATCGAATTTATCGCAACAAAATATCGACGAACCTATGGAATATGGTTACCATATAATTCATATCTATGATCTCTGTGTAATAGATGACTTAAGGTTAGATTATCAGCCTAGTAAATACATCCATATCGTATCTCAAAGCAATTAGTCCCGTGACCCCTCACTAAGACTACCCTGGCCAAGAGTTTGCTAAATTGAAACACAATTGAATATAACTCTTGAAAATAGGAGTGGTCAATCCCATCTTGATACATATATCGACTCCTCAAGTACTTGACTGCACCTAAAAATCTTTCATCATTGAATTAAAAATTTAGATAGTCTGGCACTAAAGCATAGTGAGTTGCTTAAAAGTCACCATAGTGATCTCAAGTTAAAGAAATACTTATACCCATATTCCATCGGAGCTAATCTTGACAGAAGAAAAGCTTCAGAGTTGATCACGTTTAGTGCAAATATACCCATACATCTTATTTGCATGCCATACTAGTGTCTCAACACTCCTTGGTTACGAGGACAACTAACCTATATGGCATACAATGATCTATACTCGAT
Source organism: Cocos nucifera (assembly GCA_006176705.1). Lineage (NCBI taxonomy): Eukaryota > Viridiplantae > Streptophyta > Magnoliopsida > Arecales > Arecaceae > Cocos > Cocos nucifera. The sequence continues at coordinate 1,251,574 of QRFJ01000076.1, forward strand.
AAATATTGTCGTTCTTAGTAACAACGTATCATTTGATCGCAAATAATATAAGAACTAAATGACAAATCCTTCTTTATCGAATCTAGATAGTCGTAAGGACTTCATCACAATACATGAGTTTATTAGAAGATAACAGAATTTATGATGAAAATATCAAAATAATTTTTATTAATTTATAATTTAAATATAATTATAAATGTATAGTCCAATTGTTAATAGGCCGATGATTGGTTTTGAAATATATTTTCAATAATCTTTCACTTGGACTAAAGCCAATCGGTGCAGTATCTAATACCTATCTTCGACTTGAAGTCGATGAACTCCTTCACCGCAATAGCTTTAGTGAATGGGTCCGCTAGATTTTTCTTTCTATCGATCTTCTGAAGATCGATGTCACCTCGATCTATAATTTCTCGGACAAGATGGTAGCGGTGCAGAATATGCTTCATCCATTGGTGTGTCTTTAGTTTCTTCGCTTAAGCAATGGCTCTAGAGCTGCCACAATAGAGCAAAACTAGGCCATCAAGGAAGGATGCTACTCCAAGCTTGGTGATAAATTTTCTTAGCCACACCGCTTCTTTGGCAGCATCTAATGCAGCGACATACTCTGCCTCACAAACTAAATCGACCATAATTAATGTGCTGCTTGGAACTCTTCTAGCAGACAGCCCCACTATCAAGGATGAATATATATTCCAACACACTCTTGCTATCATCATGATTAAACTAAAAATTGGAGTCTGTGAATCCCATAAGTTTCAAGTTTGATTCATCATATACAAGTCATTGGTTCTTAGTATTTCTTAAATACTTCAAAATTATTTTAACAATCTTTCAATGGTTCTCTTCTGGATTAGATTGGTATCTACTTACTTCCTCTAGTGAGTATGCCACATCTGATCGTGTACATATCATGGCGTATATTATAGAACCCACTATCGAAGCATATGGTATTCTACTCATACGCTTTCTTTCTAGAGATGTTGTTGGACAATCCCTCTTTGAAAGAAAAATTCTATGGCCTATCGGTAGATAACATTTCTTGAAATTCTCTATGCTGAACCATTTCAGCACAGTATCAATGTACATAGATTGAGATAATTCAAGCAATCTTTTAAATCGATCTCTATAAATCTTCATTCCTAGAATGTAGGAAGCTTCTTCTAGATCTTTCATGAAGAATTATGATGATAGCTAGATCTTTATTCCTTATAATGTAGGAACATCATTTTCGATTAAAAGAATGTCATCCATATACAATATTAAAAATACTATTGCTGGACCATTAGCCCACTTATATATGTAGGACTCCTCTTCGTTCTTAACGAAGCCATACATTTTGATTGTTCTATCAAATCATATGTTCCAGCTTCGAGATGCCTGCTTCAGTCCATAAATGGATCTCTAAAGCCTATACACCTTAGACTTATCTACGGATGTGAATCCTTCAGGCTATATCATATATACCTCTTCATCCAGCTCTTCATTTAGAAAAGCTATTTTCACATCCATTTGCTAGATTTCATAGTCCAGATGGGTAGCGATGGCAAGCATAATTCGAATGAATTTGAGCATTGCCATAGGAGAGGATGTCTTGTCATAGTCAATACTGATGCGTAGTCGTTGATAGCACTAAAAATAACCCTACTCACTATTATGTAGATAGGATGAGTCGGGATCGTATCCACAGGGATCTTAGTTGATTATTTTGAAAATGCAAAAGAAAGAAAATAGATTGCAAGAAACTAAGAAACAAACAAAAAAATTATAATAAAAATATTTTTCATTGATGAAAATAAAATACATAAAAAAATAAAAATATGATACAAGACAACTAAACCAAGTTGATCTTCTAGCTGCGCCCGATAGTAGATATGTCTCCTTGAATCCTTTTGTCTTCCTCCGTGAAAACAATGGTAGGATGGTTGGAAGGCTTCGTCTAGAAACTCTTAGGAAGAAAGGTAAATGGGAGTATGAAAATATGGAAAAGAAGGATAGCGACACTAGGATTAGGACCTCTCCTAGATTTGATGAAAGGTGAGCTAGGGTTAGTACCTCCCCTAGACTTTTGGAGAAGAGAGAAAGAGAGGGACACAATAGCTTGGAAAGAACTTGGGTGTTGGCTTGATACCTTTTTGGGTGAAGGTGTTGAAATTTATTTATAAGTGTTGGAAGGGAGAAGGCTTTCATATTTTCTAGATGTGGGATTAAAGGAAAAGAAGAGATAAATGGCTCTTTGGATATTGACCTTTGGATCTTTGATAAGTTGCTTCTGAACCATTAATCTTTAAGTCGTATTCATACTTGGATCCATGTGAAAGATTATCTTCTAATCTAGACCCTTGAATCTTAAGAGCTTGCATCTAATTCCTTCATGAGTAAGTTGCGTTCACACTCGAATTTGATTAGTCTTTGAGCTGGTTACCTGGTTCACTTGAATCTGAGCCAATTTAAATCCAATTTAAGTTGCATGAGCCCAAACTTCTAATTATCTATAAAATAGACTAGAGAATATCAAATTTTAATAAAATAATATCAATTATTATAATATTCAGTATTTCTAGTGACTTAATTTAAGTGTTTATCATACCTTCCAACTTGAACTTTGCTCGTCCTCGAGTAAGGTAGATAAATTAGCAATATATACCGACTCGATTTTAAATTAAAAGTTACTTTAGACATTCCTAAAGATAGTTGATATCCGATGAGACATTTAAAGAGGTACATCATCGGATTGTTAATTCGACCCATTTAATGGTTGAGTATTAGCAATAGAAACTTTTTAGAGATTTTCTTTTCACTAACTCTCCACTTTACTCTTTAAATCCTCTAACTTAATGTAAGATGGATTTATTGTCTTCTTACAATTTAGTCTCCTTATTATCCACCTCTTTTTTTTTTAATTAATTCCTTGCATTCTCACCTTTTGACGTAAACCACAATACTTACTCAGGCGAAGAAGCCCGGTTACTCAGTGAGATAATGCTAAATTCTTTTTTTTAAAATTTATATTGTCCACTTTTTGATGCGAATATCATTGCTTGCTTAGGCAACGAGATCCGATTACTCGATAGAAAATCAATGTATTTTTTTTAGTAGATTCTAAGAGAAACTTTTGCATATTTTGATCTTTTCATCCAACTCTCATGAAGCAGATTCTTTATTGAGATTGGTAAGAAGAAAGTTCTAGAATCACTCTTAAAATTTGGTTTGGTCTAATTCCTACAATTCATTGGGTTTTCTTAATAATTTACTCACTATCTCTAAAATTATCTAAATCATTAATCATTCATCAATTAGGATGCCTAATTAACTCTTAATCAAAATAAAGTTTGGGTACACAAAGCTAATTTTTTCAAATCATACTTGAGAACTCACTCAAATTTAAAATTAGTTAGTCTCCCCCCAATCTTAGTTTCCATTGTCCCCAATGGAAGAAGTGAATCATAATATAATCAAAATAAAATATAATAAGGAAGGATACCACTTAAGTTTGATGTGTGCATTCATTGCTGAGAGAGCCTTCATTATTGTGCGTGGTGTATTTTAGACTCCAGCTGGCATAAACATGGCTCCCCCCCAACTTGGTTAATATCATCACCCATCCACTCTACTATAAAGATCCAACTTAGCTAATTATCTTTCTCAGAGATTCCTACAAAATAAAAAATAAAAAAAAAATTGCATATGGTGGGTTGCCTCCCAACAAGCGCTAAGTTTAACGTCTTCAATCGGACTAATCGGCTTTCTCACCTATCCAGGATCAAATACCATACTAAAAAATTCTCATGGCCTTTCACCTCCAAATTTCAAAAAATAACTTGCATCCCTATTATTCATAAATTTTATTATTTCTTTATTATCTATTTCAGAAAGATGATTTGCAAGTCCTCTCACAATCCTTGGTTTATCAATGATTTCTTCTATTTGTTCTTCTAACATGCCTGTACATTGGGTTTCCAAATAACAAGTTATATCTGATGTATTGATTACGAGAAGCATGTCATATGGTCCTATACGTATGTACTCAGGTGTGATTGAGGGTGGTTTCAGTTCTAGGACCAATGGTGATTCTAAAAAGGAAGGTATTAGAGTAGGTATTATAGGTATAGGCTCATATTTCTCAGCCCATGAAGAAGTGGTGCTAAAATTGGTTGGCTCTAGTAATGTGTTCACATTTTCAATATATCCATCTAGGTCAAAATCATCCACTCCAAAAAGATTTCAATGTGTATGCATTAAGTCTTGAGAAATACTTTTAGAGGTAGTTTCCTCTATTATCTCTTCTACCACATCTACTTCAAAATATGTAGTGATTTGTGATCCATGGGGAGCCTGAAATATATTTAACCTCAACTTTCTATTCTCAAATGAGACATCCATAATTCCCATCCTATAATTAATACATGCATTGGCTGTAGCTAGGAAGGGTCATCCTAAAATTATAGGAATCTGCATTGGATCACTAGAATGCTCCATCTCTAAAATCAAAAAGTCAACAAGAAAGTAAAATTCCTCGACCTTGACTAAAATATCCTCGATTATCCCATGTGGTGTCTTAATGGATCTATCGGCTAACTGTAAGGTTACCAAAGTGGATTTTAAATCACCAAATCCAAAGAGATCATATACTGAACTAGGAAGAATATTTACACTGACCCCTAGATCTAACAAAGCTTTCTCAATGTGTAGGTTCCCTATGACACAAGAGATGATAGGGGCACCTGGATCCTTAAGTTTAGGAGGGATAGCATGTTGGAAGACTGAACTAGCCTGTTTAGTAAGATGAACTTTTTTAAGGATTTGTGTTCTAGATTTTCGTTTTTGTGTGCACAAATCTTTCAAGAACTTAGCATCTGCTGGGACTTATTTTATTGCATCAAGAAGGAGAAGATTGATTTGAACTTGTTTAAATAGCTCTAGCATTTCATCTAATTTATCCTTCTTGTTAAATGGCATAGGAGATTCTAATGCACTCGAAAATGGAGCTTTGGATAATTGAGGTGATGCTACAGATATTGGTTCATCCCTTGCCCTAAGGTCCTCTTTCTTTTTGGTTGGTTCAGATTTAGTCAACTTTTCATTGATTTTAGTCTTTTCAAGTTCAGCATGTTGTTCTATGACCTTACCATTCCTAAGGGTCATAATAGATTTGGCTTGTTCAGAAAAAGTTTCATGTGTGTTAAAATTCTCAACCCTATGTTGACCTGTAGGATTAATCTTAGGTTGACTGGACAGTTTTTTCTCCTCCCTTTGATTGAATGTAGTTGCTAGTTGATCTATTTGGATCTCTAGCTTAGCAATGGATTGCGTGTGAGAATGAAAAGTCTGGGAGTGAATTTCTATCCTTGCTAAAGCTTGTAGAACCTTCTCCTCAAAATTAGAACTATAGTTGCTAGGAGAAGATTGAGGGGCATCTTGATACTGAGGGTATGATGTATTCTTGAACTGCATCCCCCGGTGATTAGATCTGTGGAAAGTTAGGTTGACCATAGGTTGTGGTTTCCAAGAGAAGTTTGGATGATTTCTCCAATCAGGATTATACGTGTTGGAATATGGGTCATTTTCAGATCTAAGAATAGTATGAGTTTGGGCTTGGTGGGCATGCTTCTGTACAAGCTCAAAAATTGATGGACTGTTGGGCAATCACCAATAGTGTGAGTAGAACTTAAACAGATTATACAAACATCTTATGACTATGCAGAAAGAGAAGAAGTGTGACTGACTTACAGTAATCGATCAAGCTTCTGAGATAGTGCATCCATCTTGCTGTGGATGTCTACAGAGTGGCTTACCTCATACATTTCGCCTCTCTTGGGTCCTAACTTGAGAGCTTTTTTAGACGTAGCAGACATATAATGTAAAGAATTTTCGCTCAAAGTCTCGAATAACTGCCAAGCTTTCTGCTTGCTTTTAAGCATGAATGTCCCACCACAGGAAGAATCAACAATTTGTTTATATTTTTTTGATAATCCATCATAAAAGCACTGGACCAATTACCATTTGGGTATGGCATGATGTGGATACTTGCGGATGATATCTTTAAGCCTTTCCTAAGTTTCATGGAACATCTCTCCTTCTAATTGGAAAAAACTAGTTATAACTTTTTTAATTTAATTTATTTTCTCAATTGAAAAATATTTCTTGAGAAATTTATTTGTAATTGGTCCCAAGTTGAAATAGTCATAGAATCTAATGAATGTAACCAATATTTGGCCTTGTCTTTAAGTGAAAAGGAAAATAATTTCAACCTAAGGGCTTCATCAGAGAGATTTTGAATTTTGATGGTAGAACATATCTCAAGAAATTCGTCCAGATGTTTGCATGGGTTCTCATTACTAAGTCCATAGAAAGATGGTGACATTTGAATGATGCTGGACTTAATCTCGTATTGAGTTGCTTCTATAGGAGGTACTTGAATACACGGAAAGTAGGTATATGATGAAGGAGTGAAGTACTCCCTCAATGGGCGTGGTGGATCAGTCTCATGATTGCGGTCCATGATTCTTACTTGAATAGCTCAGATGGTTTGTTCTATTTTAGGGTCTAAAGGATGGATTTCAGGTTGTAATGATCTACGACCAAGCATACACCCTTAAAATTATAATTCAGAACAAACTTTGAAGTTTTTTTTTTTATATATAATAAGAAGAGAAGAGGGAAAGAAAGAGTTCTAAAGAAGAGATCCTAAGGAATCCTAAAGCCAAGAAAAGAAAGAAGAATTAGTTGTAGTTAGATTTTAATTGCAATCAAGTTAGCACATAATGGACTCTCTATCCTAAGATTGCCCTAGTTCTAGACAGCTCCTAACTATTCCAAGTTAGCCTTCAAGTCCTCCAAGTCGGAGCTTGACCAACCAACTGGTCAGGTAAGTATAAGGTTGGTGAGAGTTCCCCCGTTGCTTTTCTTCGATACCAATTAAATTGGCCAGATCAGCGAACGAAATTAATTATAAACCACCTTTCTTGGAGCCCAGTCATCCCACAAATCACTTGCCTAGACACCAGCTAGTTGACCAAGTCTAATCTGGTCCAACTCTTAGGGTCACTTATCCTATTGAGCCCGAAATCCCTAGGGGTCAACGTCTAATTGCTTTTAAATTAAAGGTTTAGGTCAATGCAATACGAAGGATAGTGATTTTTGGACTAAGGAGAGGTGATCAAATCTTCACCTTATCTTATTTAATTAGGTTAAGTGCTCTTAATGTATTTTATGGAAGATGCAATATAATTAGAAAAGATGTCCAACACAAATAAAAATCTTTTAAGATTTAATTAATTTTTTATTTTAGTTAAGTGTTATGTAGTGCTTCATTTTTTCTTTATGTTATGCTATCTTTAAGCAAGAAGGAATAAGAAGAAGGTTTTAATTAAGTTAATTAGATTTGAGAAGATTTAGAGAATCTAACTAAATGAAAAGTAAATTATGCTAAGATTAAAAGGCAACTAAATAATCTATAAATAAAGAAAAAAATCAAATCTATTTTTAAGATAATTACTCTAAACTATAAAAAGTAGGAAATTACTAACTATATAAAATAGTAAATTATTCTATGAATTAGAGAGCAGAAAATTTTTTTATGCATACAAATAAGATAATCTAATTAGAAAGTAGTAAATTTACTATATATGAAAAGTAATATAAGGAAGAAATTTTAAAAAGAGTAAATAGAAAGTAATTAAGCAATTAAAGTAAAGCAGTCAATTTTTTTAAATTATTATTTTTTTATTTTTTTCAAAAAATCTATTAGAAAGGAAGTAAATTATTCTAGAAATAAAAATGCAAGTCCGAAATAGGCACAAAATCAAAGGTAAAAAATTAATTTACTAGAAAGACAGTAAAGCAATCTAAAGCAAAAAATAAAAATCTAAAAAATAATATAATAATTTTTTATATATTTTTTTAAATATATTTTATAGATTTTCTTTTTCAAAACAATCATGCCAAGATCCTCGGCAATGATGCCAAAATTTGATGCGTAGTCATTGATAGCACTAAAAAAAATCCTACTCACTACTATGTAGTAGGATGAGTCGGGATCGTATCCGCAGGAATCTTAGTTGATTATTTTGAAAATGCAAAAGAAAAAAAATTGATTGTAAGAAACTAAGAAGAAATAAGAAAATTATAATAAAAATATTTTTTATTGATCAAAATAAAATACATAAAAAAAATAAAAATATAATACAAGATAACTAAATCAAGTTGATCTTCTAGCTGTGCCCGATGGTAGATGTGTCTCCTTGAATCCTTTCGTCTTCCTCCGTGCAAACAACGATAGGATGGTTGGAAGGCTTGGTCTAGAAACTCCAAGGAAGAAAGGTAAATAGGAGTATGAAAATATGAAAAAGAAGGATAGCGACACTAGGATTAGGATCTCTCCTAGATTTGATGGAAGGCGTGCTAGGGTTAGTACCTCCCCTAGACTTTTGGAGAAGAGAGAAAGAGAAGGACACAATATCTTGGAAAGAACTTGGGTGTTGACTTGATACCTTTTTGGGTGAAGGTGTTGAGGTTTATTTATAAGTGTTGGAAGAAAGAAGGCCTTCATATTTTCTAGATGTAGGATTAAAGGAAGAGAAGGGATAAATGGTTCTTTGGATGTTGATCCTTGGATCTTGATGAGTTGCTTTTGAACCATTAATCTTTAAGTCGTGTTCATACTTGGATCCATGTGAAAGGTTATCTTCTAATCTGGACCCTTAAATCTTAAGAGCTTGCATCTAATCCCTTCATGAGTAAGTTACGTTCACACTCAGATTTGATTATTCTTTGAGCTGGTTGTCTGGTTTACTTGAATCTGAGCCAATTTAAATCCAATTTGAGTTGCATGAGCCCAAACTCCTAATTACCTATAAAATAGACTAGAGAACATCAAATTTTAATAAAATAATATCAATTATTATAATATTCAGTATCCTTAGTGACTTAATTTAAGTGTTTATCAAATACCATAACGTTGACGATATCTTTTGGTAACCAGATGGGCTTTATAGATCTCCATCTTTCCGTCTATGTTCCTTTTTCTTTTGAAGATCCACTTACATCCTATAGATTTTATTCCTTCAGGTAGATCAACCAATGTCCATACATCGTTGAATTTCATGGACTCTATTTTAGATTTCATGGTCTCAAGCCATTTTTCAGAGTCGGATCTCTACATTACATCTATGTAGGTGATCGGATCCTCATTGTTCTCATCGAGTTCGATCAGATCCCCATCATGGACCAACAAACCATAGTATTTATTCAATTGATGTGGTACTCTACCAAATCGCCTTAAGGGTGCATCTACAATGAATTCTGGTTCTGATCTAATCAGATTCAGCTCAGGTTCAATAATTTGTGTCTATTTTTTCACCTGCCAAACTTCATCAAGTTCGATCTTAGAGGCATTAATTCCTTCACCAAGAAACTTTTTTTCTAAAAAGACTACCTTAAGATTGACAAATACTTTTTACTCATCAGCAAGGTAGAAGTAATATCATTTCATTTCTTTTGGATAATCTATAAAACTACACTTATCAGACCTAGGTCCAAGCTTATCTATCATTAAATATTTGACATAAGTCAGACACCACCAAATCCTAAGGTGTGAGAGCACTAGCTTACACCCTGTCCATATCTCATATGGTGTTTTATTAATAGATTTACTCGGAACCCTATTTAGAATGCAACAAGCTAACTCAAGCATATATCCCCATAGAAAGATCGGCAAACTAGCAAACCCCATCATGGATCGAACCATGTCCAATAGGATCCGATTCCTCCTTTCAGATACACTATTATGTTGTGGTGTTCTAGAAGGGATCCACTGAAAGAGAATCTCATTCTCTCCAAGATATGTGAAAAACTCATTGAAAAGGTACTCACCTCCTCAATCAGATCGAAGAATTTTTATACTCTTTCTAGTTTGCTTCTCTACCTCATTTCGAAGTAGTTTGAACATTTCAAACGACTCCAACTTATACTTCATTAAATAGATGTACCCATACCTAGATAGATCATCCGTGAAGGTTATGAAGTAGAAGTATCTACCTCTGGTACTTGAGCTCATAGGTCCACATACATCTGAATAACTAGACTCAGGAGTTTAGTAGCTCATTCACTTTTTTCAGTAAAAGGTGACTTGGTCATCTTACTAAGAAGACGGGACTTACAAGTCGGAAGTGATTCACAATTACTAATCTCAAGAATTCTTTCTTGAGCTAACATATTTATTCTATTCTTTTTAATATGACCCAGTCTATAGTGCCAAAGGTAGACTTCAAATACATCACTAATTCTAGGACATTTACCAGTGGATTGATCCATGTTAATAGGCTTAGTTAATAAATAAATACGGTTATTCAATTATCTAATAAAAATTGTAACACCATTCAAAATGATATTATAATTTTTTTTTATTAATATTTCATAACCATTCATGGCCAAAAGATCTATAGAAATGATATTCAATAAGAAAGTTGGACAAAAATGACATTCATTAACAATAACTTTATTTGAATTGATTGTAAGGTTTATGATTCCTAAAGCTAGAATTGAAACTTATCTTCCATCTCCAATGTTCAGGAATCTCTCATCTTGATCAAATCTCCTACCGACCTGCAAGCCCTGCATAGAATTACAAATATGATAAGGTCTTCTAGTATCTAATACCTAGGTAGTAGAATCAAATAAAAAAAATTACAAGATGTTATCATATAATTATCTTGCCCAACAACCACTTGCTTCCTCCTCGATCTGGTCGGATTCAGGAAGGCAATGTACAGAGTACAATTTCTCTTCTAGTGCTCCTGCTTCTTGCAGAAGAAGCACTCCATCTGGCTCTGGTCGGGCTTGTGCTTCTTGGTCCGATCCTATGCAGTCGTCCTGGTATTTGGCTGCATCTTCTTATTTTTCTTCTCTTTCTTAAAAGGTCGACAACCAAAATAAGATCCTTCCACTACATTCACCATCTCCTTATGGAGTTAGTGATCCTTCTCAAAGTTCTGCAGTAACCCCAACAAGCCATGGTAGTTGACTGCAGGCTTTGTCATTCTAAAATGAGTCAGAAAAGGAAGGAAGAACTTGGACAAAAAATTAAGGATCGCATTCTTATCGAGCTACTCGTGAAGGGGAAAGCCCAGCTTGCTAAGGTGCTTAATTATCTCGATACTACTATAGAAAGGGTCTATGACAGCGGTTTTCAAAATCGCTGCCATAGATCCTACAATAATGGTTAACGAAAATCGCTGCCGTAGGTGACCTATAGCACGGTTATAAAAAATCACCGTCATAGATTGACCTATAGCAGTGGTTCATTGTAACCACTGCTATAGGTCAGATCTATAGCAGCGATTAGTAAAATCGCTATCATAAGTTAGACCTATAGCAGCAGTTAGTAGGAACTGCTGCTATAAGCTTATTTATGGCAGTGGTTAATTGTAACCGCTGTCATATATATATATATTTAAATATTATATAATTTTAAAATTTAATATCCATCTTCATCATTCATTATTTAAATAATTATTATTAGAGTGTTGTTGCAAAAGATCACCTCAATCCGATGGTCCTAGCTTCGCCAATCAGAAAAATTTGATTTCGATGATCATGAATGATGATGTGATGATCTGATAGATGAAGATCTTCAATGGATTCAAAAACCTACAATGATGATTTAGATGATATTTGTAGCATACTATCGAAGTTTTACTTCAATCGAATATCGTTATCTTGATCAATTTAGTATAGATTAGTTTCGACAGTTAAATGATAAACGAGTGATCAAAGGACCAAACGATATCCGATTATGAGATAATTTTTTTTATAAATGATCTTGGCTGCTACTTTAATCATTTTTTATAGTGGTGATTATAAAATTTAACTCGTGAGATGAAGAATGATTTAAAACTATACGTCTTCTGATAATCATTCTGAAACTTCACTAGTTGTTATGCTCGTGCTTTTGCAATATTTGCTTAACATGATCAGTTTATATGAAAATAATTTAAATTTTACTATCATCACCATATAAAATATTTAAAATTATAATAAAAATTATTTAACTAAAAAATTATCTCATAATTGGATGCCGTTTAACCCTTTGATCGCTTGTTTCTAATTTAACAGTCGAAATCATTTCATACTAAATTGATCATGATAATGATATCCAATTGAAATAAAACTTTGATAGTATGCTAAAAACATCATCAAGATCATCGTTGTAGGTTTTTGGATCCATTGAAGATCTCCATCTATTAGATCATCGCATCATCAATTATAATCGTCGAAATTAAATTTTTCTGATCGATGAAGCTAGGGCCATCGGATCGAGGCAAATTTTTGTGATAACACTCTAATGATAATTATTTAGATAATGAATGATAAAGATGAACTTTAAATTTTAAAATTATATAATATTTAGAAAAAAAATAAGAAAAAAATTATTTCTAACCTACGACAGCGGTTATCAAAAATCATTGCTATAGATCTATAGCAGCGGTTATAGAACCGCTACTATAGATCTATGACAGCAGTTTTGGATAACCATTGCTCTAAATTTATGGTAGCGATTCGATAACCGCTGTTGTAGGTTAGGTTAAAAATCTTCAAATTTTTTCTATTTTTCTTCCATGCATGCTCGATCTCTCTCTATCTCTCCCCCTTCTCTCCATCATCGATGAGGCTTCTTCCTCCTCTGACCAACGTCGCCCCTCCTTCCCCCTCTCCCTCTGGCCCTCCATCTCCGACCACCCCTTCCTGCCACCTGCCACCCCCCATCCGACCCCCCCACACTCCCTCCGACTGTCCCTCCTTCCCTCCATCCCCGATCGCTCCTCCCCACCACTCGCCACCCCCACCCGACCCCCCTAACCCCCACCCTCCCCTTGGTCGCCCCTCCTTCCCCCATCCCCAGCCGCCCCTCCCCGCCACCTACCACCCCAACCCCCCCATCTCTGGCCGCCCCTCTCCACCACCCCCACCCGGCCCCCCATCCTCCCCTCGGCCGTCCTCCTTCCCCTCCCTGCCACCCTGCCACCCCACCCCCAACCCCCCATCCCCGGCCATCCCTCCCCGCCACCCCCCACCCGGCACCCCCACCCCTCCACACTTTTTCTTTCGATCGTCGATCCTTCCATCATTGTGCCTCGCAGGCATCCTCGTCACTATGCCCCCTCCCCCTGGCCCCTCATCTCCGACCGCCCCTGCTCTCTCTTTTCTCTTTCTCTCTCTTCTTTATCTCATTATCTTACTTTTATTTCATAGGTTACCTCTAGTGCCGTCGTCCTCCTCTAGCGTCATCATCGGCGATCCTCGAAACTTTCGATGCAACCCGCTCTCTATAGCCACAGGTATAATTTTTTTAAAATTTTATAGTATTATTTATTAATTATATATATTTATAATAATTTATAAAATATTTATAATAAATATTATAAATATTTATTATAAATATTATAATTATCTGCATGTCATAGTTTTTGGGCATGCCATGGCGGTAGCCTTGGGCTGTGCCATGTTGGCGGCTGTGGACTAAATCTATCAATGGATTAGATTCGGATTAAAATCTGGATATTCAGATCTGGATTTAATTTTAATTACTGATACTGAATTCAAACTCGAATACTCGATAGGTCTGTACTTAAAGTAACAGATCCGGATCCTAATGGATTCCGAAAGATTGGATCCAATTTTGGGATCCAAAACTAAGAAATGGAGAGACCAAGAGGGAGATTGACAGATTAAGAGAGGGAGGGCCATTCGTTCATCGGCCATCGGCAAGAAAGATCGAGAGTTGGATGGAGAGGGTTCGGCCTCACCGCCGTCATCGGCAAGGGAGATCGAGAGAGGGAGAGAGACGAAGGAAGGGATTCAACCTCACCGCCATCATTAGGAGGGAGGGGTCTGGCCTCACCGCCATCATTAGGAAGGAGGGGGTCCGGCCTCATCGGTAAGGGAGATTAAGAGAGGGAGAGTGGGATATCGAGAGAGCGAGAGAGGGAGGGAGGGGGTCCGATCTCGTCGGCATCACTGGGAGGGATGGGGTCTGGCCTTATCGATGAGGGAGATTGAGAGAGTGAGAGAGGGAGGGCTCGGGTCCAGCCTCATCGATGAGGGAGATCGAGAGAGGGAGAGAAAAAGATCAAGAGATGAAAAAGCTGGAAGGAAGGGGTTCGGCCTCGCTGCCATCGTCGGTGACAGAGATCGAGAGAGGGAGAGTGGGAGAGAGAGAGTGATCGAGGGGATGGCACACAGTTGAGCCGACTCAGATACGCAGCCAAGCTAGCTCGAGCCATGATCAAGCTGGCTAGAGGAGGATCTGAGGTGGATGTCTCAAGCATGGAGCCGGCTATCTCAGGCATAGAGCCGGCTCGACTTCTGAATGAATAGAATTTGATATGTCTCTCTAATATTCCAACTTTAAGCCCTAAGGTGCCATAATTATCTACTTTGTTCTTCTTTCAGATTTCTAGATTAATACCAAGGTTCGTGCAAGAGATCGGATCTACGATTGTTGCTCATTTTTAATTATTTATGAATGTAATTCATGTTGTAGAATTTATTGCATAACATTTTCTGGATGTTTATATCTTGTTGCTTTTGTTTATTGCATTGCATAACGATAGACCCATCAATTAATTAGTGTACATAATCTTCGATATCCATACAATTATATGTAATTATACGGATTAGAGAATTATGTACAACGATCAATTGATTATTTAATATGGATAATTTAAAAATTATAGATAATTTTATAGATAATTATAGTAATCAAACGGTATGCTAAAAATTTTGAATGAAATTTTGAACAGTATTTTTCTTTTGTTCTTCCTACATGAAAGAACTAAGGAGAAATACTGTCGAAATTTTATTCGATCTCTGTTGCATATCATTTGATTACTGTAATGAATCTATAGAATTAATGCAATTTTTGAATGGGATAGGATCTATCTTTACCTATTAGTTGGTGATAGGATGCATTTATTGCATATCTGAAAATGATATTTAATCTAAGTTCCACACATGATTTACTTGCAGTATCATCACTTTTAAAATAAATAAGAGATGGATGAAGTTTAGTAAGCTCTCGCCAGAATATGAGGTTGGACTTCAAAAATTTTTTGATTATACTATAGAAAAATTTGGGAACTATGGACTGATCCAATGTCCTTGTAAAAAGTGTATGGGTGGGCTATGGCTACCTCGTCAAGATGTCAATGATCACCTGACTATTTATGGCTTTATAGAAGCTTAAAAAAAATGTGTGCCATTTTGGTAGGCCATGCCATGCTGGTAGGTCATGTCGTACCGACCACTAAGAGAACCCCCATCTGGTATAAATATTAGAGACTATTTATTGATGCTATACTAATATTATTATTCAATATGTTATATTGATTAATGTTCATTAATGTTGTAGGTCATGATGGTGCTGAAATGCCATCTAGCTTTCACCCTTATCCCTCGGTAGGTTATGCACAGTTCAGCATTCGAGGAGCAGTCAGAGCATACTCCATCCACCTCGACATCGACTGCTCAGGGACCTCCACCATCGGCATCTACTCCACCGATGGCATCTACCCCACCGATAGCTGAGTCTCTACCATCGCCCATATATGAGATACATGCTACTATGCAGACATCTGAGTGTATATTTTTATTATATTAGCATAATTTTATTTTTTATATAGTATTTATATACTTACATATTTGCATAATATATTTGCATTGTAGGTACATCATCCAGTCAAACATTTCACGGTCCCACATGTATGGCACACGTGTGGAACCACCAGCATCAGGTGATGATCTATTATGATGTGGAGGAAAGGTCGGTAGGAGAGACCGCATGAGAGTTGCATTTCTTTTTTGGAGTACTTGTGAGACGGTCGGACATCATTTCCGTAAAGCCCAGAGACTGATATTTGATGGATGCTACCGTCAGGGATCGGGTATGGAAGGAGATACGGATAAGTATGTGCATCTTAGTTATATTTATGTATTTTATATGTTTACACTATATATGTTTGATTAGAATAATTTTATAACTAATTTTTGATAACTTTGTGCAGAGAAGGTACGACTTCTTCGATCACGAGAGAGCTCGAGATGCCCGACTAAGGAAGATTAGGAAGTTATACTGGGGTTACAAAGTCAAGCTCTATAGAAGATGGCTCGAGCATCGACAAGATACTCCGGAGGAGCTTGTTCTCTAAGTACAGGACTGTCCTCTGAGTCAGTGGGAGAGGATGGCTAGACACTGGAGGAGCCAGGAGTTTGAGATAAAATTTCTAACTTTTAAATTTTTCAATATGCTTAAAGTTTTATTTAAATATCTTTTAAATATTTATTATTTATTTAAATACTTGTTAGGTTACCTTCTGTTAGAACCGAGAGAACCATGCAGTCTAGGAGTATACGCACACCCTAGGCCGCGAGTCTATGGTCAGTCGTGTGCATAGATGGATAATTAATTCTAAATCTTACTAGATAAATTAAATTTATATTTTTTATCATCTTTCTGATAAATTTATTCTTTGCTATAGCTGATGAGAGATGGAGTGATGTCCAGTCGTAGCGAGATCTTCCGATCCAACCGCATGGACAAGACGGGCAGGCCGATGAATGCTGCGATCGAACATATTTTTATAAGTATTAAATATATTAGTATATATGATTAGTATTATATCATTTCTTATAAAATTTTATTTTAATTTATAATTATAGGATCAGTTAGATGCACTCACGAGCGAGGGCCTGGATACCTCTGGGCCCCATAACCATCTATCTCCGATCTTGAGGCCTGAATACTCTGAGAGGATCCGATGTTGGTCCGAATATATGTCGATGAGCTATTGCTCTGAGGTGACCATCTCCTCATAGACTTTCAGTGTCGTTAGTTGGAAGGAGCTTAATGAGACATTGGCACGGGCAGATCATGCTGCGATGTGGGTAGATCGGGCTGAGGAGCGTGCATCTCATCTGGAGGGCATCGTAAGAGACATGATGTTGACGCTTAGTATGTATTTTGGAGTCATGGGCTTCGAGGATATGTTGGCCCACATTCCAACTCTAACTCCAGCTTCGGCTCCAGCTCTGGCTCCGGCTCCAGCTCCAGCTTCGACTCCAACTCTCGATGATGATGATGATGATGTAGATTTAGGAGACTTTTGATGTATTTTATTTTCTTTGAAAAATATTATAATAAATTTTATTCAATAATAAAATTTTAGAATTTTAGAATAATTTTTGTATTTATTATATTTTCTTATGTTATATATTTATATTTATCAGATAAAATATATAAAAAATAAAAATTTTATTTTTTTAATTATTCAAGATCTACGGTAGCGATTTTATAATCGCTGTCATATCCGTGTCAACTGCTACCATAGGTCCCTGATGCTAATGGTACCAACCACTGCATTAGATCTATGGTAGTGGTTAAGAAACTGCTGCTATAGATTATCTATGGCAACGGTTATGTAACCACTGCTATAGATAACTTATGGCAGTGGTTACATAACTACTGCTATAGGTCAATCTATTGCAGTTGTTTATAAACTGCTGCAATAAATGTTGCCATAGAGCTACGATGATGGCCGTAATAGCAGCGATTAGAGAACCGTTGTCATAGCTTATGGTAGTGATTTTTAGGACTATGGCAGCGGTTATGAACCACTGTCGTAGCCCTATTTTGTAGTAGTGCGATCATGTACAATACATGATTGGTGACTTAGGCCCCATCCCTCATCTGAGCATTGAAAATGGCATAATTTATTTTGTACCTTTCAACATCGTCAGATGTGCCAAAGGAATCATTCAACATTTGAAGCATCTCTTATGGCTGGGTATTTTCGAACCTACCGTTGAACTCGTCGTTCATTGCCGCCAACATTATGCATCAAATGATGGTGCAGTCGTTGAGCCACTTCTGATAAGTATCTTATACTGCTCTTCTAGCATTCGGAGCTGGCTCCTCAGGTGCTAGATCCGTTACTATATAAAGGATCTACTCATGCTTCAGGATAATTTTCAATTTATGATACCAGCTATCAAAGTTGGGTCCCACTAATTTATCATTATCTAACAATGATCGGAGCGACAGATTAGTGGTCATTTTTGTACAAAAAGAAAAAATCAAACCTAATTAGTATATGAATCAATTATCCTAAAGACATAGACTTTAGTTTAAAGATTCTTCCACTATTTTATACGAATTGATAGCCTCTACCTCCAATTCAAGAAATTACTTTAATTTCTTAGTAGGTACTAGAATCTACATAGACTGCACATAAGCCCAATTTTGGTTGGTCAATCCATATGTATCTATGGGTAGATTAAAAAGTAATTATTTCTCTAAACAATTTTTAGTAATTTTAATTTTGCCCTGGAGACCTAATTAGTAGGCTTTGGCCTCCACTGAAAAAGTCTGGTTAGGTCCAACCATTAATATGACCACATTTGATTTTATCTAACCAATAAATGATTAAGTCCGACTTTGGTCGGCCAACCTAACCACCATCAGAAAAACTTAACCAAATTATCATTTGATGAATGATAATTTTATTAGTCAATAATCACCAAGCCTTTGGGCCTCCAATGATCATTACACTAGTGAACCCATTATCACTCAACTTAATGGGAGATTATGATTTAGTTATCTATATAACTATTTCATTTTTAAGGATCTAATAATTTTAGAGGATTTAATTAACATATTTTAAGAAGAGGGAGAAATACAGTGAGCCAATTTCGATCCTCCCACTAACTTCACAAAGTCAAATTAAAAAGGATCTAATCTAAGTTGGCATCAATCAGAATGATTTACTTAATTGATATGGATGAGCCTAAATCATCAAGTGATCTAATCAAAATCTAATTCACTAGGATGGCTAGGTAAGTAAGATCAGTGGAAGGGATATGCCATTAACTAATTAAAGATCGAATCAATGCGGATAGCTTTCAATTAAAAATTAGTGGTCAAACTGTCAGACTTATCTTAGACACTATCTGATTAATTAGTTTTAATTTGATCAACCTAATAATTATGGGTTTGACCATGTAGCCACAAATCAAGTCCATTTGGTTCTCGTTAAATGCATGAACTTGACTAACTACAACTATTGTAATTAATTCTATAGAGTCCTTGACCAAATCTAAATTAATATTTAATTAAATTTGATCAATTACCCTAAATTAGTCCAATTTTTTTAACTAACCTTAGATCTAATCTAATTAATAGATCTAATTCAACTAACCCAATAACCCATGTTTTATGATTGATGACTTAGAGTCTTAATTCATAATTCTAGATACTAAATCATTATACTTAATTTTAATTAAGTTTATAGGCTGACGGTTAGGGTTCAACATTTTAAAAATATTTTTTAAAATTTTAAAAGATTCTTTACAACTTAGCATTGTTCACTAATTGAGTCAACTCACTTTAAAATTGAATTGGCTCTTTCACAAATAATACTAGTTGTAGGGTTTAATCTGAAACTATATACACTACATAATACTAAATCATGAATCAAACTTTAGATCCTATCTAAACATGCATTCATGATAAAAAAATTAGATTAAAATCTTATTTAATTAGATAATAAAAATATTAGATCAGATCTAAGATTTTACGATTAACGATTTAGATCAGCAACGTACCAGGACAATCTTTTTACTATAGGGGATAAATCCAATAGCAGGATAATGTTCAATCCATATGATCTTGATTTTAATTTTTAGATCTAATTAATTAAATTATTAGACTAATATTTAGATCAAATTTAAATTATCAATCTAAACATGCAAGTATATCATGTTTAGCGAACCTTGCTCTGATACCATTTGAAGGATATAGCGCAAGATTTGCAATGCTACTTTCAAAATTTTTTTTCAAAAATAGCTAAAATATAGTAAAAAATTAATTAATTTAATTAATTAATTATTGATCATATCAGAATATTAAGTTCTATACTAAGGATCTAAACATAATATCCATGCATTCATATAGATCTGAATGATAAAACTATGCAGCAAACTCTTTACGACATCTATCTATTCAGGACATAATACCATTTCATGGGTAGCTGATCACCACAATCTAAATCCACCAAAAAAAGCTTTGGTGTTGCATCATAGCCACACATGTGTCCAACCTCTACGGTTGGTCTACATGGAGCTCCTGATCCCGATCAGCCCCTTTGGAGTGCTAGCTCCTCGATGGGGCCTTCGACGGCTAATCACGATCGATCCAATTGATTGTTCACTTTTTAATTTTTTGGATACTTTAAAAAATTAGAACTCATTCTTTGGAGGATGATGAGATGGTGTACAAAGTTTGGTAGTGATCTGATGGTCATGGCACTCGATCTCTCCACCTAAATCCAGATTCTCAAATCTTGGATTTCACTCGACCCAAAAATCCTGATGCACTGAAAATCCTCTCACGCCCTCTCTGTGTGGAGTTTTTCTATGAAATAAGTTTCAATAGAAAAAAAACTTTCAAATCTATAAACATTATTTAGATCATATCTAAAAATTAGATATCCTTAGGGATGAAAATTAGAAGAGAATAGAAGCATGAAGGAAAAATAAAGTGCTATAGGACCCTGCTCACCTTCACTCCAAGATTTTTTTCGCCCAAAACCAATACCCAATCACTTTCAAATTTTTATCATGGATGGTAAACCCTTTGACTTCATGCACAAAAATCCTTATAATTTATTGCATGAAAAATAAGTGGAAATGCTATGTGGAGTGGATAGATTAAGATTGGTTGAACTAGTTTCAACCAAATTTTAATATTTGAATTCAAATGCAAGCCTATCCAATTCCAATGTCCATACCACTTATTTTACATGCAGAAGGACTTTTCTTTTGTGTGCATGCCCATTTTTCAGAAAAAAATTGACGACCAAAAAAAGAGAAGGGCATGGAGATAAAGATAAGAGGGAGAGGGAGGTTTCAACGAAACCAATATCTTTGAATTCAAAATTTAAAAAAAGTTTGAACTAGTCCAACACTTGACCAGGTCGAAGAGAGAAAGAAAGGGGGCACAAATTTCTTCTCTTTTTGAGAGAAACTTACATATAAAACAAAGGTGCACATGGGCAAGGTAGAAAAGTCAAACATGAGGTGGCGCATGGGAAGGTTTGAATTCAAACAAGGTCTGAATTAGTCCAAGTTAGTTTCAACCAAACCAAATTAATTTAAAATCAACTAGACCAAATTAAATCCAATCAAATTAGGCTTAACCCAATTTATTTAATTTTTAAATAAATTAAAAATTAATTTAGTCCAGTCCTTGATCAAATTAGGATCAAATCTCACATAGGATCAACTCAGAGTCCCAGTCCATCAGGACTTTAGATCAGCCATCAGATCAGGTAGTAACTCTTATTGTGTGTGACCCCATAGGTTTGAATTCTAAGCTGATAGCATAAAAATTAATTTTCTATACTAATTGATGTGACTATCTAGCAATGGTATCCAACATCCGGATAGGTCAAATTTGTCGCAACACAACATCGACGAACTTATGGAATATGGTTATCGTATAATTCATTCCTATGATCTCTATGTAATAGATGACTCAGGGTTAGATTGTCAGTCTTAGTAAATACATCCATGTCGTATCTCAAAGTAATTAGTTTCATGACTCCTCACTAAGACTACCCTAGTCAAGATTTTACTAAATTAAAACATAATTGAACACAGCTCCTGAAAATAGGAGTGGTCAATCTCATCTTGATACATGCATTGACTCCTCAAGTACTTGACAGAGCTCTAAAATTTTTCATTATTGAATTAAAAATTCAGATAGTTCGGTACTAAAGCACAGTAAGTTGCTTGAAAGTCACCGTGGTGATCTCAGGTTAGAGGGACACTTATATCCATATTCCATCAGAGCTAATCTTGATAGGAGAAAAACTTTAGAGTTGATCACATTCAGTGCAGATGTATCCATACATCTCACTTGCATGCCATACCAGTGTCTCAACACTCCTTAGTTACGAGAACAATCAATCTATATGGCATACAATAACATATACTCGATAAACATTGTCATCCTTAGTAATAATGTATTATTTAATCATGAACAATTTAAGGACTAAACGATAAATCTTCTTTTGTCAAATTTAGATAGTCCTAAGAATTTCATCACAACACATGAGTTCATTAGAAGATAATAGAATTTATGATGAAAAATATCAAAATAACTTTTATTAATTTATAATTTATATACAATTATAAATGTATAGTCCAACCATCAACATGCTGATGATTGGCTTTAGGACACATTTCCAACATGGAGATTATGTGCGCATGAAGATTGTTGGCACCCCTTGGCATGGGGCGCCTCTTATTTCATCCTTGTCCACTTAATTCCATACACATAAAATTATATGGCATAGGTTTCTGATGACTAAGAGGTGTAGAAGAATCCTTCCACCTCTTAATCACCTTTTAGTAATTGAATTAAATGGATAAACTTGAACCCTTGCCGTCCCCTCTAATCTTGGTGCCACTTGGACTTAGAGTCCAAATGGTTATGGACTTTTGTCCAATACCCAATGCTCATCATTTATCCATGGCATTTCTAAATTGGCACCTCCTTTATGGGCTATTAGATGGCCAATTGATGGAACAATAACCATTAGATTGTGTGGATGCCCCTTAAGAATTTTAGCGACTCTTTGAAAAACATGGGGAATTATTTCTCCAAAGAGTCCTTCTGTAGATGTTTGCCACTTGTCCTAATTTAATCAAGGGGCACAAGAACAAAGGAGGCGGTGTGAGATGCTTCTTGAGAAGGCATGAGATGATGGGAAAAGTGAAAAAAATGATCTAGGATTTCATGAACATATTTCAAAACTTTTTTCAAAATTAGTTAGCAAAAATAATAAATTAATCATATTAATTTATTAAAATACATGAATTAATCCTAGATCTTGGATCTTATCTCATGATCTATGCATGCTATTAAATTTAAAATTAAAAATCAAGCAAAGATAATATTGATCACATCAACATCAAAGCTATACTAGATTTAATCTAGAAAAAAAGAAGATCAAATCTCTCTTACCTTTGTAAGTTGAGTTCTTCAACTCACTGATCCGAGGCTGAGGTCATCTCTCTGAGCCGCACTTGTGTCCAGCCTCTATAGGATGTCCACATAAGTTTTCAATCATCAATTTGAAGTTCAGTGATAGAAAATCAGCACAGCATGCTAGTACTGTGCTGATCCTTCTTTATTGGCTAATCAGAAGCCTTCTTCTCCAAATCTTGGACCCTCTAATAATCAAAAGAAGAAGTAGAGGATTTGAAAAGGAAATCACTCTTTTAAAATCTCACAAAAGGAGGAAGAAGAGAATCAAGAAAAACCCTAGAGAAGAATCCTTTCTTCTCCTTTCTTTTTCTCTCACCAGGACATAACAGTTTCTATCTCAATGAAGTACCACACCAAGATTCTCTTTGCACCCAAGCTTCCCACATCCCAAACTTCTCTCTTAGGTCTAAAACTTAAAAATTCATACCCTATCTATCTTTAAATAGGGAGTTATGATAGAGTCCTTATTTAGGTCAAATACCTAGAAAGGTAGATCTAAATTGAGCAAGGATTGGGGCACCCAACTCTTGGGCATCCCCTCTTTATTTTTTTTTGTAGACTTTAGGGAATATGTGCAAAAGAAAGTCTTCTATTTCTCACAAAAAAATTAAAGGAAAATCAGATGATTTGGTACCTCAAAGAAATAAGGAAAGATGATATGTCAAACTCTATCCAATAGAGACCTAGGTCAAAACAACTTATTTGTTTTGATCTATTCCACAACTAATTTTCTTCTAAAATAGTGAAAGACATAAAAAGGCTGTAGATACTCTCTTGAAATAAAATTTTTCATGAAAATTTTAAGAAAATTGGCATGGGGGGGGCATGGAAAGTAAGATGGTGCAAGATGGAGAAATCCTAGTCATACTAGGACTTCTAGTTTTGACTTGGTCCAACTTATTATTTGAATCCAATTAAATCAAAGCTAATGTAACCCAATTAGAGATGATCTTAGTCCAACTAAAAAACAAATTAAATTAGATTAAATTAAATTTAAATCTAATTTAATTTTTAATTAAATAAAAAATTGGGTGCATACAAGTCCTAATTGAATAGAGACTTGTTCTTCCTTGTAATTGGCTTATTCAATAAATCAATTGGACTTGATCCAATTAAGCCCAAACTAAATCTAATTAAATCATATTCAATTAGACTTAATCTTAGCCCTCTAACTTAATCAAATTAAGTTAATTAGTAATTTAATTGCTAATCGATCCTCCTATAATATTTTTACTAGGTCAAACATTAATCGTATTGATTGTTTGACCGTAGAACGATTCTAAATTATTGATCAACCATCCGATCAGATTGAGATCTTTTATGTGGGTGACTCCATAGGTTTGAACCTAAGTCAGTAGTATAAGAATAAATTTTTATATCAATTAAAGTAACCATCTAGCAATGATACCCAACGATCGGATATGTCGATTGTATAAAGCAACACTCTTAGAACCCATGTGGATATGATTTCCATATAATTCATCCTCTTGACCTAAATGCTTATACAACAACTCAGAGTTTAACTATCAATCCTGATTAGATCATCCATATTATATTTTAAAATACCAAATCCATCTCATGGATTATCCTGGCCAAGATTTTGCTAAATTGAAATATAATGATGCATTTTTTCCAAACTCTTAGAGTGATCAATCCCATCTTGATCACTCACCAACTTCACAGGTACTTGACTGTGTCAAAAATTTTCATTAACTAAATTAAAAATTTAGATAGTCCAGCATCAAAGTATAATGAGTTGCTTATAGGCTACCATGGTGATCTTAGGTCTAAGAGACACTTATATCCATATTCCATCAGAGTAATTCTTGATAGTAAAATGCTCTAAAGTTGATCACGTTCAATGATGATATACCCTTATATCTCATCTGTATGCCATACCAGTGTCTCCATACTTTTTGGTTAAGAGAAGAATCAACCTATGGGGCATACAACAATCTATGCTCGATAAACGTTGTCATCCTAATTAACAACGTATCATTTGATCATAAATAGTTTAAGGACTAATTGATAAATTTTTTTTTATCAAAACTAAATAGTCCTAAAAATTTTATCACAACAAAGAAGTTTATTAGAAGATGTAGACTTTATGATGAAAATATCATAATATTTATTTTATTTAAAAATAAATTATTTATAATTATAAAATTTCATAACCGTCAACAGGTTGATGATTGACTTTGAAACATAATTCTCAATAATCCCCACTTGTCCTAAATCCACTAGGTATAGTATCTAATACTTATCTTTGACTTATGATTATCGAACTTCTTTACTGCTAGGGCTTGAGTGAAGGGGTCGGCTAGGTTCTTCTTTTTGTCAATCTTCTAAAGATTGACATCACCTCGATCCATGATCTTTTAGACTAGGTGATAGCAGCATAGTATGTGCTTCGTCCACTGATGTGCCTTCGATTCCTTCACCTAAGTAATGGCACCAGTGCTGTCGTAGTAGAGTAGGATCGAACCATCAAGAAAAGGTGCTACTTTGAGCTCGATGATGAACTTCCTCGGCCACATAGCTTTTTTCATGGTATCTGATGCTGTGATGTACTCTGCCTTGCAAATAGAGTTTGCCACAGTATGCTACTTGAAACTCTTCCAGCATATGGCTCCACCATTTAGGATAAAGATATAATCCGACATGCTTCTACTATCATCATAGTTAGATTAAAAACTAAAATCTATAAATCTCATTAGTTTTAGATATGATTCACCATAAACTAGCCACTGATTCTTAGTATTTCTTAAATACTTAAGGATGGTTTTCACCACCTTCCACTAGTTCTTCTTTGGATCAGATTGATGCCTACTCACTACTCCTAGTAAGTATGCCACATATGATCTCATACATGTCATGGCATACATGATAGATCACACTACCCAAGCATATGGGAATCTACTCATACACTCTCTCTTTAGGAGTTCTCGGATAATCCTTCTTGGAGATAAATTTCATGGCCTATCAAAAAATAGCCCTTCTTAGAATTCTCCATGCTAAACCTCTTCAGTACAGTTTCTATGTATATGGACTAGGATAATCCAAGTATCTTTTTAGATCTATCCCTATAGATCTTCATTCCTAGAATGTAGGATGCTTCACCCAAGTCCTTCATGGAGAACTAAAATGATAGCTAAACTTTTATTTCTTGTAGTACGGAGATGTCATTCCCAATTAAAAAAATATTTTTTACATACAAAATAAGAAATACCACTGCTGGACTATTTGTCCATTTATAAATGCAGGGCTCTTCTCCATTCTTAACGAAGCCATATATTTTGATCATCTTATCAAAATGTATGTTCCAACTCTGAGATGCTTACTTCAATCCATAAATGGATCTCTTAAGCTTGCACATTTTGGACTTATCTATGGATGTGAATCCCTCAAGTTATATCATATACACCTCTTCAGTTAGCTCTCCATTTAGGAAAGCTATTTTTAAATCTATTTATCAGATTTCATAGTCTAGATGGATAGCTATCGCAAGCATAATCCGAATGAATTTGAGCATTGCCATGGGAAAAAATGTCTTATCATAGTCAATACCATAACATTGATGATATCCCTTGACAACCGAATGGACTTTATAGATCTTCATATTTTTATCTACGTCCCTCTTTCTTTTGAAGATCCACTTACATTCAATGGATTTAACCCCTTTAGGTGGATCAATCAATGTCCATACATTGTTGATCTTCATAGATTCTATTTTGGATTTCATGGCCTCAAGCTATTTCTCAAAATTAGGTCTCTATATTATATCTATATAGGTGATCAGATTCTCATCATTCTCATCGAGTTCAATAAAATTATCATCTCAGACTAAGAAACTACTATATCTATCCAACTGATGTGGTACTCTATCGGATCGTCTTAATGGCATAGGTACACTAGGCTCTGAATTTGATCTAATCAAATTTAGTTTTGATTTAGCTACTGGCGTCGGTCTTTCTATTTGTTGAACTTCGTCAAGTTCAACCTTAGAGATAATAGTTCCTTCACCAAGGAACTCTTTTTCTAAAAAGATTGATTTAAGGCCGACAAACATCTTTTATTTATCAGCATGATAGAAAATATACCATTTGGTTTCTTTTGGATATCCTATAGATGTGCACTTATCAGACTTAGGTCCAAGTTTATCTGTGATTAACCATTTTACATAAGTCGGGCACCCCAGATCCTAAGGTGTGAAAGTGCTGACTTACATCCTGTCCATATCTCATATAGAGTTTTAATTACATATCTACTTAGAATCCTATTTAAAAAATAACAAGTCAATTCAAGTGCATATTCTCAGAAGGATATCGACAAGCTAGCAAAATCCATCATGGATTGAACCATATCCAACAGAGTTTGATTTCTTCTTTTAGACACACCATTATGTTATGGTATCCTTGAAAGAGTCCATTGAAAGAGAATTCCATTCTCTCTTAGATATTGAGAAACTCATCAAAATGATATTCACCTCCTCGATCAGAATGAAGGATTTTAATACTCTTTCTAGTTTATTTTTCTACTTCATTTGAAAATCATTTGAACATTTCAAATGAATAAGATTTATGTTTCATCAGATAGACATATTCATACTTGGATAGATCATCTATGAAAGTGATAAAGTAAAGATATCTACCTCTAGCACTTGTGCTCATAGATCTACATATATCAGTATATATAAGACCTAAGAGCTCAGTGGCTTTGTCATCTTTTTCAGTAAAAGGTAACTTGGTTATTTTTCTAAGAAGATAAGACTCATATGTTGAAAGTGATTTATAATCACTAACTTCAAGAATTTTCTCTTAAGTCAACTTGTTTATCCTATTCTTGTTAATGTGACCTAGCCTATAGTGCTATAAGTAGATATCAGACACACTACCTAATCTAGGGTGCTTGCCAATGGAGTGGACTATATTAATAGGTTATGATATCATGTATATCCCATTGTTCAAATATTCAAAAAATATAGTAATACTATTTAAAATGATATTACAAAGTTCTTTCTTTATTGAAATCTCATAATTATTTTTGGTCAAAAGGCCTGTAGAAATGATATTAAAAAAAAAAATAGGACAAAAATGATAATCACTAAGAATAATAGTATAAGATTCAAATACAAGTTTTAAGATTCCTAATATTAGAACTGAAACTGGTCTTCCATCTTCAACGTTCAGAAACCTCTCATCTTGTTCGAATCTCCTACTGACCTACAACCCCTACAATGAATTATAAATATGGTAAGGGCTATCGGTATCCAATATCCAGTCAGTAATATCATAAATTAAAAAATTATAAGAAATTATCATATAAATATCTTGTCCAACAATAGCTTGTTTCTTTCTTAGACTGTTTGGATCCAAGGAGGCAAGGTACTGAGGATAGTTCCTCTTCTAATGCCTTCGCTTCTTACAGAAGAAGCACTCCACTTGATTTTTATGAGGCTTTTGCTTCTTGATCTACCCCTGCACAGGTGTCCCAGCCTGAACTTATACCTTTTTGGACTTCTTCTTCTTGTTCTTCTTTCCTTTCTTAAAGGGTCAAGAATTAGAAGAAGACTCTTCCACTAAGTTCACCAACTTTTTGTGGAGCTGGTGATCCTTCTCAAAGTTCTGAAGTAACCCCAGTAACATGTGGTAGTTAACTGGTTTTGTCATTCGATAATGAGTAAGAAATAGAAGATAAGACTTAAGCAACGAGTTTAAAATTACATCTTTTCCTAGCTGCTCAAGCAAAAAAAAGTCAAGCTTGCTTGAATGCTCTACCCGCTCAATCATGTACAGTACATAATCAATGACTGAACCTCCATCCCTCATCCTAGCATTGAAGATGGCACAACTAGTCTTGTGCCTCTCAACATTATCGAATGTACTAAAAGACTCATTCAATACTTGAAGCATGTCTTTTGACTAAGCTGTCTCAAACCTACGACTGAATTTATCACTTATAGTCGCCAGCATAATACAATGCACCATGGTTCGATCATTAAGCCACTTCTGGTAAGTATCTCTGACTGATCCACGTGCATTAGGAGCTAGCTCTTTGGATGTCGGATCTATCAAAATATATAAGATTCGTTCATGCTTTAGAATAATTTTCAACTTACGGTATCAGTTACCAAAGTTGGATCCCACTAGCTTATCATTATTCAATAATGATCAAAGCGAAAAGAAAGTGACAATATCTACACAAAGAAAAATTAAAATTTAATTAGTAAATAATTTATTAAATCTAAAGATTTAGACTTTAATCAAAAGATTTTCTCACTATTTTATTCGAATTGGTAGCCTTCACCTCCGATTTAAGGAATTATCCTAATTTCTTAGTAGATACTAGAAACCACATAGACTGCACATAAGCTCAACTTTGATTGGTCAATTTATATACATCTAAGAATAGATTTATAATCAATTATTTTTTTAAATAATTTTTAATAATTTAATTTTGCCTCAGTTTCTAATCAGTAGGCTTTGGCCTCTACTGAAAATGTCTAGTTAGGTTCAACCATTAACATGACCATACTTGATCCATCTAACCAATGAATGATTAAGTCCAACTTTGATTGGTCAACCTACCCATCATTTAAAAAGATGCAGCCAAAAAATCATATTATGAATGACATTCTATTAGCCGATAAGTATCAAGCATTCGGATCTCCAATGATCATCCAACTAACGAATCCATTATCACTCACTTAATGGGAGGCTATGATCTAGTTATCACCATAACTATTTCAATTTTAAGAACCTAATAATTTTAGAAGATTTGGTTAATTTAATTTAGAGAAGAGAGTTAGAAGAACCAGCTAATCATGATCCTCCCACTGACTTCACCAAGTTAGATTAAAAGAGACCATTGATAGGCTGATCTAGGAGCACCTAGATCAGTCATGTTGATTTACCTAGCTAATATGGGTCAGCTTGAATTATTAAGTGATCTAGTCAAAATATAATTTCACCAAGAAAGTCAGGTAAGTGAGATCGGTGGGAAGGTCTACCAAAGCTTATCTTAAACACCATTATAAATGGCCAGGTAATTGGATTGCCAATTAAAAACCATCAATCTAGATTACCAGGCTTATCTTAAACATCAACTGGTTAATTAATTTTGATTGAATTAACCTAACAGTTTAGGCTAGACTGTGTAGCCAAGAATCAAGTCCATTTTGGTTCTCATTAAAGACATGGACTTGACCAACTATAACTATTATAATTGATCTAGAGAATTCTTGCCCTAATCTAAGATATCTATTGATTAAATTTAGTCAATTTTCTAATCAAGTCTATTCTTTAATCTAACCTTAGATCTAATTCAATTAATAGACCTAATTTTCATTAACCCATTAACCTAAATGTTATGATTTGTGTCTTAGAATTTTCAATTCATAATCTTAGATCCTAAACAAATAACTCTTAATTCTTAATTAAGTTTTGGACTGAGGGTTGAGGTTCAGTATTTTAAAAATAATTTTTATGTTTGTAAAATATTTTTATAATATGGTTCTATCAATCAGTTGTATATTTGATTTATAATCAATATGCAAATAATATAAACATGAATCTATTTTAAATCTAATCTAAATATATTCATGTAATTCAAATTAAAATAATTTCAATTCTAATTAATCATAAATCATCTTAAATTAAATCTAATATATTTATGATGATAAAAATTAGATTGAAATATTTTAAATTTAATTATAAAATTTTTTAGATCTAATCTAAAATTTTATGATTAGGATTTTAGATTAGCACATAATAAGATAACCTTTTCACTATAAGAGGTAAATCTTAGAGCAGGACAACCTTATAAGATCAATCCATATAATCTAAAATATTTATTTTTAAATTTAAATAATTTTAAATATAATAAATTATAAATTAATTTAGATCATATCTAATAAATTTATGATTAACTTTATATCTACATGAACTAGGACAACCTTTATACTATAAGGGGTAAACCTTACAGCAGGATAATCTTATAAATTGATTTATGCGATCTATAATTTTAATTTTATATTTAAATAATATATTATAATTTAGATCTAATCTAAATAAATAATCTAAATATGCATAAAAGTCATATCATAAGAAACCTAGGCTCTGATACCAATTGAAAGAAAAAGATTTAGGATTTCATGAACATATTTTGAAACTTTTTTCAAAATCAATCAACAAAAGTAATAAACTAATCATATTAATTTATTAAAATACATAAATTAACCCTCAATCTAGAATCTTATCTCTTGATCTATGCATGCTATTAAATCTAAAATTAAAAATCAAGCAAAGATGATGTTGATCACATCAACATCAAAGCTATGCTAAATCTAATCTAGAAAGAAAAAGGAGATCAAATCTATCTTATCTTTACAAGTTGAGTTCTTCAACTCATTGATCCAAGACTGAGGTCATCACTTCGAGCTGCATACATGTTCAACCTCTATAAGATATCCATACAAGGTCTCGATTATCGATCTGAAGTTCAGTGATAGAAAATCAACACAGCATGCTAGTACTGTGCTGATCCTTCTTTGATGGCTGATCAAAAATCTCCTTCTCCAAACCTTGAACCCTCCAATAATCAGAAGAAGAAGTAAAGGATTTGAAAAAGGAATCACTCTTCTAAAATCTCACAAAAGGAGGAAGAAGATAATCAAGAAAAATCCTGGAGAAGAACCCTTTCTTCTTCCTTCTTTTTCTCTTACCAGGATATAATTGTTTGTTTCTCAATGAAGCACCATGCCCAGATCCTCTTTGCACCCAAGCTTCCTATGTCTCCAACCTATCTCTTAGGTCTAAAACTTATAGAATCTTCATGCTCTAACTCTCTTTAAATAGAGAGTTATAATAGAGTCCTTGTCTAGGTCAAATACCTAGAAAGGCAGGTTCAAATTAAGCAAGGATTGGGGCACCCAACTCTTAAGCATCCCCTCCTTATTTTTTTTTGTGGACTCTAGGAAATATGTGCAAAAAAAAGTTTTCTATTTTTCATAAAAAAATTAGAGAAAAATCAGGTGGTTTGGCACCTCAAAGAGATAAGAAAAGATAATGTGTCAAACTCTATCCAATAGAGACCTAGGTCAAAACAACTTATTTTTTTTGACATATTTCACAAATAATTTTCTTCTAAAATGATGGAAGACATAAAAAAGGAATGGATACTCTCTAGAAATAATTTTTTTCATAAAAATTCTAAGAAAATTGATGTGGGGGATATGGAAAGTAAGGTGGCGTAAGATGGAAAAATCCTAGTTATACTAGGACTTCTAGTTTTGACTTGGTCCAACTTATTATTTGAGTCTAATTAAATCAAAACTAATGCAGCCTAATTAGAGATGATCTTAGTCCAACTAAAAGTCTAATTAAATTAGAATAAATTAAATTTTAATCTATTTTAATTTTTAATCAAATTAGAAATTGGGTGCACATAAATCCTAATTAAATAGAAACTTATTCTTCCTTATAATTGGCTTATCCAATAAACTAATTAAATTTAATCCAATCAAGTTCAAACTAAATCTAATTAAATTATATTTAATTAGATTTAATATCAATCCTCTAATTTAATCATATTAAGTTAATTAGTAATTCAATTATTAATCAATTCTCCTACAATACTTGCACTAGGTCAAATATCAATCTTATTGATTGTTTGACCTTAGAACGATTCTAAATCATTGATCAATTATCCGATTAGATCGATGCCTCTTATATGTATAACCCCATAGATTCGAATCTAAGTCGATAACATATGAATAAATTTTTATATTAATCGAAGTGACTATCTACCAATAGCATCCAATGGTCGAATAGGTCAAATGTATAAAGCAACACTCTTAGAACCCATGTGGATATAATTTCTATATAATTCATCCTCTTGATCTAAATACTCATAGAATAACTCAAAGTTTAACTATCAATCCTAATTAGGTCATCCACATTGTATTTCAAAATATTAAATCCATTTCATGGATTATTTTGGCCAAGATTTTGCTAAATTAAAATACAAAATGCATTTTGTCCAAACTCTTAGAGTGGTAAATCTCATCTTGATCACTCACCAACTTTACAGGTACTTGACTGTGCCCAAAATTTTTTTTTAACTGAATTAAAAATTTAAGTAGTCCAGCACCAAAGTATAGTGAGTTGCTTGCAAGCTACCATGATAATTTCAGATCTAAGGGACACTTATATTTATATCCCATCAGAGCAATTCTCGATAGCAGAATGCTTTTAAATTGATCACATTCGATGATGATGTTTCCTTACATCTCACTTGTATGCCATACTGGTATTTTCACACTTCTTGGTTAAGAGGATAATCAATCTATACAGCATACAATGATCTATACTCGATAAATATTATTATCCTAATTAACAACGTATCATTTGGTCATGAATAATTTAAGAACTAATCGATAATTTTTTTTTATCAAAACTAAATAATTCTAAGGATTTTATCATAACAAAGAAGTTCATTAGAAGACGTAGACTTTATGATGAAAATATTAAAATATTTATTTTATTTAATAATAAATTATTTATAATTATAAAATAGCACAACCATCAGCAGGCTGATGATTGGCTTTGAGATATAATTCCTAACAAAAAGCATCTATATGCCACCTATAAATAGATGGGCGCCTAGGGGTTTTAGAATCATCCGAGAGTTTTCTTTTCTTTCTAACATCATCTCCAAGTTGTCCAAAGCCTCAATCCTCTTTCTCTTTTATCTAAGACAAGATCTTATTTTTAAGACAAGAAGTCTTCCTTTAGGGAAAAGATTAAGAAGAGAATTAGGCAAGATAAAGAGATTAGAAAGGAAAAGAAATAAAAAGTCAAGAAAGAGGAAACCCAGTTTCTTTCTCCAGGGTGTCTGAATACTTCTCTTCCTTCCCTTGTTAAGATAAGATCCTAATTAAGACAAGAAGTCTAATTTAGGATAAGGGTTTAGGAAGAGAATTAGAAAAGATTAAGGGGAGAAAGAAGTTTGAGAAATAGTAGCATTAAAGCTAACACTTGTTACAATATTTTATTGCCTAGAAAGGTTGATCTAATTAATTCTTCGTAGAAGAATTGATCAAGAGGAACCAACGTTTAAGAAGCTTGTGTCTTAATTTAGTTCTTGTGTGGATCACTATTGGAGAGCGAACACTTAGGTGCCTGAAGAAATCTCTACCAAATTTTTACCAAAATTACTATCGAAATTAGGATTTACTGATCAGGTATTTTGCTATGCTCTTTTGTTATATTAATATTATTCATATGATTATTAATCATCAAGGTAGTCCTGGTTTAGGGTTTGATGGTTAATATTTTATTATGAAAAATTTTGAAATCCATGCTTTTGTTGTCCCATCATAACCCTACAATATCTACATTTGCTTGCAAAAAGAAAATCAGGTTCTTTTGTGTTACCCAATCTAGATTAGAGCCGATCTGCACCGTATGTTCCTCATTTCCATCATTTAAGGAGATCATCATGAGCTCCTCCATCGGTCTTTCACGTTCTTCAATTAATTCATCACGGGTATCCAGCCCATCAAGTGGATAAATTTCTAAAGCCTGTGCTCCTCAAAGTGCAATGTTATAGCATTACTGAGATAGAATTTGGTCACCTCGAACTTCACCCACTCCCATATCTATAGGAAACTTCATCTTTAAATAATAAGTTAAAACTACTATTAGCATTATCGGTAGATGGGGCTTGGACAATGAGAAAATCGACCAGAGTGGATGATCTTTTTTTGAGGTCTATCCCATTATTAATTTTAAGATAGTAACTTCAACTGGCACCCGTTCGCTAGTAAAACCTGCCAAAGGCAAGTATAATTTTTGAAGATGACAAGGATCAATTTCCATCCAAACAAAAATATCATAAAACAAAATATCAGCCAAACTTCTATTATCAACTAATACATGGTATACATCATAATTTGCAATATTATTAGACAAAACTATCACATCATTATGCAAAAATTGAAGTCCTTGAGCATCTTTTTCATCAAAGGTTATTGGTTCTTCAATCTTCCACTTCTTTGCAGATTCGGTTGCTCTGATCTCTTCTTCAGCATAATGCCCCCAAGTAATGATATTAATGATTCCTGCTACTGAAGGGTTCTCTGCTATAGGTCGATCTTGCTAAGGTTGCTCTTCACGATGAGGTCATTCTTCACGAGGAGGCAATCATGGAGGGCCGGCTCTGATTCTACAGATGAAGTGGTCTAATCTTTTCCTTTGGACCATATCTTTAATTTCATCCTGAAGCTGGATGTAGTCCTCGATGTTATGGCTATATGGTAGAGATAGGACTTGCACTGATCATGACCCCTGGCACTCATCATAGGTGGTCTAGGCATATGTTCTTTGATCTCCATCAGAACTTGAGCCTTGGACGCGTTCAAATGAGTATAATTTGTGAATCTATTTGGTGGGGGTCGAGGTCGTGGTGATGAGCATCATTGATGAGGTAGACTTCTTGGTTTCCTACCTCTTGGCAGAGCTCGAGAGCAATGCCGAGGTAGAGTTTTAGATTTTTGAGAGCCTCTCCCTCGATTATCCGAGTTTGGAAGTGGGGCAGTACTTTTGTTTTCCTTGATTGGGGGTTTGGAAAGATCCCCGTGCTTCCTGAAAGCTTCAGCACGAGTGTACTTTTTAGCTCATTCCAACACCTCCGAGAAGTCTCATGGATATTTCTTCTTCAAGGAATAAAGGAGGTTGTTCTTCTAAAGTCTTTCTTGAAAAGCAGTCATGGCAACTGATTGATCTAAGTCATGAACTTCAAGCATAGTTGCATTAAAATGAGCCATATATTCCTGGATCAACTCATTCTCTCTTTGCTTGATATGAACTAGAAAGGAAGATAGCCGGCATTGTCTCTTACTTATTGTGAAGTGGGTGACAAATAACTAGCTCATCTGATCAAAGGAGTAAATAGAACTGGGTTTCAGGCCAAAAAATCAATCTTGAGTTATTTTTCTTAATATAGAGGACAAAGCACGGCACATGATCACATTGTTGGCACACCTTGCAGCAATAGAAAAGTTTTAAAACCATCTAGATGATCTATTGGGTCTGTCGACCCATCATAGGTTTCCTTTTGGGGCATCTTGAAATCCGCAGGTAAAGCTTCTCACATGATTTCTTCGACAAGAGATAGATCAATACAAAGATCAAGAATGTCTGCTTGTTTTATAGTTTGGTTATGCAAGACTTTAATTTTGCAGTTCATCTCTTGAAATTAACGATCCACATCACCATCATGGATGGTAAGATTTTCAACATGGTGTGCTGGTGATCATGCTGTGGTCGAATCTCTCTTGGAACAGGGAGTAGGTGATGCCTCCTACATCTAGGACTCCACGGTCCACTTTGTTGAGTTTGCCTCTCCCAATCTGGGCTCTGCCATGAAGATCTAGGTAGGTGGTGCGAGTGAGATAATTGTACAGATTTTGGTTGTCACATAGTCTCGATTGCTGCTATCAGTAATCATACTTGATTAACTAGAGATGCTAATTGGTCCCGAGCAACCGACTGTGTCGATGGAGAAGATGGTGGTGGGGTCGGTGGTTGTGATGCTATTGCATGATTTTTGTCTATATCCCTGACCACATGTGAAGCAACAGATCATGCCGATCACCCAAAAGTCATTCTCTTTAGAGGCATAATGCACAGCAATGCTCTTTCTCAAAAACATATGGTGAAAGGTTCATGCCCTTCCTCTAATCTGTTGCCGCTAGAATCTGATTCTTCATCAAAGAAGCTGGAGTTGAGTTGATGTTCTTTGAGTGGAAAATCTACAAAAGAAGTCTTGACCAGAAGTGGCTTTAACAGGAATCCTCCGATGTTCAAGTCAGATTTAGAGGAACAAAAAAATAGAGCATTGAATATTAGGATTTACGTACCTTCGAGGGTCCCTCTTCTTAGCCTTTTATAGATAATAGAGATGATTGGATCAACTCGATGATGTGTTACTCCTTTTCAATTTAGGTATGTCATGGTGAATTTTTAGGCCAAGATTCTCGGGATGTGGTTGTTATTCTTTTTTTATTTACTCATAATCAACTAGATAGAGTTGCAATTGGAATAGGATCTTGAAGCCATAGCTAATTTTGAGTAAGACTCTCTTTTGAGAGTTCTATGCACGTAGACAGAGTCAAAGATGATAAAATAGATCTAGGTTGAATGCCAAAGTATAGGTCAGCTAAAATAAGAGTTCGCTGGGAAAAGAAGTTCAGCAAGAACAGTAGCTCGATAGAAATATTAGTTCGATGAAAATAGTGGCTCGGTAGGAACAGTGGCTCGATGATTACCACTTAGTCTTGTACCTTGTACCAAGCTCGAAGAGCAAATCAGCACACATAAGCCAAACTGTGGTTTGGAGACCTCCTCAGTCGACGTGCTTATTGAAGATCATTATAAAGTACTTCGAAAGAGAATGAAAGAACATAGGTTTTCTGGCTCACTATATTTCAGAAAGAACCATATAGATTTCATGATGAAGTTGTCTTCGAAAAGATTCTTATAGATCTTCTGATGAGGTACACTTTAGAAAGACCTTTATAGGTCTTCTGACGAGGTATACTATGGAAAGATCCTTATAAGTCTTCTAACAAGGTAGTAGATCTTCAACCAAAGTGGTTCTTATCTAAATTATCAGAATATACTATGTAATCAACTGAAGTTATTTTTCCACCGAAGTTGGTATGATTGTCAATGTATTACCAAAATTACCATTTTTTGCAAAGATTACTATGTGTCAGTCATCTAAAGATCATAATCTTACCCCCCAATAAAGCACGTTAGGATGCTTGATTTTATTTATTTATTTTTTAGTTTTTTTTGTTAATCTAGATGGCATATTAGTTTTTGGTTCGTATAAAGTGAATATGATGTGATTCTATCTATTTTGTATTCTAACTTTATCAAAGAGGGTTTGATGGTGGGTTGAGAGATTTGAGAGCCAACATAAATCTAAACCAACCCTTGTTTTCCCTAGGACCAATAAGGCATGCATTTGTTCCCTCAATTGTGAATTAGTTCATTTTCTTAGAGCTTTTCATCATCATGCCACTACTTTTTTTTTAGTTGAGATCACAACCAAGCCTTATTGGAGACAAGACAATCCACATCTCTACCCTTATAATCTTTCTCTTTTTTTTCATCGTCACATGAACTTGTTACCATCGACCTATAACCTGTCAAGAATCATCAAGTTTCCACATCCAATTCATTTCTCTTTTTTGGTGACACCTCCTATTTTAATGCTCATCCCATCTCCTCCCCTCTTCGAGTCTTAAAAATCTTTCCACAGTCCCCATCTTTCTTTGTTTACCACTTGAGTCACTAACAATCCTACAAACTATGCCACTTAACCTGTAGTTAAACCCAAGCTTTATCCTTCAATCCCTTATTTTCAAGATGAGCTTTTTTTTATGTTTTCTATTTCAAACAAGCCTTGTTTCACCTTGGCCCAATGTTACCACTATTGGATGCTATTGGTCCTCCTATTGCTATTTGCTGCTACCATCATCAGACGACCTCTTGTCACTTCCTCTTCCTTATTCATAGGAAGGCCATAAAGAACCCTTTCCCCTCTCTATTTCTTTCTCTCTCTTCTTATCTCTCTTTTTCTTCTTATCTCTCTTTCTCTTCTCTTGCTTCATGTATTTTGATGAACCCCAATAGAGGGTTCCTCCCTCTCTCTCTTCCTCTCCATGTCCTTTAATCAATCCTGGTAAAGGCTCTTGAATCAATTGGGCCTCCACCCTAACCTTTACTAAGGCCTCCATCCCAGTCTTTAATAGGCATCACTGAACCCCACTGTTAATAAAGAATATAGTATTGATTTTTCTATATATGAATGTTTTTATAAATGACTATAGTTTTAAAATTATAGTCGTAGAATGAGATCAACTCTTAAACTAGAATTTTTCATTTAGATATTATAAATAAAATCATGTCATGTATGAAAATTTAATATGTTTATCAAAGATTTGAATTAATTAGTGTGCTGAATTGATTTTGAGCTTTGAACTTTCTATAAAATATTGTTGTCTTATTATGAGCTAGAAATATAGTCATATTAATACTCCATCATAGGCTAAAAATACAACACTCTCATTATGAGTTAGAAAGGTGAATGTGGCTTAGTCCAAAAATTGAAATAATTTGTTAGCTTTTATCATAGAAAACAAAAATTATATGGGGCAGACACTATAGAGAATCATAAGAGGTGGGATTCTTTTTGTGCCATTTTTTTTCATCCATTTTAAAAAGAAAACTCAGAAGTCAAATTTGGATGAGAGGATTCCTTCAAAAGGAGATTATTAGTTCCATAATTTAAAAAAAAAAAATAAAAAAAAAGACTGTCCATATTATTTTTCTTGCTCATCAAGCCTCTTAATCTATCCTCTTCCTTATCAAACCATCTTTTTCATATGTGAGGTCCTCCTCCCAAGTCCCTTTCTCCACCAAATCCCAAGCACCAAAAGAGATCCTTCTTGAGAAAAAAACTATCTATATCTTCTTTTTTTCTCACTAAACCTCTCAATTTATCCTTTTTCTCATTAAACCATCTCTCCCATCCATGAGGTCTTCATCTCGAGTCCTTTTTTCCTCTTTCAAATCTCTTTTTTTTTTTACCAAGATCCTTGCATCTAAGAGTTCATGAAATCTAAAGAATGGTATATATACAATTTCTTATTTTAGGCAAAGCTAGAAAGTTCTCTTCATCATTTTGATAAATTATTTCTTCTCTTTTTTTCTCATAAATTATGCTAGAAAAAAATTGGAAGACTCGAGATATGAGATTACAATTGTAGCACAAGTCCTTTTCAAAATGTGGAGCACCCCACACCAAAAACTATGGTATTAGTTCAATTATTTTCTATATTTTATCTCCTATTCACAATGCTAAATTACATTGCTCTACATATGCAAATATCCATATATTACTTAGTGCTTGTGCAAATACATGCAACATTTTCAAATAATACATACTTATAGCAAGCTAAAATTATAATAAGAATGATTGTATGCATAATTTTTTTTATATAGATCTTATTATTTATTAATATATATTCAAAAGTTCATTGATATATGTATATCTAGTATCATGAACATAGATAACTTATCGGTTAAGTTTACTTGTAATTACCAAGGTACTACTTTTGAATATATTACCATAGTTGTTGTTATTTTAGAGGACTTGACATGTTATTTTTTTGAATTATTTGATATTCATAGATATATATTCGAGATGAAAGCTCACTACAAAAGATGATTGTTGGTTCACATTCGAACCCAAAAGTTAGTGTGGTGTTTACTTCAAAAGAAGGAGCATCTAAATTTTATAATTTATCTATGAAGAGAATTGATTGTAGTGTTCGCAAGAGTCACCATAGGATCAAAAAGGATGGAAGTATACACAGCAAAATATTTTTGCATAGTAATGAAGGTACTTATGCTACTCATCGCATATATTGTCTAAGAAACCACAAGCCATTAAGAAAATAAATTGCATGGCTCGTTTAAATTCAAATTGATTATAAGAATTTATGGATTCCAAGTAAAGTTATCATTGATCACAATCAACTTCTAACAAGTCTTGACAAAATATATATGTTAACATCATATCGCAAAGTACACCCATTTATAAGATGGTTCTTTATCAGATGGAAAAAGTAGGAGTAAATCCTTCACAATGTTATAATTTTTTTTTGAAGGATCCTAAGATATCAAACATGTTGTGTTTACAAGAATTGATTACTCTAACTATTTATGTATAAAGAGAATAAGACAACTTAAGGTTGGAATTTTGGATTATTTCAAGAGGCAGTTAGAAGATCCTTCATTTTACTATACTATAAAGTCGATGAAATAGGGCAAGTGGCTAATTTCTTTTGGGTTGATGGGAGATCAATTATGGACTATGCATATTTTTGGGATGTGGTTTCATTTGACATTACTTTTAAGACAAATAAATATGAAATGCCTATGGTTGCACTTTTTGGTATTAATCATCACATGCAAATGATTATGTTTGGGGCAGCTATATTATTTGATGAAATAATTGATTCATTTGTTTGATTATTAGAATCTTTTTAGTTGCAATGTCTGAAAAACAACCCAAAACAATCTTCATAGATTAGTATGTTGCCATGTTAAGGGATATCAAAATGGCCCTACTCACCATCAGATATTGTTGAGAGTCCTTTTGTGCCTATATGACAACAATACAACAAAGTGAGAATATGAATAGTCATTTCAATAGCTTTTTTGGTAAAAAGTTATCTCTTTTAATATTTATAGAAAGGTATGAGAAAGCAGTAAATCTATTTTGAAAGAAGAAATTGTATGAAAATTTTAAATCAAGACAAACAAAATCAGTTGTCTGTATCCATGGACTATATACGTTAACAAAAGTAGCTGAAAAATATACAAGGCATCTTTCTAGTGATTTCAAAGAAGAATTCGGGAGCCAACTTGCATGTCTTTGTGAATGTATAGGATGTGAGAGTGGTAATTATACTTATAAGATCACTCTACTAGATGGTTGTTATCTTGGTTTTGTTGAATTTAGTTCACTTGATGGCTTAGTTAAATATAGTTATTTAAAATATGAGAGTATAGGCATTTTATGCTTGCATGCATTGAAGCTTCTTTATCATAACAATGTTCTCCATTTGCTTTCTAAATATATACTAAAATAATAGACTAAGTATGCAAAAGATAGAGCATTGTCAAGCATCCATCAACTAGTTGTCCATTTAGATGGCAAAAAAATATTGACTTCCCATTGTATCAAACTATGTCAAAAGGCAAGTGCTATTACAGTCAAAGATGCTATTTTAAGTGACATTTTAAATATAGTAGAAAATGGATTGGATAAATTGACTATATAGCGGTAGAAAGGATGCTATGTTAAATGAATGTAAATGATGTTGACAATGAAAATCAAAAGAATATTATATTAGAATCAAGCAATATGGAGACATCTAATAATCATATCACGATCAAGCCCCCACCTATTAAGAAAGGTCCAACCACTAAAAAGATGAAAGGTGCACTGGAGAAGAGAATGAAAAAGAAAAGAGAAGCTATACCAAAGGAGATACAAGAAATGTTGATTGATAATCTATGAATTGTAATACTTAATACATCCAATGAATATTGTAACCAATTAAGTGTTATAATAACTCATTAACATCTATGTGTTAGTAGGATTTGATGATACTTTGAATTTCATGACTATTGATGAGCCATTAGTTCTTCCATCATACAACTATCAGAATATGACATTTGACCATTCAATATCTATGCCACTCGAAAACATTGTTCCTTCCCAAGAATCATCTATTCTTTCGCAAGAGTATATAACACCTTATAGTTGGTGCTCTATCGATGTTCAAGATCCAATAATGCAAGAAAATATGAATAATTTGGTTAATTGGATATCTTATACATGCCTGATGCTAATCATTACAGTACTAAAGATAAAATTAAATCAATCTTACTATTGGTTAGAATAGTAGTGAGTCGGATGTCGATTTTTTCGAGGATTGTAGACTAAGTTACGTTCAATTTTAATTAAAAAATTAAAATTTTAAATTTATCTTTAAGATAGAAATGTTAGCAAGCAATTTAAAAAGAATTAATTTAGATCTAGTAAATTAAAATAAAGGAAAGCAAGTAATAATTAACTGGAGGTTTAAGAATCAATTAAAGGAGTTCTGGGGTTTTTGAATTCATCTTGAAATATGGTTGTGATAATTTCTTTTAATGTAAGAAAAATATTTTTTTTAATTATTTTAGGACCTTAGATGCTAGCATAATCTATTTTCCTAGAGCATGGATCGTATCATCTTGATCGCATGCATCTCTATAGAACCATAGACTATTCACGTCTAAATCCTAAAAATCTAAAATTAAATATTATGAATTATTCTTCAACATAGATTATTTGCTTGAGCATGGACCGTATCTCTCGATCACAATCCGTCTCAACAATCATAATCTATTTGGAGATCACAATTCAAAAACATATCTCATGCATATAAAATAAAATTTATTAAGATCAAAAGCAAGAAAAAAATACAAGATATTCATTGCATAAAAAAAAATTACTACAAGA
The DNA here is from genome assembly GCA_006176705.1 of Cocos nucifera. Taxonomy (NCBI): domain Eukaryota; kingdom Viridiplantae; phylum Streptophyta; class Magnoliopsida; order Arecales; family Arecaceae; genus Cocos; species Cocos nucifera. Next base: position 1,294,829 of record QRFJ01000076.1, read on the forward strand.
ATAAAATAAAGAAAATTACAACCATTGCTCCAAGATGTCTTCAACTTTCTCCTAGAATTGCAGCCTTTAGTCATGCATGATGTTGAGTTCTCGCTTCTACATCTTCAAATTCCTCGATAAAAAATGGAAGAGGAAGGAAGAAAGAGAGATGAAGGAAGAAGAGAAAAAAGAGAGGAGAGAAGGCTCAGCTTGGTTGTGGCTAAGAGGACTTGTGAGAGGGCATGAAGGAGGCTATAGCTTATTGATCCATTGCCTCAAGCTTGATACCTTTTTTTAAAGGAGTAGGGCACTAGAAGAGTTTGATAGAGAGAGAAGTCTTAAGAAGACGCGGAGAGGAATTAGAGTTTCTACCAAGCTATGATTGTATCCCAACCACTGTATCCCCATCAGACACCCAGATCAAGTCAAAATCCACTGCCCAGCTTCTTATCAAAGTCCAAAACAAATTCTGGCAATCAGGTCGTTGCATCAGGTGGTTATAGGCCATCAGATTGCTTAAAGGAAAGCCTAGAGAAGTTTAATCAAACTGGCATATGTTCCCATCCATTGGATCGTGCCTAGAAATTCTTTCAATGGTCCGATCATGCTGAAATAGGTGGGCCACTACTATTTCATGTGGGTCATCACATTACCTGCTGTTCGATCCCTTGTAGAATGGCCTCTTAGCTGTTGGATGGTGGAAAAGTGCCTCAACCCTGTTAAATCCACTTTTTAATTTTTAAAAAAAAACTTTTGTTTGTTTAAAATGCCATATACATCCTTTTGGGTTTTCTAAATAGTATCTTCATTTTTTATAATACTGTATACCTCCTTTATTTATTTTGAATCCATTTTGAGTCTAATTTGCTTTCAATTTAAGTCCCTTTAATCTGTGAATCATGCTCTTTGCATTGACGATTATTTTTCCCACAAAAGATAAATAGAAGCATCAATTCTTAAAGAATAAAAATTAATTAATATATATTTTGATGCTTCTTATTAATATATTTATGATACTTATCAATGCCCATATCCATATCCAAATACTTTAGTGCCTTATTTTCTTTACCAACATATGGTACAAGGGTCATAAAACTTTGGTATTAGATAATATCTCTCACTAATATATATCAAGATGATAGATATGTTTATATTTTGCAGCATTATATAGTTCCAGGTCAACAACAGTTGGTACCTTGCAAGATACACTTCGATGTTAGTATACGTACGTATTTAGTTAGAAGTCTTCATTTAATATCACTTTTCATATTTTATTTAAAGTTTTAAAAGATCTAGCAAACCTATCTACTAGAGCTTATTAAATTCTTATTGTTGTGTAGATAATTGATTAAAAAGAGGCCACCACTTGAATTATATTTAACTTTTTTTGGTCATTAGGAACTTTTTGTTGTAAACAATCTCTCTAGTTTTGGCATTTTTATATTTATTAATATGAGATAAATGTAGCATTTGGAGAGTTGACACATAACACATCATATTTTTTGTATATATTTTGTATGTTATCTCTTTTTAAAACATCTTTTGTAAGTTGACTATATGTCAATTACTTATCATATTTGCAATGGAGTAATTTAAATTTTTAAATATTTTTTTCATGATCAACTTAATATTGTCAAATGTGTATAACTTGCTCATATATTATGTATCAATTTACCTGAAGGTATGTGTCATGTGGCGATGGATATGTATCAACAAATCTTATAGTATGCATTAGGATGCCGGCAAGTATGTATACACTGGCCGTGAAGTTTGTACTGATAAGCACCATATTTTAAAAATCATGTATCAATTTATTTAAAAGTATGTATCAGAATGTTGGATAATTATTTTGCTAGGCATGTATTAATTAGCCATTATTGTATACTATTGAATACTATTATCAGTAAACTATATATCGATTTACTTGTAGGTATGTATTGAATCGTTGCTAAATATGTATAAAAAAAGCTTATAATGTGTGTATTTGTGAGCGCCATATTGTGTAAACTATATATTTATTTATCTAGAGATGTATATTGGGACGTCAGATGAATACTTTGCTAGATGTATATCAACTGATCATGTACTATCTATTGATGAACTCCATGTTCAAAAAATTATATATCAATTTACCTGTAGGTATGTATTATGTTGCTACTGGGTGTATCAAAATAGCTTATAATGCATATCAGTGAGTTATCTAGTGTATTATATTTGGTCTTATACTATGTACTGGTGAGCACCATATTTTAGAAACCATATATTAGTTTGCCTAGAGATGTATAGTGAGACGTTAGATGAATATTTTGCTAGATGTATATGAATTAGTCATATATTGTGTACTGGTAAACTACATATTTGGAAACTATGTACTGATTTACCTATAGATATATTTCGGATTATTGCTTCGCATGGATTAAAAATGCTACAACATGTGTCAGTAAGCCATCTAGTATATATCATTTGGTCATATACTATATACTGGTGAGTATCATGTTCTGAAAATGGTATATCAATTTATCTAAAGGTGTATATTAGGACACCGGATGAATGATTAGTTAAGTGTGTCTCAAAATAAATATAAATTTTTTGCAACCCTACCATTTTCATTCGAATCAAATACCTTACACACACAGACAAATACATACATACATGCATATATATATATATATATATATATATATATATATATATATATATATATATATATATATATATATATCCTGTATGCTATTATCTGCTTACTTATATCAAATCATAATAAAATAAGTTTGTATTATTTAGCCTTGAAGTACATTTTAGTGAACAAAATTCAAGATCTATATTTATATTTAATTTAGTCATCCATCATATATGAACCTTTGTTACACAAAATTGTACCTGCAGAACCATTTAGTACAATAACAAATTCATCCAATCCAAAAAGAGGGTGAACTATTACATATAGGCCCATGTTTATACGCAAATTGTAAAAACTTTATATTATATAAATTAGATTACACCACACAATCAACGATAATTCATGTGTGTCAAGAAGCCATCCTTTTCTTTGAAGTCGATGAATTTGGATGTTGCAATATCCGAATCATGGATTTTGCACGACTTTATACAATCTCCTAGTAGAATAGAAAAATTATATATTAAGATTTGAACAAAAGCTTATAAAGACAAATAAATTTGAGAAGAGGGTAGAAACCTGCTCAATTACTGAGAGTGATGCTTCATCCAATATTCGCTCTATATATTTGAGAAGAAAAATACTTGAATCATAAGAATTATAATAATATGATAATTAATAATTAAGAAATAAAATATGCATTATCAAATGTAATAACTGTGTTAATTATAAAAATCACTAGCTTATGACCCCATACCATGTATGGGATGTAATTTTTTTCTCAAAAAAATATTTTATTTTATTAAATTATTAATATCTATTCTATATATATTTTAAAAATAATTAAAATAATAAAAAATATATTTTATACATAGTGTGGATTATTAGTTATTTATAAGCTATTTTATAATTAATTTGGAATTCTCCACTTCTATTTCTTTTTCATATCTTCTTTTTTTTTAAAAAAAACAATCAATATTAGTTTTAATTTAATTTTTTTTTAATATTTTTATATATGATTATTAGAAAATTGAAGAACTCGAATTCAACTAATTTATGTTGGACTTATTTAGATTTATATCTATTTATTCTTACTTTTTAATTTTTTTTAAAATAAATAAATATAATTTAATTTTTATTTTTTAAAAAATATATTTATTTTTAAAGTTTCATCGTCATCATCCTCATCGGTCAGCCCACCACCGCCAAGGCCGCCATTGGTACGGGTCTCGCCAAATTTCTTGGTTAGAGGACCCCTTCGACTGTGCAACGCCACGTGTCCTAAGACTTTGCTCTCACATTTCTACGTGTCAAAAAGATGTTACATTGGAATTCAAAAGGTAGATGTGATGCGTCCTCCTGACACTAGACAGCCCAAATGTCGATGCTGACCGGTGGTGCGTTGGCGACATCCCAACAACGACGAACCCATGCTGCGCGACCCTCCGCTTTCCTGCCACGTGTACACCAGCCTTTCCACTCTCCTTCGATCCATCCTCTCTCTGGGGTGCTTGAGAAAGCTATGGATAGAGTGCACATGTGGCAGTGGATCCTCTAAAAATATTAAACACATGGCGGATGGAGGTTGATGTTTCCACTTTCGTTTCAAAGGCGCATATCTTCCACCACATTGAGTGAAAATTTTTCCAGGATGGCATATATTTCTATTCTTGATAAAAATAAAGTAGGATAATTATGTATTTCCTGCTTTTATGAAAAAAAATGCTTATTATAAATACTTATTTTCTTTTATTGAATACTTTACTTATGATTTATTGAACAAAAATTCTTAAAATTTATTAAATTAATATATATATAAACATAAAAATGCAATGAGTTAATCTTGCATTTGATGCTATACTGGGTTCAATAATGATAATCGGACAATTTTTTTTTGGATATTCGATTTGATGCTATAATGGGCTAAATAATGGTAGTCAAACAATTTTTTTTAAATATTCAATCCAATCCATTAAATAATATTTTATAAAATTTAAAATAAATTTAAAATTTAAATATATTTAAATTTAAAATTTATCTCGTGGATATCCGCTAATAGCCCAATAATATCCAGCCGCTTCAAGCCTCCTCCTCGATGAGACTGCTGAGAATAAAAAAAGAAAACACAAAAGTCCAACCATCATCTAAGCTTTCCCTATTTAGTTGCTCCAAGCCTCCCACCCAATTGGACTCCCACTCCAGAAGTGCTCTTTTTGGTTTCCGCACTTTCATTCTTCCCACTCCTAAAGCCCTACCCTTTCCATGGTTCCCTCCCCACCTGCCAAAAATCTCCCACCATTGTCACCATCCCTCGCCTCCACCTCAAGACTCGTGAGCACCGCCTCTATACCAACTGCCACACTGCCCATGGCGATGACCACCATCGACCTTAGTCTTCCATCCCCTTCATCCATCCGTCATCGATGACCACCATCGACCTTAGTCTTCCATCCCCTTCATCCATCCCATCACCTTTGACACCCTCGCCATTAACCCTACCCTCCACAACGATATTTGCTCCAACCTCCTCATCTGTTTGGTGCAAGAAGGAATATAGGAAACAAGATGCAAGGCAAAGAACTTTTTTAATCATGAGAAATAAGAAGGATTTTTATTAGAATAGTGAAGTGATACAGGAGGCTTTCAAAAGCTTACTTTGTCCAAGGATCTAGACACCTATTTATAGATACAAATGTGACTCTTAGGCTATCCCTCATGAATACATAAGTTATCCTATAATCTCCATAACTCTTAGTTTACTTAATAAGATTTTTTATATAATCTCCATTTGTATTTAATATAAGAGTTACATGACTCTTGAACTTGCTAAACTTAATGATAGAATTAATTATAAATTAACTTCCAACATCATCTTCATCGGCCGTCGGGACCATTATGCCTACATCGACGATGCATGGAAGCATGGGTACCTTCTCCACAGTTCACTAGGGATGGGCAAGACTGGCCTTGTCACTATCATTGCCAACCACCTCGGGTATGACATGGATGATCTAGAGTTGACAACCATGAACTCCAACTCCCAACGTCGCAAGACCCCCTCCATGCTCCTATCTTTAAGGACACATGGTTTTCTCTCAGTTTTTCTTAAATCCTGCAAAGAGAAAGACAGATAGAGAAAGATATGGTTTGCAAAGGATAAGTGAGAAGCCGAGCAATGATCCCTCCCCTAGCACTAACCAAACCATTGATTAAAGCATGTAACATCCTTCGCATTCCTTTAACATAAGGAACAAAGAGGGGAAGGAAAGAGAATGAGAGATTGGATCACAGCAAAGGTAAGAGGAGAGGAGGGGGAGAGACACATATCAAACTTTGGGATCGGGAGGAAAGAGATCGCCACCATAAGTGTGCATTTTTTATTCCGCATGAGAATTACGATGTCAGCGGCAACGACATCATTGGAGGAGATGAGGGGTTGGGGTTGGGAGGGAAGAGGTCGCCGCTGCCATCATCGTATGCTTGAGAAAAACCCTAACCAAAATCTAAGAAATCTCTCCAATCTTCGTAGGTGTGCGGTTTTTATTCCGCATGAGAGTTACGACATCAGTGGCGATAGAGAAGACAATGACATCATCGGAGGAGGAGAGGGGTTGGGGTAGGGAGGGAAGCGGTCACCACTGCTATTGCCATATGCTAGAGAAAAACCCCAACTAGAACCTAAGAATCCCCTCCGATCTCCATAGGTGTGTGGTTTTTATTCCACGAGAGAGTTACAATATTGCAGCATGTAGAGTTATGACGTGGCAAATGGTGGTCGAGGAAAAATCACGTACATGGCAAATGGAGATTGAACCCTTCATTTTAATATATATATATATATAAATAGATTATTTTGGTGTCCGTAATGGACTATTCAACATAAATTTCAATTGCTATTTTTTTTATCTTTGGCATGCCTGGTAACTTTGATAGTTGCTTTTCTTTCAAAAATTATACTTGAATACGAAGACAATAATTGTCAGCGTGGATGTAAGTTAAAACCTAAATTAATTATGCAGCTTTAATTTGACAAGCATCTTGTGACTTCGGCTTCGTTGCATTGAATTGTACTCTCTAAATCTTTTTCCCTCAAAGTCAACAATAACAAGGTGCCAATGATTTTTGGAATGTAGAGGCATGAACAAAAACTTGGCTTCACTAACTGCCTCAATCATATGAATTTTTTCAATTTATCCAAGGTTAGAACCGTGCAATCTATTAATTTTTGCATTTTATAGAAATATAAAACTGAAAATATAAAAAGGATTAAAAGCATACAATAGAAAAATGTAATATAATAACATCCTTACCCATACGAGTGGTGGTATAAAGAGCCTGGAAGGATTATATTGTTCACATGTGTTTGTTTCCAAATACGTATGATGACCAAAACAACCTTTAGCCACAAAAAGTAAGCGATCAATACGTTAGAGCATACTAGATTATAAGAGAACAAATATTAATGTATTGTACTATTAAAACCTTACGTACATCATTTGATAATTCTCATTGGAACAAAAGTTGATGTATACCAAATCTTGAAATAGAAGAGCATTCATTATACCACTCAATCACCGAATTATAATGAAAAATTAAAATCGATTAGCAGCTCTCAATCTCATGCAACCATAATTAAATATGCAAATCGTAAATATGTTAATTCATGGATGATACTAAATAAATATATCTATCAATCTCTTTCTCCGACCAAGTATCATTAATGCTTTCTCGTTCTCCGATAGGCATTCTCTCCTGGAATAATTTCAATTATGCTCTACAAGAAAGTAGTATAATGTTTAGCAATAATTATTTAATCCAAGCATAAAGTTGTTAATTTATAGAAATGACTAATTACCATTGATTGTCTCACCATCATCTCTTCATCCACTATAGAGGTGTTCTATTCCACGTCTCTCAAGTTTGTATTCCTTGAAATTGCTTTAAGCATATTTACAAAAGGAGATGACAAAGCTATGGAGAGTTTTATATCTTCACCTCTTAAATGATAAGAAATAATATTTCCAACAGGGCATGCAAATCATTCAAAACCATAAGTTGAGGCTCATTTTCAACTTTTCCTATTTTATAGTTTCGCTGTTATATTTTTTTCTTTATCTCTTCGATTTAAGATTGCATTTGGTACATTACCAAGTAGTAGTAATCTGGATTACCTACAATCTGAATAGATTACCAGTAATATTGATTACTAAATTTGGTACACGCAGGTAATATTGCAGTAAAATTACTAAAAATCTAAATCGACATGTTTGGTATGACAATTACATTACCAATAATGTAACATCAAATTTTTAAAATATCCTCATATCAAATTTAATAAAAATCACATCTCATGTACAAAATATAAATATATATATATATAATATATAATATATTATATTCTAATATATTTATATTTATAATATATTATAATTATATTATCATATTATCATATTATTATAATATATAATAATAATAATATTTTTATTATAATATAACATAATATTACATTATATAGTATTATATTTTTTATATAAAAATATATTATATATTATAATATATAAATATAATATAATATAATATTATTATAATATATTCTTATGATATTATCATATATTATTATATTATTATAATATATTAGTATAATATTATTAAGATAATATTATATAATATAATATTATTTTAATATTTTTATAATATAACATAATAATATATTATAAAATATTATTACATTATTAATATAATAATATTATTATATTATATAAATTATATTTATAATATAAATATATATATATATATATATATATATATTATATATATATTATAATTCTAATATATATTTATATTATAATATATATTATAAAATATTATTATAATAGAATATAATATTATATTATTATAATATATTATTATTCAAATAATAATATTATAGTAATATTATATAATATAATATTATGTTATAATAATATCATAATATAAACATAATAATATATTATATAATATTATTATATTATATATATTATATTTATAATATAAATATATACATTATGTATTATATATTATAATATATTATATTCAAATTTATCTTTATATTATAATATACTAATATAATATAATATTATATTAGTATAATATATTATTATATTATAATATTATTGTAATATATTATTATAATAAATTATTTTTATAAAATATTATTATTATATTATTATAATAATATTTATTATATAATATTATATATAATATTACTATAATATTATATTATATTATATTATATTTTTGATGAGAATATTTTTATCTAAATATGTCATTACTAGATTATCAAATATTTGATAATCTGGATAGCCATCCCTCTCATTGATAATCTGGATTATCTTATAAGAGGTAATCTGAATTACCAACTTAAAAAGCATACCAAACATGATAATATAGTGGAGCCTTTTTAAATTATCAGCAATTTGGATAGATTGCTGGCTATGAAATGTCTTCTAATTATCGGTAAACTCAACCAAAAGGGCTTTCTCATAAATTAATATCTTATTTTCTTCTTTAAGTTAGAATACTTTTTTAGCGGTATTATCTTTCAATAGTTTCTTGGCCTATCTTGTAGTCATATTTTCTTATCCTTCATCATCTTTCATGAATATCTTGCTCCTAGCTTAGCCTTTTTAAGGATTTCATCTCGGAAGGTAAACTGCATTCAAAATCCACTTTTTATCATCCATTAATACCAAGAGAGTAATGATAATTTGTCAATTTCAAGGAATTATAATAAGTACTTGCAACATTATATTATTAAAATTAAATGTCAAACGCATATGTCCGATTATCTATCTTGAAGGTATCTTAGACATTTCTTTCGGTAGAACTTCCTTTTTTTCATAATGGCCTCGAAGTTCCCAATTAAGATAGTGAGGCATGTTCTGATGACTACATTTTCATCCATATGATGCATGTTCAAACAGCTATACCTCTTTGTTGTATCAATTTTTAATATGTAATTAGTTATAAATAAAAAATATAAATAAATTTTTCTATAACTAATACAAAAGTGCATCTATGAAGGTAGAAAACTCTTTTGCACTTTCTCTTCTTCCTTAATTTTACTTTCTTTACAGCACATTGAATTCCACTGAACAAATAATTATGTATAGCCATTCTTTAAGCTTATGTCCTAAATTATCAAAATCATCAACATGTAAAAATAAAATTTTGGACACTTTCTAAATTGCTTGAGGAAAAAGGATGCAAAAGATATATAATATTTCAAGCATGATAAAATCTCCAGCTAACCTTTCATTTGTCTTTAGCTCCATAAGCTTCTTTTTGATATTTTTTCTTGTGGGACAAAAATGAGTGGCGAAGTATTTCGTATAGATCTCATACTCCTCAAGATTGGCTTTTTCTGATAAACCTATTTTATATCCTTTACATGGTGACCCTAATATAACTCCAACATCCTCCCCAACAAATGGCCCCATTTATTTGTTTATTAAAAAAGCATCTTCTTTGTCATTCCATAACTCTAAAATATCGTCTAGCCCACCCTTATTAGATCCTATGTTGGGAACATCAAGGAAATGATTAAATGGGATTTTTGCCAACAATCTATGGTGCTCTTCCATCGTATCTTTTACCATATTAACTTTGTGCCAATTTGCAAAATGATTAACATAACATCTTATATCTATTAGTTTGCTTCCATTATTTTCATGACAATGCTCTCCCCATTCAAGTTCATTTCTCTCATAAAAAACCAATTCCACATTTGCATTTTTAAATTTTGTAAACTTTTGATTTTTTTTTTCTCCTTCATTTTCTTGTCCCTCATCCTTTTTCCTTCTTCCATCTTAATCTCTTTATCTAAATTTTCATCAATTTTTCTTTAATTATAATTCTCTCTCTTTTTTCTTCTCTCTCATCTCCTCCACGTCTACTTTTTTCTAACCATAAACCTTTTCCTTCTTGCGATTATCAATCCATAGAAAAAAAAATATTAAGATAGAAAATTAATGCCATTAATTTGAGAATAAAGAACTCATATTAATTCATGCTCTTTACTGCTACTAAAAAATTATTTTTCTGATTTTCTTATCAACATATATCTTTCACAGATGCAATATGGGTTCTCCATTGCACAAATTTTATAGAATATTGAGTTACGACAAAATCTCATTGAGAGAACAACAATTTTTTTTAAAAAAAATCATGTTTAAATAAATTAAAATTAAAATTAAAACACTGAGCTCAAATTATGATGGTGTAGTCATTCCCAAGCATAAATTGGAATAATGGAGGCAAAATCATTTCTACAAATATATCTTTTTTTTAATGAATAAAAGTACTAGAGCAAAAGCATGTTACATACAGGATAAATATGTTTTTTTCTTTAATGACCTTAAGAACCTTAAAATTTCTTGTCGATATCTCAATGAGAAATTCTTAATTTCTACAAATTAATAGTACTTATCATTAAAGCATATATAATTGATGCGATGGAATGTGTTTTGAATTAAAAAAGTCTGTATTGGTTATGTTTTAAACTGCCAGGCAGCTGTTACCGAGAGATCCATTATATTCGTCCAAATTGATCGTATGAATCAAAGTCTGTATTGGTTATATTCATTAGGGTCCTTCTTTAATAAAATATGTTCGAACACAACCCAAATATTTGTCCCTAATATAGGTAGGATCCTTATGAAAAATCGAACTAATAATAGATTATTCATGACAAAGAATCTAGACAGTGAATTTAAGAAGAAGGAAGAAGGCCTTATTGCTGGATAAAAAGAGACCAATGCTCTCATATTTTAAGAGGAGAAAAGGACTCGGAGCCAAAAAAAAAAAAAGCTTAATAAAAAAGAAAGAGGATATTGATGATTTTTTTTATAGATGATTTTTGTTGACACATTTTTTTTTTTTTTAATTTATGGAATTGATGGATTTTATTAGTAGGAGAAGTTTTATCCTTATTTGACTTCTAGGTTTCATCGAGAAAAAAAAAAAAAAAAAAAGGTATAAAAAGAATCCTATCCCATATGATCCTCTATGATGTCCGTCCTTTGTTTCATCATAGATTAGGTTGTTACGAATGGTATAAGAACAGACATGGCCTGGTGGTGCTAGTAAAAATTGGTGGATGGAGTGAGTGAAATTTTGGTTTCCAGTGATAAGAACAAAAGTTTGGCAATCTCAAAGTTGAGCATAATAAGCCATCCATGAGATGATGAGAGGATTGTCTTGTTATTAAGCCTTGGGAATAGGGAACTGAGATAGTGGCGAATCCAAAAAATTTTGTCACTAGAGGCATATTATATATAATAACAATAAAAATATATAATTCTTAGAGCAAAGATAAATGAAGAAGAAAAATATATACCTTTACATAAATAGCTTCTGAAAAAAGAGGAGCAATGAGTGGAAAGAGTCGCAGAGCAATGGGCATCGGATGGAGTCGTGAAGCAGTGGACGTAGGGTGATGGGCGGAGTCATGGAGAAGAAGGTTTGAAGGAGGGTTGGGGCCGATAGAGTCATGAAGTCATGGAGTACGAAGTTGAGGTGGTGCCGAGGCCAACAGAGTCATGAAGTCATGGAGCACGGAGCTGGGGCGGTGCTAGGGCTAGTGGAGTCACGGCGTAGTGGTTGCCATCGCATCATAATAGTGGAGCAGTGGCTAGTGGGTGTCGGGCCACCGGCGGAGTCATGGTCCTCGTAGAGAAGGGTTTTGGGCTTAGGACTAGGGTTTGTGGTGGGCGACAGTGGAGTCACCGAGCAGTGGACGCCAGGCGAAGAAGAAGGTTTGAACATGGGTTTGGATGCTAGAGGAGTCGCGGAGTTGCAGAGAATGGGAGAAGGACGCCGAAGGAGTCATGGAGTCGAGGAGTCATGCAGGAGCATTTCGCCATTGATGGTAGAGGCTAGTAAAATATTTAATAAAATTATGGGCTTTGGGTTTGGGCTGTGGGGGGCCGTGGCCGCTGATGCCATTATATTGGATCCGTCGAAGTTGGCCAAGACCATAGAAGAATAAGTGGGAGTCTCTGTAGGGGTCATAGGAGAACATTAGCACTAGGCAAAATTGCCATGCATGCGAACCACATAAACTATTCTTTGACGTTGGGTGATGAGTTATATGAGATCCATCGATGATCCCCTTTGTCCTGGTTTTTCCAACCTAGATGTGCCACTTTGATGTTTGTTGTTTTGTTCTTTGAGATAACAGGGCCTTCGTCTAGTTTTGGTTGCTCACTCCAAAAAAAACTATGGCCAAGACCCTAAAGCCTGAGCTCAAATTGATATTCTTTAGATAGTACTTTAGATCATTTTGATGCCCTCAACGATAATATTGCTGTAATGTGAATCATAACATTGTTGCATGAGAAGGCACCATGAAGATGAACTCCTCGAGCTCTGGAGAGTAAGTAGTACTAAAAGCTGGTAAAAACTAATGGTGGCAGGGAGTCGAATTTTGGCTTTCATGACCAAAATGGTTTAAACCATTAAGGCCGCATTTAGGGTTGCTTTTGGAGGGACCAAAAATACTTTCTGCCTGCCGAAAAGGCACTTTAGGATGATTTATAGATGTTTGATAAAAAAGTAAAATAATTTTTTTGGTCCTCTCTAGAAAATCTCCAATTAGAAAAAAATTTCAATTTGGAACACTTTCTGAAACTTATTGATAAGTTGTTTGTATGACCAAAATACCTCTAATAAAAAATATTATATTATATAATATACTATTTTATTATTATAATCTAACATGATATAATATGATATAGTTATTGGTTAATAACTATTGGTGTAGAATTTGGTTGACACTGGGATGAGTTGGAGTGGAGGAGGACGAGGTCACCATTGGTGACCTGCAAAATAAAATTTCATCCGAAGTCGGTAGTGGTGGCTCCGCCAAGATCCTCTGACGATCAAGTCAGCTCTTCTGGCCAATAGAAATGGAGTGTTCAGGCAAGAGTTCGGTAGAGTTTTGGAAAGGAGAAGAGAGCTTATAGCTTAGAGAAAATATATTTGGAGGATCTCTTTTTATAGGCGAAACTTGTAGCGGATTGATAGTGACAGCTGTAACTGCCTGATAGCGGGCCGCTCGAGGCCTGATGGAGTCTGTTACGAAGGTGAGCGGCATCTGTAGCACCGCCTGCAGCAGATTGATGGTGACAGCCATCATCGTCTGATAGCGGATTGCTGTCGCTTGTAGCGGACTGATAGTGATGGTCGCAGTCGATACTGAACCACTCGAAGCCACATGGAGGGGTGAAGAGCTTTGACATATATCCATTTCGGAGGAGTTCGGACTTTCAAAGAAAAGTCCGGCAGAAGGAGTTTGGAAGGAGTTCGGCTCCTATAGAAGTCCGACTGAAAGAGGAGTTCGGAAGGAGTTTGGCTCCCGTAGGAGTCCGACTGAAAGAGAAGTTCGGCTCTCGTAGAAGTTTGACTAAAGAAAAGATCCGAAAGAAGTTCGACTCCCATAGGAGTCCGACTGAAGGAGAGATCCAAAAGGAGTTCGGCTCCTATAGGAGTTCGACTAGGGTTCGGTTGATGAAGAGTTCAACCGCTGGAGGAGTTCGGCTGGGACTCGACCGCTGAGAAGTTCGGTCAGTTGAATGAGTTCGATTAAGGTCTGGCCACTGAAGGGATTCGGATGGGATTCGATCACTGAAGGAAGAATTTTTGATTGAGCTCTTCTGTGATTACTGGTTGCATTAGGCTAGGCATCAGACTGGACTTCGACGGAAGCAAAATTTATCTCCAATAATAGTTCTTTCACTTTCGAATTCGAAATTCGAAGGAAGGAAGTACAAAAAAGACGACTGTCGAAGTTTCTTTCCGGGCTCTACATCCATTGAGGTTGAAGCTCGGAGGAGATCTTGTCTCCAGTCGAGATTGAAGGAGATCTTATTTTCTATTGATGTAGAAGCTCGGAAGAGATCTTATCTGTAGCTGAGGTTGAAGGAGATCTTATCTTCTATTGACGTAGACTTTGAAGTTCGGAAGAGATCTTATCTTTAGTCAAGTTTGAAGGAGATCTTATCTTCTGTTATTATAGACTTTAAAGTTTGAAAGAGATCTTATCTTTAATCGAGGTTGAAAAAAATTTTATCTTTAGTTGAGATTAAATAAAAATTATTAATACGGTTAGACTCATGCAAATTGAAGCACAGGTGAAATATTAGGACTGTAACAAGCCTTTCCTTTTCCCTATATGTAGTTGCAGTAGGTAAAAACTGTTGCAAATAATGATGACAATCCTGATACCCTGCTCCTCTATATAAAGGGACGTATTTTGTAGGAGTTTGGGGGAAGTCATGGCTGTTTGACATGTCTCAAATAAATTTCTCCGGGAAAGAGCCCTTCTTTCACCTGGTTTCTCAAAAAAAAAAAAAAAAAAAAAAAGAAAAGAAGAAGAATTATTTATGATCCTAATTTTTGGACCTTCATGCTGTAATTTTAAAGAGTAGAGAGGATTTTTCCCGACTAGGCAACTTTTTTTTTTTTCCAGAATTACTTTTAAATTGTTAAAATATCAAGATATTAACCCAACTGCTCCTTTTTTCTTCTCCTCTTACCTCCATTTCAGGTTCTGATCTTCTATGTATGGAATGCCATAGCACGTATCTAATGATTGCATATGTTTGGCATTATACCTCAAGTAAATTTGTAAAGAAAGTATAAGTTCTTTTAGACCACTCCTTGCTCCTTTAAAAATATTTTAATAACTTGCGGTGTTATATTTTAGTGCTTTAAGTAACTTGGCTAGGTCAACTCATCATTTGCTAATTTTCTGATGCGAAAGCTTAATAAATGAAGTAAAAACTTCGATCTAGTTCACATGGCATATTCTAGCTACACGTTTTCATGTTTTTAACCATGCACATATATATAATCACTTAATCCGATAAATTTCAGTTAAAGATCAACCTATATCCGAACAAATTCTGATTATGTTTTGGATCTGAACTTAAACAAACCTAGCAAGTGATTATGAAAAAATTTTAACTCGAATTAGAGATCCTGGATGAGCATATATCGGAGCAGCTATGTCTTTGTCAAAATAATCTAGCTTCTCTTGTAAGGCAAACTAGATGTTAAGAGCACAAGAGAAAACTGACCAGTACATCACTAGCTAGCTAGAGCAAGGAGATTATGAGACCGACCCCTCTAGACCTATATGACGTGTAAAGATATGTATATGGATTATAAATTAATGTATTGAGCTTTGAATAAAGATTAGCCTAAACAAAAACCAAATGCAACTTGGTTTTTCATTGATATATTGGAACCTTAACTCGATTTTTATATTAGATAGCTTTCAAACTTACGGTGAAGAATTTAGGCAATGCCCCATCATCGATGGTTCAAAGTCTATTTTTGGCATTTCATAACATCCTTGATGCTTTAAGTCAATCAACCATGATGGTATGTTGCATAGACACTGATCGAGGAATCTGATTCAAAAACATATCAAAATATCCAATTCGGCAAGACATCAAATAACGATACATGATAGGATATATTTTTAATTAAGTGATATATTTTTATGCATCTTAATTTTGAAGATATTATCAGTAGTGCCTTTTAATATACATGCTTCTTATCCTTTGCCTCTCCACAAATTTCTAAAAGCTACAAGAAAAAGAATTTCATACGCATTCAAGTGCCGAACACATATCCACTTTAGATACGTATTCATCATTATTTTCGGAGCTACAAGCAAGTGCGAAATTAGATATTAGCTTTTTGACTTTTATGCCATTTTCAAGTCTAATATAATACTTAACAAAAAATTTATGGATCTTATAAGCTTATAAAAACATGCATACATACATGTACTACTCTCTTCTTAAAAGAGGGATGGTTTCCTCTCCTCTCAATAATGCATCCAAATTGAAAATTCATTCCGTTGATCATGATACATGTAATTAAAAAAACCTAAAAACCTTAATACATTTATGTTGATCGTCTCTAACTTATGTATTAAGTAGGTACAAAAATATAAAATTTTCATCGTACTAGCATAATAAAATATATAATAAGAATCAATCTTATTGATCATAATCTACACAAGCTATAATATATATATATATATATATATATATATATATATATATATATATATATATATATATATATTGAAAATCAATTTAATTTAATGCTTAGATCATAGCAAATATGATCTCTACTTTAGTAGTACATTTTTTGTTCCCTTTGATGCATAGATTAGAGACCGCTCAAATAGTTAATTTTTTATTTCTAAATATTTTTAGTAGTATTGGGGATAAACCCCGCTCCTGCCGAAGTCCAGTTCGATGCTCGGCCCAAGCAATCGATAGCCACGACTGGTAGTCACAGAAGAGCTTCAGCGGATGGGTCTTAGCCGAACTCCTTCATCCGGCCGAACTCCTCAGCAGCCAAGCTTTAGTCAGACTCCCGATAGAGCCGAACTCCCTCCGCGCTCTTTCAGCCAGACGCCTGCATGAGCCGAACTTCTCTCAGACATCCTCTTCGGTCGGTCGGACTCCTCAATGGCCGAGCTCCTGCCGAACTCTAGCCGGATGCCCACGAGGGCCGAACTTCCTCCGCGCTCTTCCGGCCAAACGTCTGCGGGAGCTGAACTTCCTCCAAGCTTTTCCTTCGGTCGGACTTTTTTAGGAGCTAGACTCCTCCCAGATATCTCCTTCGATCGTTCAAACTCCTCAGCGGTCGAGCTCCTTCTGAACTCCCCAGCGATTGAGCCTTAGCTGCACTTTTCCAGTTAGACGCCTATGGAAGCTGAACTCCTTCCGAGTTTCCCCTTCAGGTGTCCGAACTTCTTTGGAATCAATATATGCCGAGACCCACCAATCGACGTCCGCTTTCTCAGAGCTATCGTCATTAAATCTGGTCGAACGGTCACCATCAATCGCCACAGGCGATGCTACAGATGGTGCCCCCCTTCATGACTGACTCCATCAGATCTCGAGCAGCCCACCACAGTCGAACGGTATGGCTGTCACTATCGGCCTGACGATACCATCCTCTCTGCATTAAATTTGGTGCAGCCTCAAGCAGCCCACCATCAGGCAGCTGCAGCTGTCACCATCAAGCTCTGCCTATAAAAAGGACCCTCCAGATACGCTAACTCTAAGCTCTAAGCTCTCCTCTCCTCCTCTAAACTTTGCCGAACTCATTTCTGAGCACTCCATTTCTTTTGGCTAGAGCTGACTTGATTGTCGGAGGGTCCTGCCGGAGCCACCCCCCATCGGTTCTGGACGAAACTTTATTTTGTAGGTTCCCGACGGCAACCTTGTCCACCTCCGCTCCAGCTGGATCCAATGATGACCAGTTTCTGCACCAATAGATTGGCGCTAAAGAAAGGGCCCGAACCTCTGAGGTTTTCTTATTCTTAAAGGAGTGCTCGGCGATGATTTCTCTCTTCCCTCTTTGGAGATCTCTCTTCTTCCTCTTTAGAGTTCTTTTTCGAAAAGAAAATACCTCCCAAGAGAGCTTCGACTCGACAATAGGTGGCCTCCATGGTCCGATCCCGTCCAGATCCATCTGCTCCTACTTCAGCACCGATAACTCAGGTTCCATCCGTACTCACGGTAGATGTGGAGCAGTTCAACCTACTTGTCCGATAGGTCTGTAGCCTTACGGAGGTAATGCGAGCCATGCAGCAGCCTTTGACGGTGACTCCACCAGGAAATCCACCATTCGGATGTTGGGAACCGACTCCAAGAAAGAGTACTTGGGCCGACGTACCCGCCGCACCTTGGAAAGAAAAACAGAGAGTCGAGGATCCATGTTCGGATCATGGTTCTCCTTTGGAGGAGACCTTTTCTGTTTGTAGCCGGAAGTCTCCCAAGATCTGCAACCAAGATGACATCCTTGATCACAAACTACGGAAGATGGACCGTTGGATTGAAGAGCTTGACCACGTCGCTCCGGCTCATCATGCCGACGTCCACACCGATCCTCCTTTCTCCCTCTAGATTATGCAAGAGCCCATTCCATCAAACTTCAAGTTCCCTCAATTTAAAAGCTACGATGGAACCTCTGATCCGATTGATCATCCAGAGGCCTTTCGGATTATGATGCTACTCCATGGTGCTTCAGACACCATACTGTGCCAAGCCTTCCCCTCTACCCTTAAGGGAGCGACCAAAAATTGGTACTCAGTGCTCAAGCCGAGTACCATCTTATCATTTGACCAGATGAGCCATCAGTTCATGGCTCGCTTCATCAGCAGCCGACATCCACATCAAGGTTCGGATTTTCTGATGAACGTCAAGTAGAAGCAGAGAGAATCCATCCGGGCTTACGTCATCCAGTTTAATGCCGTGGCATTGGAGGTCTGAGACCTGGACTAGTCGGTTGCGATGGCCGCACTCAAGGGCGGCCTTCAGAAGAATGACTTGCTATTCTCCTTGAAAAAAAAGTATCCCAGGGACTTCGCCAATCTGCTGGCTCGGGCCAAGAGATATGCCCTTGCGGAAGAAGCCTTTAAGTTGAAGGACGAAGAAGCCTTAAGAGAGCGGCGGACAGACGAGTATAATAGACCCACCATCGATGGAGAGCCAAGCGAAGTTCAGCCGTGCTCACAAACTCCCTCCGAGCACAGGCGAGCCCGAACTCCTCGAGCTCGCCACCAAGGAAGCCCCGACAGAAGGGTGCGAAGAAGTCCTCCTTCCGAAAGATTCCGCGACTATGCCCCCCTCAACGCTCCTCGAACTCAAATTCTCACGCAAGTTAAGAACCAACTGCCAAGATTAGAAGGATTATGATCTCCCTCAAACAAGCGCGATCAAAGCAAGTACTGTCTCTACCATCACGACCACGACCACGACACTGAGGAATGCATTCAGCTTCGAGACGAAATTGAGGAGCTCGTCAGAAAGGGGCGGCTGGGTAAATTTCTGGGACGCCAGCCTAAAGCAAAAGAAGATCGGCCAAGGGCACTGCCGTAACCAAAAACGATAAGGAGGTCGGCTGCCTCACGGTGTCATCAACGTTACCCCTGAGAGGAGCTTGGTACATCGGCGATTTATCATCTCCCAGCGTCAAAGTCAAGAGAAGTATGCTCCAAATTGAGGAGGCCAGCATGAGATAAAGGAGGTCGTCCGACCCAGAGCTTATCGCCTGAAGAAATGCGGAGGAACAATGCTACCACGATCCTAAAACATAAAGAATTTGGAGATGCACTGCCAATAACTTTCTTTCAATAAAATTCTCCCGATTCAATAATATTGTTCCTTGGTGCAAAAACTACATGATGACAGGAAAGAAACAGTCAATAGTGGCAGTGTTAGGAATAGAAGGAGAACCTCATCCTAACATGAGCCGGTTAAGGTCCTCCAACCTCGGTCAGAGATAAGATCTCTTCTGAGTGTCCGAGTCAATCTCGGCCAGAGATAAGATCTCTTCCGAGCAACCGCGACAACCTCGGCTAGAGATAAGATCTCTCCCAAGCGACCGAGCCAACCTCAGCTAGAGATAAGATCTCTCCCGCGCGACCACGATAATCTCAGCCAGAGATAAGATCTCTCCGAGCGTCTGAGCCAACCTCGACTAAAGATAAGATCTCTCCCGAGCAACCTCGGCTAGAGATAAGATCTCTTCCGAGTGACCGCGACAACCTCAGCTAGAGATAAGATCTCTCCGAGCGACCATGACAACCTCGATCAGAGATAAGATCTCTCCCGAGCGACCTCATCTAGAGATAAGATCTCTCCCAAGTGATCGCTACAACCTCAGCTAGAGATAAGATCTCTCCCGAGCGATCGAGCCAACCTCGACCAGAGATAAGATCTCTTCCAAGCGACCGCGACAACCTCGGCCAGAGATAAGATCTCTTCCGAGCATCCGAGCCGACTCGGCCAGAGATAAGATCCTCTCGAGCGACCGTGACAACCTTGGCTAGAGATAAGATCTCTCCCAAGCGTTCGAGACAACCTCGGTCAGAGATGAGATATCTTCTGAGCGACCGAGACAACCTCGGTCGGAGATAAGATCTCCTCTAAGGGTCTGGGCCGATCTCGACTGTAGGAGATAAGATCTCCACCGAGCGCCTGCGTCAACCTTGGCCGTAGGAGATAAGATCTCCCCCGAGGCAACCTGCAGGAGATAAGATCTCCCCCGAGGTAACCTCGACTGTCGGAGATAAGATCTTCCCCGAGGCAACCTCGGCTGTTGGAGATAAGATCTCTTCCGAGCGCCCACATCAACCTCGACTGTAGGAGATAAGATCTCTCCCGAGCGCCCGCATCAACCTCGGCTGTAGGAGATAAGATCTCTCCCGGGGTAACCTCGGCTGTAGGAGATAAGATCTCCCCCGAGGCAACCTTGGTTGTAGGAGATAAGATCTCCCCCGAGCGCCTGCATCAACCTCGGCTGTAGGAGATAAGATCTCCCCCGAGGCAACCTCGGCTATAGGAGATAAGATCTCCCCCCGAGCGCCTGCATCAACCTCAGCTGCAGGAGATAAGATATCCCCCGGGACAATCTCGGCTGTAGGAGATAAGATCTCCTCCGAGCGTCTGGGCCAACCTCGGTGGTAGGAGATAAGATCCCCCCGAGGCAACCTCGATGGCAGAAGATAAGATCTCCCCTGGGGCAACCTCAGCTGTAGGAGATAAAATCTCTTCCGAGCGTCCGAGCCAACCTCGGCAGTAGGAAATAAGATCTCCCTCGAGGCAACCTCGGCGCCAGGAGATAAGATCTCCCCCGAGCTCCTGCATCAACCTCGATCGTAGGAGATAAGATCTCCTCCGAGGCAACCTCGACTGCAGGAGATAAGATCTCCCCCAAGCGCCCGCATCAACCTCGGCCAGAGATAAGATCTCTTCCGAGCACCTGCGACAACCTCGATTAGAGATAAGATCTCTCCCAACTGACCGAGCCAATCTCGACTGTGGAAGATAAGATCTCTCCCGAGCGTCCGCATCAATCATGGCTGCAGGAGAGGAGATCTCCTCCAAGTCAGCCTCGGCTGCTGGAGACAATATCACCTCCGAGGAGCTCAACCTTCGACCTCGATCGTAGGAGACGAGATCTACTTCAACCTCGGCTGAAAATGAGATCTCCCCTGGGCTTCAACTTCAACATAACTTTGGCTGGAGATGAAATCTCCCTCGAGCTTCAACCTGAACCAGCACGGAGCCCAGAAGAGGACTTCGGCAGTCGCCTTTTCTGTACTCCCTTCCTTCGAGTTTCGAACTCGGGAGTGGGGGGGACTATTATTGGGGATAAACCCCACTCCTGTCGAAGTCCAGCTCGATGCTCAGCCTAAGCAACCGGTAGCCACGATCGGTAGCCATGGAAGAGCTTCAGCGGATGGGTCTTAGCCGAACTCCTTCATCCGGCCGAACTCCTCAGCAGTCGAACTTTAGTCGGACTCCCGATAGAGCCAAACTCCCTCCGCGCTCTTCCAGCCAGATGCCTGCGTGAGCCGGACTCCTCACAAACATCCGCTTCGGCCGGCCGGACTCCTCAACGGCCGAGCTCCCATCGGATGCCCATGAGGGCTGAACTCCCTCCGCGCTCTTCCAGCCAGATGCCTGCGGGAGCTGAACTCTCTCCAAGCTTCCCTTTCGATCGGACTTCTTCAGGAGCCGGACTCCTCCCAGACATCCCGTTCGATCGTCCGGACTCCTCAGCGGTCGAGCTTCTTCCGAACTCCTCAGCAATCGAGCCTTAGTCGCACTCCTCCAGCCAGACGCTTATGGGAGCCGAACTCCTTCCGAGCTTTCCCTTTAGGAGTCCGAACTTCTTTGGAATCGATATATGCCGAGGTCCACCAACCGATGTCCGCTTTCTCAGAGCTACCACCATTAAATTTGGCTGAACGGTCACCATCAGTCTACCACAGGCGACGCTACAGGCGGTGCCCCCTCCTCCATGACTGACTCCGCCAGACCTCGAGCAGCCCACCACTATCGGACGGTATGGCTGTCACTATCGATCTGACGATACCATCCTCTCCACATCAAATTCGGTGCAGCCTCGAGCGGTCCGCCACCAGGCAGCTACAGTTGTCACCATCAAGCTCCGCCTATAAAAAGGATCCTTCAGATACGCTAACTCTAAGCTCCTCCTCTAAACTCTGCCGAATTTATTTCCGAGCACTCCATTTCTGTTGGGTAGAGTTGACTTGATCGTCGGAGGATCCTGTCGGAGCCACCCCCCACCGGCTTCGAATGAAACTTTATTTTGCATGTCTCCGATGGCGACCTCGTTTACCTCCGCTCTAGCTAGATCCGACGACGATCAGTTTCTGCACTAACAAGTAGTATAAATAATAATTAATGGAATGAATCTTTGATAAGATATACTATTATTAATTTTCAACACGAAAGAAATAGATAGAGGAGTATAATGTTGCGCGTATATAAAGTATGTCAATACATTTCTTTTTTTCTTTTGAAAGATTTCTTATTAGATTAACAATACTTCACAACTTGCATCGCATGGTTCACATAAAATTGTCACGAAGGCTGCTCTAGGGACCTAAGTGTACATGGAGAGGTACAATAGCTTTGCCACATATCTCTATTCTAATTGACTAGATTTATCCCTTTCACCTCTTGGTTCATCATGTTTTCCAACTGGGGTCCGTGGAATCCGTGATAACATGGTGATTTCTCATCCTCATCTCCTGACCACATATTTTTTTTTTTTTTTTTTTTGTAGAAAATTATATTTAGCACATGTTGCTAGAAAAGTAAGTCATGAGGTGAATAGTCATCTCAAGATCTTTCAATTTTAAAATAAACTAATTTATATAAAGATTGTAAGGTCATTACTGGATGAGAGATTAAGCATACGTGCATGGTTTTGGATGTGTGTTTTAGAAAATTAAAGAAAATGACTAAAAAAAATATGCATATAGGAACCTAAGAACTAGGTGATGTATCGAGAAGAGAAATAAATGACTTTTAACAATGAAATGTTGAATGAAGAAAAATAAATTTTAGATGGAAAAATCAATTCTACGTGGGAACAGATACCTAATAGTGTTAAAAGAATAAGTATACAAAGATATTAAGAGAATCAAAGAAAAAGATTATCCAGCCAAAAGAC
The DNA here is from genome assembly GCA_006176705.1 of Cocos nucifera. Lineage (NCBI taxonomy): Eukaryota > Viridiplantae > Streptophyta > Magnoliopsida > Arecales > Arecaceae > Cocos > Cocos nucifera. Next base: position 1,318,488 of record QRFJ01000076.1, read on the forward strand.
TTAGTGATAGAATAAGAAAGATCATTGATAAATAAGGCTAGAAGAGTGTGCTATAGAAAACTAGCTAAATGTAGGAATAAAGAAACGTATGAAAGCTTTAAAGTGGCTAAGAAGGCTATACGAGACGCTAGATTCAAAATATATATATTGAAAGTTAGAACTAAGAATATGAAGGAACTTTGATTTTATATGTTTTAAAAATTCTTTGAATACAAAATCTTTAAAATAAGTTTTAAAAATATATAAGATTTTTTATATTTAAACTTGGATCGTGATCCAATAGAGGAGAAGGAAGATTTCCTTCAACTCGAATCTCATAATGAAGGAAGTAGAAAAAGAGGAGAACTTTTGAAAGTAGGGTTTAAGTTCATTTTTTTATTTATTTTTGTTCTCTTTATATACAAATTGAGGTACCTAGCTCTTATTTATAATAGTGAGATTGCCTCACACAATTCAAGTCGGATTCTTCTTCTTATCTTCTAGAAGAATGTCCACCATTGAATAAACTCGATTGGAGTGCTTCTCTTGTCAGTTTAAATAGGACTAGATCTATAAAAAAATATAATAAATATAATAAATTATAAAAAATATTAAAATTTTATAGAGATAGATCTTAACTTTTATATTAACTTTGCCTTCATTGCTCTACATGAATCTCTAGGGATTGGAAGATAATCTACGATCAAAATATTTTCCCAAAAAAATAGTTTTGATTTGTCAGTCTATTTCGAGGCCAAATTGATGAAATTTTGGCTTGAGTTAGCCCTTTTAGGAGCTAGCCTAAAGTTTTAGATCTTAAAGGATACCCAATTTTTTTTAAAAAAATCATCTTAATTGGACATTGTATGACTAAGTTATGGTCTTTTGAAGTTGGGCACGCGATTCAGCTTCCTAATATGATGGATCTTACTCTTGGACTCTATCCAGCACTTACTCATGGTGGTCAAAGTGGTTCATATTGAATTTGTGAACTTTTTAAAATCTCATAGTGGTAGTAGGCCATATCGAGTTTTACTCATAGTGGCCAAAGAGATCCAAATCGACTGTGATGATCCTTTTGGATTAAAGCCCCCATTATTTAAGGGATTTAGCTCTTGTTAAATCAAAGTTGAAGGTAAAGAACCACCTGCTTTCCTATCTTGCAACTGAACAGCTTGGTTTTGCTCGAAGGTAGTTTCTAGTCTCGATTTTTCTTGCTAGATGATAAATCTTGATCTTTAGATATAAGATATGACTTTACTACACGAGCTGTTGGTGTTTGTATTGAAGGCGCTGCCAATCGAGATACGATTTTAATGAGTTGAACAATCTTCTCTTTTGGTAGTATGAGACATTCCTTTATCTCATTATCTATCAAGGTAGATCTAGTGACCATAATCACTTTTATCCTTGATGTAATTTAAGCATGAATAAACCTTCTTATGTCTGCTTGTACTGCTTGCATGTCTAGATCTAGATCTCCTATAGACATAGGGGATCAAAGCTCTGATACTAACTTGATCCAATTGAAGAGAAGGAAGATTTTTTTCGATTCGTTCAACTCAAATCTCACAAAAAAAGAAAGATAGAAGCAAAGAAGAATTTTTGAAAATAGGGCTCAAATATCTTTTCTTTCTTTTTATTTTTATTCTCCATCTCTCTCTATAAATCGAGATATATAGTCCCTATTTATAATACTAAGATCCGTCTTTACATAATATGGGTCCGATTTCTCTTCTTATCTTCTAAAAGGAAGTCCATCATTTAACAAGTTGAATTAGACTTTTCTTCCTAATTTAAATAAAATTAGGTCTATTAAAAAATATTAAATATAATAAATTACGAAAAAAATATTAAAATTTTATTGAAGATAGATCTCAACTCCGCTTAATTCTATAAGGATTGGAAGATAATCTCTAATCAAAGCCTTTTTTGAAAAGAAAAGTTTTGGCTTGATCAGCCCGTTTAGAAGCCAAAATGAAGAAATTTTGACTCAATATAGTTCTTTAGGAGCTGGCCTAAAGTTTAGATCTTAAAAAGATATATAATTAAAAAAAAAAATCATCTTAATCAAACATCGTATGACGAAGTTATGGTCGTCTGAAGTTTGGCACATGATTCAGCTTATGATGTAGCGGATCTTGCTCTTGGACCCTATTATTAGCACTTACTCGTAGTGGCCAATATGGTCTATATTGGGTTTGTGAACTTTCTAAACTTTAATGGTGATAGTAGGCCATATTGAGTTTTACTTGTAGTGGTCGGATAATCAAAGTGTTAGGTTGAGCTCTGAACTAAATTTCACCACTAGTTGTCATGTATTGATGAATAGTGAATGACTTTCACTATTCATGTGCCTTCCTTATTTTCATCCTAGGAAATTTTCACTGAATAATATATATCTAAGTGACATAGACCGTAGAGACTACCGGGCTTTAGATAATGTGTGGATGACTTTCGCACAAACATTCAGTATCTTTGCATTATTTGTGATGCATGAATTTTAAAAGGGAACGTACACTATATTTCTCTCAATTGGAAACGACACATGTCACTCCAGTTTAATTACTCCAAGCCTTGACAGATTTTCTAGTGAACCTTGGCCAACGAATAAATAATAGTAGAGTAAACCACAAAGTAACTTCCAACCAATAATTAAAATTAAATATATAAACTTGTTCCCTTCTACTCCGCGTTTCTACCGCACATAAATCACGAATTAAACTAGAAAATAAGATCTACCCGAAAAAAGAAGAATGGTTAGCAAGTACGGACTCAAAACAAAGGAAAGGAAGGTGAGAGAGAGAGAGAGAGTCTTTAGTTACCAGCAGCGTGCCTCTAAGGCCAGGATGTGGCGGAGGATCATCTAGTGCCCGAAGGTGACAATGTGATTGGGGACAATGGCAAGGCCGAGGAATGCCGACAAGCTGAGGATGAGGACCTTGGCTCGATGGGCATGGTGCATTGTGAAGCCAATCGGTGTGGCGAACTCATGGTACACCCGGTAATGTTCGCACACCTCCCACTTGTCTTGCATCCACCAGTGGATCTAGCAGTTAAAGTAGTCCTCCACTGCAAAAAAAAAAAAAAAAAAAAAAATGGAGAAAGGGAAAAGAACAAAAGCTTTGATATCAAAGCTTCACTATAAAAAATGAAGGTTATAGAGAACAAAATGACTTCAAACTCTAGCCTCAATATATCCGAACTCTAAGATGCTCTATTGTACTTTTTTCTTGAGATTATAAGAAATATATATAATAGAGTAAGTTGATTTAGACTTAAACTTATATTTCCACAATAATTAGCTTAGGCTAATACATAATTGGTGTCCTAAGTCGAACTGGACTTGCACTATTCTATGACCGAACTGATATGAACCTGTCCTTTTCAAACTTTTAAACTTTAATTAAGACATACTCAATAAATCTCTATCTTAGTTTACAGTTTATCCAGTCGAATAAATCAAAACATTTTTCATCATTTCTTCCATATTTACATCTAAGGGCATCAATCCCTATAAACACCGGTCAAATTCATGCAATACTTGAACTAATCAACTGAAAGTGGTTTCACTTGCATATCACACCTGGATTATCTATTATAGCTATAATTTAAACAGCAATAATATATATATTATTGATGATCTCCTGAATAATGTAATATACGACATCAATATGCTTGATCCGTTCACATAATCAATTTTTGGTCAAGTAAACAGTACTTTCGCTATTATAATGCGTAATCGTTAGCTGGGGTTATAAGCCAAGACCGTCAATGAGACCATGAAATCATATAGCTTTCTTTACTTCCGCTATTATAGCTTTATACTTCATTTTAGTTGTAGATAAAGCATATGTAAACTGAACTATATATAACATTCTAACCGACGGTGCAATTAAAGAGTAAAGACATTCTATCAATTATCATTGTTTATCCAAATCATCTGCAGCATAGATTGATCTACGTGCTATCATGATAGACTAAGTTAATAACTTTATAGCCTCTCAAATATCTCATAATCTATTTCATGATTTGCCGATATATTTTTTCAATACGGAACTTTAAGATATACTCAACAAACCACCCCATGCGATATATAGCCTCGTCGTTATCCCCACCCACTGCTATTTACTCCACCCCTAGTTTTAATCTATATAATTGTTATTGAGTAAATAAATAATTATGAAAATACAAAAATGAAAAGAAAAATGGTTTATGGAACTACTACATGAGATCGCCAATAGGTACTGAGGACACCAACGACATTGATGGTAGGGTGCAAGGGGAGCTGGAGGGGGCTAACATTGAAGGACGGTGGAAGAGCTCGATGAGGTAGGGTGACATGAAGCGGCATCAGGGAGTAAATCATAAGAAGGAAAACTGCATTACGAGCATAGAGCTGGAAGCCGTGCATGCCAGCGGAGTATTGGAACCACGGGGCCTCCGTCGTCAAGTTCCTCCCCAGGGCCACCTCCGCCTCGATCGCTAAAGCTCCGGAAAGGCAGCATCACCATAGCTTGCAGCAGAGGTATAAAAGAAAGAGCGGGGCGCCGGCGGGACTTGCGCTCGAGGGAGCACTTGTAGAAGATTAAAATATTTCACGTGATGATCATGTGGTGCAGGGAAGAACGATTCATTTTGAGCGTGAAGTAGATATAAACATAAATATCAATAATTTTTCCATAACAATACTAAAATAAACTTTCCACGCAGAAGATGCATCAAATTTAGTATCCAGGACTTTTAAGGGATTGAAATGATGTATTCTTGTGAAAAAATTATTAGATAGACTCATCCCACCGTATTAAAAATTTGAGCGGCGGCGTGCCGCTTATAATTGGTGCAGCCAGGGGAGGTTCGTGAGGTAGAAGAGTGCTAATATTAATTGTAAGTCAGTTAATTTACTCACTGACCTCTGGATCGATAATATGAACTTGAATAAGAAATCAACTCCATTTAAAAGTAATTTACTCACGGTCCTTCAGTTTGGGTTAAAATTTTTTGGAAGGAGATTTAGCTATATATATATATATATATATATATATATATATATGGTCAAATGGATCTCAGATCTTCATCAAAGCAGATCATCTGATTCAAATGGATGGCTTTGCCACCCTCTCCTTGTTGACATTGAGCTTTGTTCGACCAACCTGCAGATAGACTCTTCTTTTGGCTAACGGATGAGGAGTTCGGTTTCCTTGCTCCTAATTGTTCTTGGGTCTCTGACCTCCCTTGTAATTATGGAAATAATGATGACGATGATGAATCGTTAGATTTACTATTTTTTATTTTATTTATATCTATTTATCATCTCTTTAATAATATATATAATATTTAAAGATCAGTGCCAGCAATAATAAAATGTTTAGGCCGACGAGCATGATGACGTGGGTTTCGACCCCCAGAAACAGCCACTCCCTATCGAAAAATGTTATATATCAAAGAGTTGCATGTTATACCAAAAGTATTGCTGAGCATAAACCTTACTTTTTGTTTACAAAATAATGATGTACTCAACCTAATTATTTACTGCAATCATCCTCTCAATGTTTATTGATTTTCTTTTAAGATGAGTCGTTGATAATTTTTTGTCAAATCGAACAAATTTGTCCTTCCAGCCCTCACTATTCTAGATTCAACGTGTAAAAATCATGCTTGGATATTTTTCATGAAATATTTTTATAGCGACCAGTATTATGGTATAGAAAGGAGGGCATCATTAATCCCATATTAGTTGTGAGTCTGGCTTATATAGGAAGAGACCATCCTTTCTACGTGAGGTATCTTTTGGATTGAATTCCGATGGATAAAATCATGAAGCCCATGAGTCAAAATGGACAATACTTCACGTACCGACGTATATATATATATGAGCTCTTGACCGTAATGATGGTACGTCACGTAAGGAACCTAATGTGCCGAGTCATGAGCCCTTGATCATAATAATAAAATTAAATAATAATTCATCATATTATTTATTATTGTATTATATATGCATTAATATTTATTACATATTGCAACAATGTACGTTAAATCAAAACTTAATGTAGCAAAATATTAGATGATATAATAATGTACTAAATTATATATTGAGTTATTACAATGCAGATTATTCCTCCATTCCTTGACCATTAATATATTATGTAATATAAAATGGTATTACAAAATTAAATATTGTAAATTCTACCATACAAAAGTGTAGTGTAATATAATATGGGTACATAAAATAAAATAGTGCAAATTACAATAAATGATATAATGTAACATAGAATAGCATTGTGTAATACGTTACTATGGGATTCTAATTTAAATTTATATTATTATTCCTTGGTCATTACATACGATATTGTGTAATAGTTATGAAATCTCGTTAGCATCTAATAGGAAAAACTACCAAAGTCCTATAAGATTGAAATGTAATTTCGTAGCAATAGAGCCCATATATGTAATATTGCAATATAAGATATATCCTTGTAATAGTATTACTAATTTATTTAAGTATTTTCTGCACGATGCATATTATGCTAACATATGTGCAAATGGTATATTATCTAAGTGCATAAATGATTTTTAGCAGGTAAAATGGATAAAATTAGCCTAATGTAATTCCAAGTACATGATCAATGGACTTGTAGGTGCATATGTGACAAGATGGAATGGTGCACAAGTATGGCATAATTGTATGGTGAGAGGAAACTATAAAGTATGTTATTTTAATTTGTTACACTGATATCTTATCTATATGACGCATGTTACATGAACCATTTGGAATTGAAAACTTTTCGTCACCATGATGACCTTAGAATATGTTGAATAACGGAAGAGGAGATTCTAAATTTGGAAATGCTTTATATTTGTTCGAGTCCAAGTATTGGCTTAATATTTTGCCAAGGTTACGAGAGGCCTTTTGAGCATGCTGGATGTTGGAAGGAAAAAATTGACCGAGTCTTGCAGGCTAGTTTGTATGGTCCAGGGAGTTCGAACCCAAATTTTGGCCAAGCCCCTGGAATCTATGTTTTTTATGATAGAGATTTCATAGTAATAATTGATTTAATCATAGTTTGGAGTGTGAAAGTTTGCTTTTTAGGGTTGTGAACGATGGTATATGTTGCGTATGCGTTACTTCATATATCTTTACCGATGAGAAATGAATGCCAATTTGATTAAATAAAAAAACCATACCATTATCATGCAAGTTAGATACAAATATTTCAAAGCACATAGATCGAACATAGGGAAGAAAAATTTGTGCCTTTACAAAAATATTATGAAAAATAATGTATGATAGAAAAATGCATGAATCATATATTAGCTTATCAGGCCTTAGACTATTTTCAAATAAATAATCTTATATATATATATATATATAGACACACACGTACATACTTTACGTTGGCAGAGCCTCCATCCATCGTCGTGATCATTTAATTTCATATAGAAGCATTTCCGAGGATATTTTCATGGTTTAGAAAAAAAAGAAAGGTCATTTTAGCTTGGGATCCTTCAATATTTCATAATTTAATTTCACATCGAAGCGTTTCCGGAGTGTGTTCATGTAGTTTAGGAGAAAAAGAAGGATATTCCTATAGTTTGTTTTGTCATAAACTCCGTAACAATCCCCTTATGCATTAATTAAAGAAATTGCAAACGATAGAGTGCATTGATCGAACGGACCAGACTACGTGGAGGCAACCAGTCAAAGTCAACCTAATGTGGGACCTTCTTTTTTGGTGGGCCAAAGTGATAATGTGTTACATTAGCCATGAATCAAATTTTTTTATCTCATTTGATGTATCCATACAATCATTTTCTATTAATTTAAATTCTTATATATGCATTGAATAGCTATGCTCCTTTGCATCTATCTCTTTGAAAAAATAGTATGAAAATAAATGGATGAGAGAGTAATAATAATAGTGATGGTGGTGAGTACTCTTCAGTAGCAATGATAACTACTAGAAAGTTTTTTCTTTATAAAACTGGGAAGCTTCTTGAACGATGAATCTAAAAGATTATATTTTAATATATTATTTAAAAATAATAGTATTTTAATAAAAATAGTAAAATTTATAATATTAATAATATCGATAGTATTTTAATAAAAAAATATTTTTTAGTAAAAATATTTTTTTAATATTTTAAAAATTTAATAATATTTAATAATATCAAGATGAGTATGTATCATTAAAAAGGAAGAGAAAGTAAAAAAAAATTATGACTTCAAATTTTAATAAAGAGAGTAGAGGAAGATAATTTTTTTTTTAAAATAAATATTTTTTTTTTTGCTCTCCTACTCTCATGATGCTCTTTGTCTGTTTTATAGAAATAACATAAAGGAAGAAACTATATCTATAGAGGAAGTTAGACCATGTTGAAGAGTATGGGAAAGCCATGGAGAGTAAAACGAAGATGCTTTAGTCCATGTGGCATCACACTCGATCATATATAAATTATTCTCTCGCCAGATAAATAGTATATCCTATTTAAGTTGTAGATGGACTAGATTGCTTCCAAGAAAGATACATGGGTGCAGGTTTAGAGGATTATATTTTAATACATTAATTAAAAATAATAATATTTTAATAAAAATAGTAAAATTAATAAGTTAACAATACTAATAATACTAATAATGTCTTAATAAAAATAGTAATAATTTTTTATTAATAATATTTTAGAAGATTAATAATGTTGAATAATTTATAGTAATGCATTTCAAAATGATATTTTATTAAAAACTGATTAAAAATATTTATTAATAAAATAAATAATTTGTATATTAATAAAAATAAATAATTTATATGTTTATAACATATTATTTTTAAATAATTATGTAATTAATAAAAATAATATTTTAAAGGTGGTGTAGTTTGGTGCGGGCAATTAATATGAAACATAGGCGCATAGATGCTACAAAAATGAGATGCATGGAAAAATCATAGAAAAATAATAAATTTCTGTGACCCATGCTAAAATAAGCTTTCAATCCAATCTTAGTAAAAAATCAAACAAAAATTTCATGATAACATTGTGAAAGTTGACGTACATAACAATCATTGAAATTGGCAAGTTGTCTTTAGCCTGCTCCATTAAAAAAATGAGAATTGAACAGTACTACCATTCAAAAAATAGAAGAGTATCTACCAAGTAGTAGAATAGAGAAATTGTAACACAGCTCTAGCTGTAGCTGTAGATGGTTGGCCCAGAACTGTGTGGATTATCCTATAAGATTTAGTGGATGACCATAATCTATGACTCGGATGATTGATGTAGGACCGCATTGCCTAATCTAGAACTGCCCAAATTTGAGTAGAGATCCATTTGAATGGAGCCTGCTTGAATGCTTTTTTTTTTTTTTTGGTAGGGATAGCCAACTTGAATGATTTTCCCAGTCTTTTTCTGAAGAAAAGAATTATAACAAAACCAGCAAAATTACATCTTAGAAGCTGGAGGATATTTACTAATTCAAGATTTGCTGAAGAAAAGAATTATAGCAAAACCAGCAAAATGTACATCATAGAAGCTGGAGTATATTTATTAATTCATGATTTGCCATATGTGCCCAAAACACATGGCAGGCAGGGTATATTCTTTTATGCAAACAGGATAGAGGTAATTTTCAAAGACAAATAACAATCCTACCCAAGCAAATAAGTGAAAAAATATATCTAGCTTCTACTCATTCGAGGTCATTGAGAAGATGCATGAATCAAGTGTTATATAAAATAGCAAAACCATATCTACAGATACAGATATAGTTACTATCAAATCTATATTAGGGAAAATACATTTTGACCCCCTCTAGTTTCAATGAGAAATACTTAGCCACCAATACTTTTAAAACTTTCAATTAGACACACAAGTTAATGTCAATATGATCTCGGCCATTGTCTATCCCTTGATACCATCTGCACAAAAGACTAAAATATCCTTCTATTTAGTCTTAATAACATAATTTAATAAAAAAGGATCTTTACTATTCTCATCACCTTCCCCGATCCTCTTCCTTATCTTTGTAATCTTTTTCATTTACTTGGATCCTCTCCCTCCTCGTTGTTATATCCCTCATGAATTGCATCAAGTTTCTCTCCTACGAGGACTTGAAAAAACTTGGTGAGAAGTTGGAGCTCCTTCATTGCTTGCTCTTACCTGGGAGGTTGGAAGAGGATGAAGAAATATAGGATATATTTGGTTGGAGAAGTGTCACACTTTGGCTTGAGACTCGAGCCGATCATGACAAATAGCTACATACTCTTAAGGTTTAACCTCTTAAGACATATAACGCCTGTCTTCACATTCAATAAATCAAATCAATCCATACACAAGCAGTGGTATCGAAAATAATTTTTTAATTTTTATTAATTCAAATAAAAATAGTTTACTAATAACTCAAAAAGTTTATTGGCATAAATCAAGATCAATAGTTATTCAAAAAGTAAAGCTCTCTTATGCTCTTTTAGATTTGAAAAGAAAAAAGAAAGCATGAGCTTTACACGCTTAGTAAGTTATCAATATCTCTGAGAGATCAAGCATAATTAATTTTTTTCAAATATATTAATAGACAATAATAGATACATATACCAATATAATTTTAATTTTCAATAATATATCATGCATAGCAGTAAAACATAAAATCCTCTTTCAGTCTTCGATGACCACAGCCATGATTAGCCGCATGACAAAGTTTAGAAGAGATTAGTTCCTAAATACAGAACATTTAATCCATCTGCATGTATCAGTGATTAGTTCCATTGGTTAGGCCTAGAAAGAAACTAGCTCTGATTTACATGGCCATGTTTAGCTTTGTTGTTGACCCTGAAAATGATTTTGATGATAACCAAACATTAGAGCATAAGAGTATACTAATATATTTCAAGTTTTTTTTAAGAATGTTTTTATAGAAAGAAATCATCATTATATAGGGAAGAAACTAATTGAGAACCATTTAAGCCAAAAAGATAAGAGTTGGAGCTAAATTTCATACAAAAAGGAAATTTGAAGAAATTGAGTTTACTCCAAATTGAATCGAGTCGACTCTAGCACAATTTGGACTTGGCACATAGATTTGGTATGGTGGTGAGCTGGCTCGAGGAAGGGCTAAGCCGGCTCTCTTAGAAGAATAGAAAGGTGATTTTTCGGTATAGGTAAGCAAGCTAACTCGAGGCCATTTTGAGTCGACTCTAATTGAAGGTGATCCGACTCATTTTTCTACGAGTCGACTTTCTTAGGGTATATAGAAAGGTAGTTTTTTGTGATATGCAGTCGAGTCGACTCTTCAAATTTTTGAGCTAACTTCATTTGAAGGCAAGCCGACTCAAGGTCATTTTGATTTGACTTCTAAGTTTCTGATAGGTAGCTAGTTCTGCAGCAGGCTCTGTTTTATCCAGAATTTTTTCAATGGCTCTATTTCGTCTCCAACGAGCAAAAATGACTAGTTTTGGCTTCAAAAGGCATCAAACTTGCTGGGAATCAAATGAAAATATAAGAGGAACAAAGGGACAAACGCAAAAATACTATTTAAGTTAAAAAACCTTCCCTTTCAGTATTTTACTATTTTCAAGAGTGTTCATCTACTTCTAACCAACATTCTCTTCAGATTTGTAAGAGCATTGAAGTGCCAATCAAGAGCATTGATTGTAAGTATTCAAGTCCACAACAAACAAGCTTCAATGACAACTAATTGGCTCAACCCAAAGAGGTTGAGGAGCTATTTCTATTGTACAAAAAATTGTCTTTCTTAATTTTCTGTAACAAGTTTAAGAAGGGTATGAAATTTAGGGATAGGTTGATCTAAACCTTGTAATTGGATTGGGAGCTTTGGGATAAGGCTTGTAAAGGTTGTAGTTGGTGCATTTGTGCAAAACTAATTAGACTTTTGGATAGTAAGCCTGAGAAAACTATCTAACTATAATTTTGTATAGATTATAGTAAAATTTCTTGAAAGATCGCTTGGAGAGTGGACGTAGGTGCTTGGAGTACACTGAACCACTATAAAATTATTGTGCTTGTGTGTGTATGCTTTTTTTCTCTTCATTTACATCTATCTTTAGCTCTCACCTCGCTACTCTACTTAACTTAATTTGATAGTTAGTACACATATCTATTTTAATTTTTTAAAACCCAATTCACCTCCCCCATGGATTGTCTAGCTAAGCAACAATTGGTATTAGAGTCTTGGTTCTCAGCTAGAAGTTGATCCTATAATCTAGAGAAAAAGAACATGGCAATTAAGGATAATTTACCAATAGACCACCGCTCTTCAATGGGTCAAACTATATCTATTGGAAAGCTCGCATGCATATTTTCATACAAGTTCTTGATTGTGATATATAGAGTGTCATAATTAATGGGCCACATATTCCTTTAATCACTATCAATAGCATTGCTTTATCCAAGCTAAAAAAGATTGAGATGAAATGGACAAAAAGCTTATCTAATTAAATGCCAAGGCAATGAATATATTATATTATGCCCTTGATGCCAACGAGTTCAATAGAATTTTCATTTGTAATTCAGTAAAAAAAATTTGGAATAGACTTAAGATGACTCATGTAGGCATAAATTAGGTTAAAGAGTGAAAGGTCAATATGCTTGTGCACCAATATGAATTATTCAAAATGGATCCTAATGAATCAATCACTAATATATTTACACATTTCACTGATATCATTAATAGGCTCAAAAATCTTAGTAAAGTTTATTCTAATAGTGATTTAGTGAGAAAAAATTCTTAGATCATTGTCTAGATCTTGGAAAGCAAAAGTGACCACCATCCAAGAGACAAAAAACTTGAGTAAGCTATCACTTGAAGAGCTGATTAGATCTCTAATGACATGCGAGCTAGCTATGAGGTAGCACAATGATGAAGAGGCCAAAAATAGAAGACTATTATCTTAAAGTCTGAAGCAATTGATGATAAAGAAGAAGAGTCTATTGAAGATGATGAAAATGATGTGGACATGGCTCTTGTAATCAGAAAATTTAGAAAGTTTATTGAAAGAAGAAGACAAAGATTCAAGAAAAGAAACTTGGCTAAGGGAGAGCTAAGTAAGAAGAAAGAAAAAGAGAAGGAACAACCCCTATACTACTAGTACAAGAAACTGGAAAACTTCAAGGCTGATTGCCCAACCTTGAAGAAATCCTTCAAGAAAACCAAGAAGAAAGTAATGGTTACAATGTGGAGCGATAGTGATGAGTCTAGCTCCAAAGAAGAAGAAATTCAAAATATGGCAAACTTGTATCTCATAACACAAGATGATGAGGTAATTTTTGAACTTTCTTTGGATTTTACCTTTGATGAACTTCAAGATGCTTTTCATGATCTAATGAAAGTATTCAAAAAAATAAATATGAAAAATAAAGATCTAAAATTGAAAATTGAATCTCTAATTAAAGAAAAAGAAAAAAATACTTCAAAACAGTAAAAACTAACAGAAAAAAATGAAATCTTGAAGAAAGAAGTTGATAAATTGAAACTATTAGTTGAAAGGTTTACATGCAGCTCAAAATAATTATAAATGAAACTTAATAATCAAAAGACTGTATATAATAAAGTTGGTATTGGATTTAATCCTAATAACAAACAAAACTCTTGAAAAACTTCTTTACTACATCATTATCCACTTGCAACACTTCACACATAACATATTTTAGCTATGGAAGAGTAGGACATAAAGTATATACATACAATTTCAAAAAATCTAATGAGAAAATAGTTAAGAAAATTTGGGTTCTAAAAAAAACCTTAGTAACTAATCTTAAAGGATCCAAGAGAACTTGGATACCTAAGAAAGCTATTTAATTATTTTATAGAAATATCTTACAGCCAATGGATCTAAATGAAGATGATACTTAGGATAGTGGTTATTCAAGACATATGACGAGAGATAGGGATCAATTCTTCACCTTTGAGAAGAAGGAAGGAGGAATAGTCACCTTTGTTGATAATGGCAAAGAAAAATTATTAAATTTTATAAAATTAAGATTACTCATTCTACCTTCATTGATAATGTATTATTAGCTGATAGTTTAAAATATAATTTGCTTAACATTAGCCAACTTTGTGACAAAGGCTATAAAGTTACTTTTGAATCATCTATGTACATAGTTTCTAGTCTTTTTGATGAAAGCATAAAATTTATTAGATATAGGCATGGCAACATCTATATGGTTGATCTTGATGAGATAGCCATGAAGAGTGATAAATGTCTTATTACAATGGATGTCAAAGTCAATAAGACTAGTTGGTTATGGCATCATAGGCTAGGACATGCAGGCATGAACCTTATCTCAAAATTAAATAGTAAAGATTTAGTTAAAGGATTACCAAAGTTGAACTTTGAAAAGAATTGTATTTGTGATGCATGTTAATAAGGTAAACAAATTAGGAGAAGTTTCAAATTCAAAAAGATGATTTTCACTTCTAAGCCACTTGAATTGATTCACATGGATCTATTTGAACCCACTAGGACTACAAACCTAGGAGGACAGAAATATGGACTTATGATCATAGACGATTTCTAATGTTTTATTTGAATTTTATTTTTGGCACACAAAGATAAAGCTTTTTCAGCCTTTACAAAATTTTGTCATAAAGTTTTGAATGAAAAGAATACTATCATTGTTTGTATTCATAGAAACCATGGCACAAAATTTTAAAATCAAAACTTTAAAAATTTTTGTAATGAAAATGATATAGAACATAATTTTTTTGCACCAAGAACACCCCAACAAAATAAAATAGTTGAAAAAAATAATAGGACCTTAGAAGACATGGCCCATACCATGTTATGTGAAGAAAGTCTTCTTAAATATTTTTGGACTGAAGTCATTAACATGGCATGTTACATCCTAAATCGAGTTTTGATCCATCCTATCTTAAAGAAAATTCTCTATGAACTTTGAAAAGGTAGAAGGCCTAACATTAACTATTTTTATATTTTTGGATGCAAATATTTTATTCTTAACAATGGTAAAAATAACTTAGATAAATTTGATGCTAAGTTGGATAAGAGTATCTTTCTTAGATACTCCATATCTAGCAAGGTATATAGAGTCTTCAACAAACATGCTTTGGTTGTTGAAGAATCTATACATGTAATTTTTGATGAAGCTGACAACCTTTCTTCAAGAAAGAAAGATATGCTTGATGATGATGCAGGAATTCTGAAAAATAGGCTAAAGAAACTTAACTTGAAGGAAAGAACAAACCAAAATAAAGATGAAGAAGCAAAAGATGTGGAACAAAATAAAAATTTTAAACAAGACATCAATAAAGAGTATAGTGATCTGCTCAAAGAGTGGAGGTTTGCATATAATCATCTGAGAGATCTCATAATTGGTGATCCTTCATAAGGGATAAGAACTAGAGCTTTTTTTAGAGATACTTTTGATTATCTTGCATTTGTCTCTCCAATTGAACCCAAATGTATAGAAGAGGCTAAAAATGATTTCAAATTGGATGCTTGCTATGCAAGAAAAATTAAATCAATTGGATTGGAATAATGTTTGGACCTTAGTTAGTAGACCTTTTGATCATCCTATTATTGAAACTAAATGGATATTTAGAAATAAATTGGATGAAAATGATAATATAGTTAGAAATAAAGCAAGATTAGTAGCTAAGAGATATAATCAAGAAGAAGAAATAGATTTTATTGAAATGTATGCTCCTGTAATAAGATTAGAAGTAATTAAATTACTATTTGCATTTGCTTGCTACATAAACTTTAAATTATTTCAAATGGATGTAAAAAGTATCTTCTAAAATGATTATATATATTGCTGAAGAGATTTTTATAGAACAACCCTCTAGGTTTGAAAGCCATACTATTCCAAATTATATATTCAAACTAAATAAAGCACTATATAGACTAAAATAAGCACCTAGGATATGGTATAAAAGACTTAGCAAATTTTTATTGGAGAATAATTTTAGTAGAAGTAGTGTGGACATAACACTATTTTTAAAGAAAAAAGAAAATGATCTTCTAGTAGTTTAAATTTATGTTGATGATATTATTTTCAGAGCTACTTATGAGGATCTTTATCAAGAATTTGCTAAGTTAATACAGGATAAATTTGAAATAAGTATGATGGGAGAGCTAATCTTCTTCCTTAGGCTTCAAATCAAATAAATAAAGGAAGAAATCTTCATCAACCAAACTAAGTATGTTCGAGAGATACTCAAAAAGTTTGAAATGAAAAATATAAAGAAAATTGGCACACCAATGAGCCTCACATGCAGACTTGACAAAGATGCAAATGAAAAAGTATAGATCAAAAGCTCTATAGAGGTATAATTGGTTCTTTGCTTTACTTAATTGCTTGTAGGCCTAATATACTATTTAGTATATGCATGTGTGCTAGATTTCAATCTAATCCTAAAAAGTCTCATATATTAGCTATTAAAAGAATACTTAGATATCTAGTTGATACACAAAACTTAAGACTATAATACTCTAAACAATCGTTAATTGACTTAATTGGATATTCAGATGCTGACTATGAAGGATGTAAAATTAATAGAAAAAGTACTAGTGGAATAGTTAATTCTTAAGGTTGAACTTAATCTCTTGGTATAGCAAGAAGTAAAACTCTATAACCTTATCCACAATCGAGATTGAGTACGTTGCTACTAGAAGTTGCAATGCTTAAATACTTTGGATTAAGCAACAGCATGGAGACTTTGGCAAAAAATAAAATAAATTTTTTATAAAATATGATAATACTAGTGCAATAAACTTAATTAAAAATCTAATTCAGCACTCTAGAATAAAATATATTGAAATTAGACATCATTTTATTAGAGATCATATTTAAAATAATGATATTATACTAGAGTTTGTTAGTATTAAAAATCAACTTGCTGATATCTTTACTAAATCTTTAAGTGAGGATAGATTTAGCATAATTAGAAAAGAATGAGGAATATGTGACCCCTTCTAGATAGAAGATCTTGTCACAAAATCTCTTTGATCTTTTCTTGATTTTCTTTATCAATTTATTGTGAATTCTTTAAGATTTCATTGATTCAAGTAATTTTAGAATGGTTGAAATTAAATTTAAATTTAATTTAGATTTATTTCTAATTCTGAAATAGGGCTCGAGTCGACTTAGGTGAGACTTTGAGTCGACTCGAACTTTGAGTCAAGTGCTACAGTTTTTCGAGTCGACTCGTTCGCCAGGGCCTAGTCTTTAAACAAGCTTTCCATAAGCCTTATTCATCTTTACCTTTTACTATTCCATCGAGCCTTCTCTCTCTAAACCCATTTTGACTTGTTCCCAACTCCCTCTAAGCCTCCTCCACTGCCATTTCCATCCTTTTTTGTGATGGATCTGAGCTAATCATGGCCCCCAAAATAAGATCTATGGTGATAAAGTGATCTAGAAGGGCAAAATCAGAGGAAAGAAGAACAAAAGCATGTGAAGAGGTAGAAGAATATCATCCTCCTCTCCTCCACCTTGAGTTCCTATGGCGACTAGGGTTGTCACAACCAGGAGAAAGGTGGATTTTGGGTTCTTGGAGGCCAAACATTTCTAGATTGGAAGTTGGCTTCAGTAATAGGGGTGGGAAAAGGTTTGTTCTTTGGAAGTGCCTACCTATCCACACATGGTAAGAAAATTTTTTGAGAATATGGTAGTAGGAAGCACTTCCATTCTGTCTACTATGAAAGGACAGTTTGTAATCCTAATCGAGAGGAAATTAGGTCACATTTTTGCCTTACCGACTAGAGGTATCTACAACCCAAAATTGGATAGCAAGGCAGATGGGTTGAGATACATATTAGAGAGGGATGATGTGTTGAGCATTGACATTCTACTAGCCAATTAGCTATTTATTGAGATGCGGCTATTACACCACATTGTGAGTCATATTCTCTTCCTAAAAACTAGCCACTTTGATTGGGTGGCAAAGAAAGAAATTATAGTGATGTACAATTTGATCCAAGATAGACCCATGAATCTGCCATTTATGATGATGCATCAAATCCAAGAGGCAGGCAGAAGAGCTAAAGCATGCTTACCATACGGTATGATGTTTATCTTATTCTTTATGGATTATGGATTAGATCTTGATGGAGAAGATTTCAAGAGCTTCTACACACTGGTTGCTACACAGCTCGGTCACTCCATTGCATAGGGTACCGCAAGCATCAGGACATCTAGGTTCATAGAGGTTCAGGATAGGAGCCAATCAAGGGAGGTCATGAGGATGATGAGGAAGCAAAGCCTATGGACGACATTGAGCCTCAAGGACCATCCTCTCCTCCTCCAGCAGTAGCACATGGTTCATCTTTTGTAGTAGGTCCTTCATCAACAGCACCACCAACAGCAACAGAGCACATTCCAGCACCAGCTTTGCCCCACACCCTATGCATGCATCAGACATTCTCTACTAAGAGGGTAGCAAATTAGATTATAGAGAGGTTGGGAGCTATGATTATTGACTTTAGATTATAGATTCTATAGAGCTATGACGAGCTCAGTCAGCACACTCAGACATAGTTCTAGGAGCTTTATCGTGACATTGGTAGGCTGACTTAGCAGCTTGAGGGATTGGAGAGACTTTAGAGTTAGAGGACTGATTTCTCTACTGACATTACTATCTTGACTCAAGAGGTAGTATAGCTAAATAAGAAGATTCAGGATGCCTGAAGGAAAATTA
Organism: Cocos nucifera; assembly: GCA_006176705.1. Lineage (NCBI taxonomy): Eukaryota > Viridiplantae > Streptophyta > Magnoliopsida > Arecales > Arecaceae > Cocos > Cocos nucifera. The sequence goes on from QRFJ01000076.1 coordinate 1,337,134, forward strand.
GCTTTTCTCGCCATAGGATTGATTTGATCTAATCAAATCTATAGAAAAATTTTAAATTTTTTTCTATAAATCTAATCAGATATGAAAGTTCTCGAATCTATTTTTTATGATCTAATATTAAAAATAAAAATTAAAATAAATTTTGTAACAACTATTGTTACCTATTTGGATAAATTTTTTATCCTGACGATGATCCGGCTACTCCAGAGATCTTGGACTAGCCATGCACATGCCCGACCTCTACCGAAGTTCACTTAGGCTGGTTCTAGATGTCTTATTCTATTAGACTTAATCTCCAAAGATTAGATCTAGATCTGATCTATAGAGCCTTCAAAAATAATCTCGAAGGCAGCACGTTCGTCTCTTGATAGGGATCTTCCTGACTTGATTTTTGAAGCACCGCTCTCAACACTTGATCATAGATTTTGCCCAACCTTTTGGGCATGGAGAAGAGGAATGGGATCAGGAAAGAGGGGCATGGAAAATAGGCAGAGAGATAGGGCTTTGCCATAGATCAATTGGAATGCACAAACACTTTGCGTAGGGCCCTATTTATAGACCAACTCAAGAGTCCCTTCGCATATGACTTTGAACAAGTCAAAGCCAACATGCAAAAGGATTCTCCCATGATCTCCATGCCCCACACCCTTTTTTTTCTTCAAATTTTTATTGCAAAAAAATCCTAGGAAAATGGCGTGGAATAAAGGATAAGAGGAGTAGACAGCGTAAGGGACTAATCTCCTAGTGTTTTGTTCTCAACAAAACACTTCCACGCCAATCTTCAAGGGGTGCACGCCATATGGGGCATGCATCCTCAATTCTCACATAAATCTCAAGGGGGCGCGTGCCCCTAGAGAGTCTCCATGGGGCGCATGCCCCTCCCCTTTCATTCCTACAAAAAATCGAGTCAAATGACCCTTGTCCAAATTCCATCGCATGGTTTTAGGACAAACTTAATCCTAATCTGATTAAGACAACCCTTGTCTTGTTCTCATCTTATGAAATTTAGGACAAGCTTTGATCAGGCCAGGATAAGATCCAATCAGATCAAGATAAATTCACATAGAATTTTTGGATAAGGCTTGTCCAAATATCATCTCATGATTTTAGGACAAGCCCTGATCTTATCAGGACAAGCCTTGTTAGATTAAGATAAGGGCTATTCTCACTAGTACAAATCTTGTTCAAACCAGGACAAGCCCTGTTAGATTAGGACAAACCTATATAGGGCTCCTGGATGAGTTAAATCCAATTTGCTCAGTTGAGATGAACCAGAAAGATGACAGAAGGAGAATATTAGGCTCAATCGTGTGTTAGCATGATATTCTTGAACCTAATTGGATCTAATCCAAATCAATCAAATTGGATTAGCTTAATTGATAATATTTAGACTCAAATCCTTATTTGTCTGATCTAATTAGGTTCAGTTTTGTATGATAATGAAATAAGTCATGATCTCCATCATCGAAATATCTTTTGATGGATCAAAATTCTTTCGATTCATCCAATTAGAATGATCGATCATCAAGATCATTTTAATTGATCTTAAAATCTATCAGTGACACCTAGTAGTATATGATGGCAATCCATCAGAACTGAAAATAAATCTCTTGATGCAACTACCCGTGTGATTAGATTCTTCTATCATGAGCTCTGATAGGATTAGGGTTAAGATGAACTCATTAAACCCAACATCTGTCATATGATAAAATCATTCGATTCGAGTTCGATGTGAAATCCTAATAGAAAATTTTTTTCTATTATTTTATGCTGCCATGGTCATAGGCTTATGGACTCGATCTTATGATCATTATAGGACTTTTCCTCCTCTACCGAGGTTGATAGATCCCATTTTAGTGTGATCCAATTCCTACAATGAACATGCTATAGCCAACATACACCTCATGATTTCAAATGGTTAGGAGACTGAGTTATGGTATAGTCAAACTATAACATACTCAAGATGAACTATTGATGTACCTCAGATAAAAAAACTAGACACACAACTACAGCATCGAGCTAGTCATCGATGAGAAGATAGACTCCCTTATGACTATTCGAGATGGTCATGCTCAGTACCCTTATTCTCAATGAGTACTTGTACTCTTGCTCTAGTGTCTCCACACCATAGACTCAAGACTTATCTATCGTAGAAAAGTGATCATACACCAACCTTTCAGATCGATCATCATCCTCATGATGATCCTTCGGTCGAGAGCAGTTTATAAGTTAATTATGAAAATACATGTCTAAAATTTTTAACTCTTAAAAATATGCATTAACATTCTATTAACTCAAAGGATGTATCACAGACACTTTATACATAATATGATAGAAAAAAATAATTTTTTATTAATTTTAACTCAAAATTATAAAAATGCTCTTAGAATGTGTACTACAAGTGTCAACCAATCTGACTTCTAAGGCACATATCTAACAATGCCATCATTTCTCTATACAGAGCATCGAGATATTGCACATAGACATCCATCAGCTAGAGAGTCAAATGGGGGCGATGATAGCTCGCATGCTGCCACTTAGACCCCGACACCCTCATAGCCGCTTAGACCTCAGCCTCAACCCTAGATCTCCACCAGGCCATCTTTTAGTTCTGTTGTCTGACCTAGATCCAATTTTCCCTCTCTTAGCACTGGGCCCTCTAGGAGGACCCGAAGCAAGAGACCTATCCATTCCTCATCTTCTGACCCTCCTATGATTGAGGTTCCTTCTTTTGATGAGGACTAGTTATTTCTATCCTAATTTTAGTTATTTGTTCTAGTACCCTGATCTAGTTACTTTTGGCTTTACTTATGTATTGTAGTTTGGAACTAACTTGTTTGTGTTGTTTAAAGTCTCTTTTTGCAAAATAGTACATAGAAATATGCAATATAATATCCATTTCTCTAATGCAATGATCTTTTCTATGCAACAAACTGCCTACTTCATTATGCAATGTCTTATGCTTGCTTTATTGTCTTATTTTTTGCTGATGACAAAAAGGAGGAAAAAATATAGACAAAAAAATATTGAAGCAATAATGAAGCATAAATAATTTTTTTTTAATTAACAAAAATAGAAAAAGAGCTTAAATTAATTAAGGGGGACATATTTGTATATGTCTACAAATATTTTATTAATCTCTAAAGATACTCACTCAAAAGATACTGTAGGACAGTGGCCTCTGTCTATCTTCCAAATTTGGTTGTATAAAATTGATTATCATGATTAAGATCTTGAAAGTTCTTTTATACCTTATATATTATTTAATTTGAGCAGAATTTAAATTATTCTTTCTTCTCTAAGCTCAATATTTTGTCATCATCAAATATGGAAAGATTGTTGACTCTAGGAATGATTTTGATGTTAACCAAATAATAAAGCATAAGAGTATACTAATATCTTTCAAGTTTTTTCTTAAGAATATTTTTATAGAAAGAAAGCACCATTATAAAGGATTGAAACTAATTGAGAACCATTTGAGACAAAAAGACAAGAGTTGGAGTTAAATTTTATGCAAAATGGGTATTTAAAGAAATTGAGTTGACTCCAAATCGAATTGAGTTGAATTTGGAATAATTTGGATTTGGCATGCAGATTTAGCATAGTGGCGAGCTGACTCAAGGAAGGGCTAAGCTGGCCCTCTTATAAGAATCCAAAGATGATTTTTCAGTACAGACAGGTGAGCCGACTCAAGGTCATTTTGAGTCGACTCCAATTGAAGGTGAGCTGACTTATTTTTCTACAAGCTGGCTCTCTCAGAATATACAAAAAGATAGTTCTCCATGATCTACAGTTGAGCCGATGCTTTGAATTTTCAAGCCAACTCCATTTGAAGATAAGCCGATTCGAAGCTATTTTGAGTTGACCTCTGAGCTTCTGACAAGCATAACGGCTAGTTCTACAGTAGACCCTATTTCATCTAGAATTTTTTCAATGGCTCTGAGCAAAAATGGCTAATTTTGGCTTCAAAATGCATTAAACTTGCTGAAAATCAAATGAAAATATAAGAGACACAAAGGGACAAAAGCAAAAACACTATTTAAGTTGAAAAAGCTCCACTTTTAGTATTTTACTATTTCCAAGAGTGTTTACTTATTTCTACCAATATTCTTTTAAGATTTGTGAGAGTATTGAAGAGGCAACCAAGAGCATTGATTGCAAACATTCAAGTCTACAACAAACAAGCTTCAACAATAAGTAATTTGTTCAACCCAAGGAGCTACTTCTATGTACAATGAAGGGCCTGAAACTTGGGGATTGGTTGTTCCAAACCTTATAATTGGATTGGGATCCTTAGGATAAGACTTGTAAAGATTATGGTTTGTGCACAAATGCAAAAACCAACTGATTTTTTAGATAGTAAGTCTAGAAAAACTATTTGATTGTAAGCTTGTATAGATTATAATAAAATTTTCAAGGAGGTCACTTGGGAAGTGGACGTAGATATTTGGAGTGCATCGAACCACTATAAAATTATTGTGCATGTGTGTGTGCTTCTTTTCTTTTTCATTTGCATCCACCCTTAGCTCTCACCTTACCACTGTACTTAACATAATTTGATAATTAGTGCACATATCTATTTTAAATTTTTAAAACCTAATTCATCTCCCCCTCTTGGGTTGTCTAGTTGGGCAACACTTATGGTAGGGCAAAGAGATTAGTTTTGAAAACAATCACTTGACATATCAGCATGTGCCAGCGATCAACTCCGACTAGCTAGACCTAAAAGAACTAACTCTGCCAGTGATTAGCTTTGATTGATTAAACCTAGGAGAAACTAGTTTCTGATGTGTGGTTAACGATCGGTGTCATTGGCTATGCCCGGATCATAGTCTAATTAAAGAGTTTTTCTCATAAATTTCACCATAACAAAAAATTATACTTATTTCACAATAATATCAAGTCAAGTTGTTTCACATCTTATTTTCAAAAATGAGAGAATAATTTTTATTCAAAATTTATGTAAGGATAAATATGAATAACCTTGTTTTTAAAAATCATGCAATATTAAAATAAAAAAATTATCTCATTTTAAATTTATAATTATGCTAAGGTGACACCATGCTTGATCCAATATTTTGAATTATTTTTCATGCATAAAATATATACTTTCAAATTTTATAATTTTTAAATATTTTAATAATTTGTATGTACAAAATCTAATTTTTAAATATATGAATATGCACTAAAAATTTAGAGATATAAGAAAACTTATTATCAGACAAATTCAAAAGTCACGATCTTTGCTATATGGCCTAATCCTTAGATCTATGCTTCTTTTGATTTAGATCAAAATCCTAGATCAGATCTATTTTATTAATAAAAAAAAGACTAATTAGGCTTGATGTCATCAACTGAAAGAGGTACAAAAAAAAGAGCAATCAAGGTCTGATCTATTCGATCTGACTCGACAAACATGAAAAGGAAAGAGATGCTCGATATAGGCTAGTTAGATTTTTGGACTGACCCCACTTGATTTATGTCCAATCAGGGGCTTAGCCCATTTGGACTGGATCAACTAACAGTGATCTCGGTCTAAGCTTATTCGAATTGCAGACCCAATCTAAGGAGGTAGACCACATCAAGAAAAGGATTTCCCTTCTCTCTTTTTTTCTCTCTTTTTTTTCTTTTTCTCTCCCTTTTTTTTCCTTTCCTCTCTCTCTCTCTCTCCCCCCCCCTCCCTCCCTTTCTCCCTCCCACCAATGGATTATAAAATAGGGGTTCTCTTTAGCCATTTTAAGGAAGAAAGGAGAGAAGGAAAAAGGGGATAAAGTCAATGATCGGGCTGTGGTGGTATGATCGGGTGTTGACAGCATTGGTGGCTAGACCGGTGCTATCGATTCCTAACAAGTAGAAAACAAGCAAATTAAGGAGGAAGGAGGGTTTTTTGGGCAACAATAGCTAGATTACAATGGTTCGATGGTTGCCGGAGGTGAGGAAGAAGGAAAGAAAGAGGTAAGACTTTGGTGATGGATTAATAGAGAGGAGGGTGGGGTTTAAATAAAAGAATTGGAAGGGGGATAAAGATTGGTTTAACATTGGATAAGTTAGTTCAATGGCGTAACCCATCCAAATGGCCTTCAGCCATTCCCAACTGACACACAACTCTTATTCGACTACTCAATGGCCTTATCTTCATTCACAACTAATAACCATATTACAATATATGTTCTAAAGCCAATCATCAATCTATTGATGATTTTGCTAGTTTATAATTATAAATAATTTATTATTAAATAAAATTTTATTCTAATATTTTTTATCATAAATCTACATCTTCTAATGAACTCCATGTTGTGATGAAGTCCTTAGGACTATTTAGTTTTGATAAAGAGAGAATTTATCGATTAGTCCTTAAACTATTCATGAGCAAATGATACGTTGTTAACTAGGATGATAACATTTATAGAGTATAGGTTGTTATGTGCTATATATATTGGTAGTTCTCTTAACCAAGAAGTGTAGAGATACTGGTATGGCATACAGATGAGACATAGGGATATACCATCATCGAACATAATCAACTCTAGAGCATTCTGCTATCAAAAATTACTCTGATGGGATATGGGTATAAGTATCCCTTAGACCTGAGATCATCATGGTGGCTTGCAAGCAACTTACTGTGTCTTGGTACCACATTATCTGAATTTTTAATTCAATGATGAAAGATTTTTGGGCATAGTTAAGTACTTATAAAATTGATGAGTGATTAAAATAGGATTGACCACTCCAAGAGCTTGGAGAAAATTCATCACTGTATTTCAATTTAGCAAAACCTTGGATGGGATAATCCATGAGATGGATTTGATATTTTGAAATATAATATGAATTATCTTATCAAAATTGATAGTTAAACCTTGAGTTGTCCTATGAGCATTTAGGTTAAGGGGATGAAATATACGAAAACTATATCCATATGGATTCTAAGAGTGTTGCTTTATACATTTGATCTATCCGACCGTTGGGTATCATTGCTAGATGGTCACTTTGATTGATATAAAAATTTATTTCTATGCTACCGACTTAGGTTTGAACCTATGGAGTCATACACATAAGAGATGTTGATTTGATCAGATAGTTGATCAATAATTTAGAATTGTTCTAATGTCAAATAATCAATACGATTGATATTTGACCTAGTATAAGTATTGCAGAAGAATTGATTAGCAATTAGATTGCTAATTGGCTCAATTTGATTGAGCAATTGGGCTAAGATCAGGTTTAATTAAATAAGATTTGATTAGTTTTAGTTTAGGATTGATTGGATCAAGTCTAATTAATTTATTGGATAAACTAATTACGAGGGAGAACAAATCCTTATTTAATTAGGACTTGTGTGCACCTAATTTCTAATCTGATTAAAAATTATATTAGATTAAAATTTAATTTAATCTAATTTAATTAGGCTCTTAGTTGGACTGAGATCACCTCTAATTAGGTTATTAGTTTTGATTTAATTTGATTTAAATAATAAGTTGGACCAAGTCAAAACTAGAAATCCTAGTGTGACTAGGATTTCTCCATCTTATGCCACCTTATTTTCCATTCCCCTCCATGCTAATTTTCTTGGAATTTACATGAGAAATTTTATTTTCAAAGAGTTTTCATACTTCTTTTGTGCCTCCCATCTTTTTAGAAGGTAATTAGTTATGGAATAGGTCAAAACAAATAAGTTATTTTGATCTAGGACTCTATTGGATAGAGTTTCACACATCAACTTATTCTCTTGAGGTGCCAACCCATCTGATTTTCTTTTAATTTTTTATGAAAAATAGAAGACTTTTGTGTACATATTCCCTAGAGTCCATGCAAAAAAGTAAGGAGGGGGCGTCTAAGAGTTGGGTGCTCCAATTTTTGCTTAATTTGGACATGCCTTTCTAGGTATTTAACCTAGACAAGGACTCTATCATAACTCTCTATTTAAAAGAAGTTAGGATCTGAAATTTTTATAAGTTTTAGACCTGAGAGAGATGCTTGGGTGTGGGAAGCTTGGGTGCAAAGGGGCTTTGGGTGTGGTGCTTTGTAAAGACATAAGTTGTTGTGTCTAGGTGAGAGAAAAGAAAGAGAGAAGAGAGGTTTTCTCTAGGATTTCTCTTAGATCCTTTTTCATAATCTTTTTGAGAGAAAAAGCTAAAGAAAAATAGTTCTTTTGGATCCTTCCATCTCTTCTTTGGTACTTTGGAAGGTCCAAGTTGATCAAAGAAAGAGTTTCGCTATCAACCATCGAAGAAGGATTAGCTTAGTACTAGCATATTATGCTGATTTTTAGTCACTGAACTTCGGATCAACGATCGAGGCTTCGTATGGACTTCTTGTAAAGACCAAACATGTGTGTGGCTTGAAGCGATGACCTTAGCCTTGAATCAGCAATTGGAGTTTTTGACTTGCGAAAGGTAAAAGAGATTCAATCTTTTTCTCTCACTAGATTAGATCTCTTGATTTAATATTGATATGATCAACATCATTATCTTTATTTAATATTTAATTTTAAATTTATTTTTATGCATGGATTATATTATTAGATCCTAGATCTAGGATTTATTTATATATTTTAATAAATTAGTATGATTAATTAATTTTTTTTGTTGATTTAGTTTTGAAAAAGTTTCAAAATACCTACAAGAAATCCTAGACTTCTCTTTCAAATTGGGCTGGGGATAAAGTTCTCTTATTCCAAACAATTTTTTTTGAAAAGTTATGGTGAAGTTGGCAAGCCTTGCCGATTTCACATCGAACCGTATCCAATTGGACTGGTTCTCATATTCTCTCCATTTAAAAAAATTTCATGCTCGAAATTTTAGAAATTTAGATCTTCTAAAGTTAAAGGTGCTCAATCCAAAACTTACATGTACTAATTTATCCTAGCTTAGCATTTTTGTCAAATTGAACACATGATTGCATTACTAAAATGTAGGTCAACCATAATCCTCAAGCACATATCTACAAAGCATAGACTTTTCCCAAGAATACTTCACAATTTGGCACCTCCATATCAATTCTAGAATTTTGCTCCTTTGATATACAATCAAAAATCTCATCTCTCCTTGATCAAAATTAGTGCGATCAAAAGCTTTCTATCATATTTAAGATTAAGATGTAGACTAATAAGATCTGCAATGATTAAGTGACCAAGACTAATATTGAGATACATGCATGTTCATCTAAGATTGAGGTGGGATCAATCAGATGCAAAAACCTTATAATAAGATTGATTATTAAAATCAATTGTATTTAGAAAAGAGCTTGAAATGAATTCGATACAAACACTATAACAAAGTTTTGATTCTATAATCTATAATGGTCCACTTTGATTAAAATTAAATAATTAGATGACTATAAAGGTGATCATGATTATGTAATAATGGCTTTAGGTAATAATGGTTCATCATGATTATGGAAATGATCTCAAAATTAAATCATAAAAAAAATTTGAAAAGATAAAGTATCAATATCATGATTTGTATGTTGGAGTTGAGATCACGAGAGAACGAATCACCTTGGATTTATTTAGATATTTGACAAATAGATCAAATTTAATTAACAATCAACTAACCTTAGATATTAGGTGGTCAAAACTTTTCTTAGCACAACTAAAATAGTTACATCATGACTAGCCTAAAATTCATAGTACTCACATTTCCTTAATGATTAAAAATTCTTTTTTATTGGAGAATCATATCTTCCATCATAATATATTTCAAATCATAATTAATATTATTTATCAATTTTAAATGACTCAAACCACTGGACTTTCACTGTGCAACTCTAATCAACATTTCCCAAAGTTTCTTAATAATCTAGATTAAAATTCTACAAAATCTAAGCAAATATTTTATTTTCTAAGTATGTTGTATCATAATTATTCCTTGAGACAATTGCCATGTTTGCACCATTGTATGATTAAGATATTTACTTCTAAATTTGATTTGATTCAACCCAACTCTAGATTATCTTGTGTTGCTATAAAAATTAATTTTGATGATTACAAAATATTTGAGGAGATTACTAATGATTTTATCTTGAAAAAAGATTTATTGTATTTTAGGAATAAAATTATAAATTTTATAAAATTAGAGAAATATATTTTAGAAGCCTCAACAATAAGTTTAGAAGATTTTTGATTTATTGAAGGCAATTTTATAAATTTTGGATGCATAATTTGGAAGAAAATCAGGAAGAAAGATGTCAAGGAGCAAAATTATAAATTTTATAAAGTTGAAGAAAATCTATTTTGAAAGCCTCAAGAGAAAGTCTAAAAGATTTTTGATCTATTGGATACAGTTTCATAATTTTTGGATACATATTTTGAGAGAAAATCAAGTTTTAAGAAAAGGACCAACCCCTAGGTCATTCTTTGCTGAAATGGGTTAATTGGCATGCGGTCCCTATGCTAGGGGTCAATCCCAGGATCGACCTCTACTGTTTCTGTAAGTTAGAAAATAGAAACTGAGCATTTCTTAACTTCTGCCATAGAGGTCGACCCTGGGGTCGACCCCTGTGTAGGGGATGATCCCAGGGTCGACCCCTATGATAAAAAATCTTTGCAATGGCTATTTTTTTTTTTTATCTATTTTGATCATATTTAATGTGCATTTGAAGTCCTCCAATGGCTCTAATTCTATTTAGATTTCTCTCTAATACTCATTGAAGATATATAGGCTCAAAAATGAGGTTAGAAAAGAAGAGGTTCAAGCATTCATTTCAGTCCTAAGTAAAAAGCCCTCTCTAAGCAAAGAAGATTTTATTTTAAGCTTACCAATCCCTCAAATGCTCATTCAAGTCTTCAATAACTTTGAAGAAAATCAGAAAAACATCTTTCTTTGTTGTATAAAAAGTTTTTAATATTTTATTTGCTCATTAAAAGGGCTAACTTTGTATTTCATTACTGTTAACACTCATACTCTATTTTATTATTTTGATTTAAGTTTTGGAGGTTTCAAAACTTAGAAAGGTTAATCCAAACCCCAAATTGGATTGTATAGGATTGACTTGTATCTAGAAAATAAGTATTCTAGCTTGAGATAGCTAGGGTCGGAGGTACCGATATTGTATTATTGTTGAATACGTTTAGTAGATTTGAATTCTCAGATAGAAGCTTGAAAAGTGGATATAGGTGCAAGGTTAGCAGCGAACCACTATAAATCTTGCTTGTTTGTGGTGTGCTTATTCTCTCTTCATCCTTATTTTGTTAAATACTTGCTCTCTTACTATTTATCTTTTTACTTCACTTAAATCATCCACCTCATACAAATTACGTATCATCACATTATCTTTGTTATTCTAATTTAGCTTTAAAATTTTAAAAATTTAATTCACCTCTCCTTTTGGATTGTATAGTTGGGCAACAAGTGGTATCGGAGTAGTTGCTCTGTTATTAGTTATTGATCTAACCATCAAGAGTCAAAGATCTTAGCAATCCAAAATAAAATCTTTTTTTAATGATGAACATTTATAGATAGACCCCCATTGTTTGATAGCTCAAATTATACTTATTAAAAATCTAGGATAAAAATATTCATTCAAGTACATGACTATAATTTATGAAAAATTATAATCAATGGTCTACGCACACCCAATGCATCAATTCATGATAAAAAAATGAATCAAATGAATGCTAAAGAAATGAATTTATTTTATTATTTATTAGATATAAATATTTTTAATGTAATTTTTTCATGTAATTCAGTAAATTAAATATGAAAAAAATTAGAAACTACTTTTGAGGAAGCAAATCAAGGAGAAACATCAAGCTTTCAAGAAGAAAAAAAAATTCATCCCAACTCATGCCTCATGGTACATGAGGATGAAAAGAAGAAGAAAAGGAAGAAATAAAAAAAATGTATTGATTAAGGAGGAGCAAAGAAAAAAAGAGAAGAATGAGAAAGAGGAGGAATGTATAGCAAGTTGTTGTCTCATGGCTCAAAATGATGAGGTATATCATGAACATTCCTTTGAATTTACTTTTAATAAATTATATGAAACCTTCAATGAGTTAATGGATGAATATAAAAAAATAAGGCTATAGAATAAAAACTTAAAAAATTTAATTTATCTTTGATTGAAGAGAAAAATAAAATTTTGAATGAAAATAAAGATCTATTAAAAAATATAAAAAATATGGCCAAAGAAAAGGAAGACTTTTTGAAATAAATTGAAACTTTAACTAAGAAAAAAAAATCTTACAAAATCTAAAAAATTTCTAGTTAAAGAAAAGATAAATTTATGAAATCATAAAAATCTTTTATAAAAGAAATTTCTTTTTTTATTTCTGAAAAATCTCTTTTGGAAGAAAATATAGAGCTTAAGAAGAAAAATGATGTTTTAAAATCCTTCCTAAAAGAAAATAAAAATCTTTTAAATGAAAAGAAAAAAATCTTGGTAGAAAATAAAAAAATTAAGAAGAGAAGTTGAGATTTTGAAACATAAAAGTTTATAATTAGTTTCAAAATCTTCAATCTTTGGAAAAAATCAATAGGACTATTTTCAATAGAGTAGAAACAAGTTCTAATATGTCAAGAAAATAGCAAAATACTAAAAATATTTTCACAAGAATATCAACTAAAGATCATACTATTAAGTGCTTTAAATATAATCAAATTGGACATAAAATTTTAAATTATAATTTTAAAAGAATTAGCCAAACCTTGATTAAACGAATTAGGATTCCGACGGAAACCTTGAACACTAACTCCTATGAACCCAAGATGACCCGGGTACCAAAAATTATTAAGTAATTTTGCAAGTGCACCAAGGATCCGAATGAAGTGAAAGGAAGAAAAATTTTATGGATGCCTTGAAAATGAAAAGAGATGGGTATTGATGCATGGTATAATCTAAACTTTTTTTCACATCATACAATCAATGATTATTAAAGTTATTTTGATTAAATCTATTGACTTTAATATGATTTCATATTATGTTTACTTGCTTGAAATTTTTTTCATATATTAGTAAGATTAGTATGATTAATTGATTTTGATAATTTAAATACTTTAATTTTAAAGATCAATATGCTCTCCTCTATAAGTATTATGTTATGATATGAATTGAAATTATCTTAAAAGTCAATATGATCATATCAATTTTGCAATTGGTAAATTTAAATTAAAAGATGCTTAATTGGATGTGAATATTTTTGAATTACTGAACATACATATAAAACTGATTTTTGGCATTCCCCCATAAGATACTTAAATATTAAAATTTTTTAAAACTTTGCATAATCTAAGTACTTTGAAGATAAAATATCTATTCATAAAACTCAAGTGCTTGATGTATTGAATTACATTGCATATTAGCTTATCTCTAAGGATTTAAAATTTCTTAGTTCAACCAAAACTCATAGAGCGTATATCTAGATTTTCTTTTACATGAGTTTCTTGACTTGATAATCTTGTCTCCATGATTGATTAATTCTTGATCCTCCAATTTAACTTGAATATCTTTTTTGATTATTGATTTGATTGCCTATTGATTCTTATTCAACTTGATTAAATTTTCTTGAATCAAAAACTGTTTGAACTATTTTCTACTTCGAGGAGCCGACTCCCAGTTCTATTGGAGTTAATCTCTCTTTAGGAGCCGACTCTTGATTTAGTAGGAGTCGACCCCTTTTTTTTTGGATTAGTTCTCCTATTTGAAAATATTCTAATGCTCTATCATTTCTTTATCAATTTTTTTGAGCCATAATTTCTTTCAAATTCCTCTCCTAGTAAAATTGGATCTTTTTTCTTCATTTCTATTCTAATGTTGTAGTCATTATTCTTCAATGGCACTCCGAAAGCATTTTGCCCAAAGGAAGAAAAAGTCTAATTTTCAAAGTGAAAGATGTGCAGATTGAGATAAATGTTGATAGCATTGGATGCACGCTAACCATATACAGACCAGTAGGAGCATCTCGGATTATTTCAAGCAGCTATATTTAAGATTTATATTTGATCGAGATGATGATTGAGGATATTGAGGATATCAACTCTCATGGTATAGCAGATGATGATGATGAGACTCCTATAGTAGAGCCTATTATATTATATATCAGGATAAGAAGCCAGCAGAGCAGCATGAACAAATAGAGATAGCTTCACTTTCATAGACCAACCATCTAGATACTAGCTCATGATTATCTAATAGACTGGATGAGGATGCATTTGTTGAGAGACTCTCCATCAAGATCATAGATCAGTCTATGTAGAGCTTTAAAGGTACATATCAGAGGCACTCTGGATGAGATGATATTAGATGGAGGCATTACCATTGATCAGAGATAAGTTAGGAAAATTAAGTCGGGCACTCACTGCAATGAAGGAGGATGTTCGCTACCAGATCCAGTCATTTAGAGATATTAGATTACACTCTCCTTCTATCTAGCCTAGACCTACATCTTAGGATTATCCTGATATATACTTGCTTAAGATACTAGGATTTCTTTCCACAGTTTTAGTGACCCTTTCAATCTATTTTTAGTATCTATATAGGATATAGCTATCATATATTTTGCATGCTTTCATGATTTTATCTTTGTAATCACCATTAGCTAATCAATAAAAATTTCATCTTTTATGAAAATTCAATATGTTTGATATTATTTGTTTGACTCAATATATGCTTTGCTTGCAAAACAAGAGAGAAATGATTGCTTGTTTAAATTAATTAAATATTCCTGATTTGAAAAAAATAGGAGAAGAATTAAGAAAAGTTAATTTTTCGATATAAGAGAAGAATTAAGAAAGTTAAGTTTTCTAGTATTTTTTATGAAAAATAGGAAAGAAATAATTTTGAATTGAATAAGAAAAAATATTATTGAAATATTAAAAGTAAAATTATTTTGATCTATTTATGCACTCTTGTTGTTCTAGTTACCTGATTTGCTTTAAAAAAATTATTTTTATTTTACTTTTTATCATATTTTGCATGATTTGATCCTATCATGATTTTTGATAATTAATTGGTATCAAGCTTAATCTTAAAAAATATTTTACTTCAAATAAAAATTCTAGATAAATAATTTTTGAATCTCATAAAAATTATTAATAGGCATTTATTAGTTGCTTGACTTATTGGTTTACTTATACCTGAGCATTCATGTGATCTTGTTTATTCATATTTTGCATTGATATCAAAAAAAAAAAAAATCATCCTTAAGTGAAGTTTCACAATTAGTATCAAACAGATTTTTTCTACCTTGCACTCCATTGCTTTCTTTCAGCAAAAAAAAAAAATTTATCTCGAATCTAATTTTATATAGCTTATATGATATTGTTTGAGATAAATTATAAATATTTACTACTTTTCTAAACTCAATGTGTAATATTTCCAAAGAAAAAAAATATTTTTTTTAAAAATAATTATTAAAAAATTAAATAAATCTCTTTGTGATAATATATCCAAATTCTTAATTTTGAAAGAATCTATTTATCTTAGATTTTTAAAGCTTAAAGCTATTCCTTAGCTAAATTTGAAAAGCATTTCTTTTTGAATCTATAGTTTTGAGAAAAAAAAATAGTATGAAATTATACTTTCTAAATGAGGAAGAAATATTTCTTAAACTAAATCTTATTTTATTTTTGGTTGAGTTGTGCTGAAAGAAATAATTTTTTAAACTTAAAAAAAAATCACTTATATTGCTTGATTTGTTTATCTTTGATTTAAGTATTTATATATTTTTCGACTTGTCGATTCATACTTTGATTGATTTGATTGTGTCATCATTTTTTAATGATTAATAAATATTAAAAAATGCTTTACATCAATTGATCATTTTGATGTTGTTATGATTGAAGACATCCTGTTGTAAACATTCTATTTTAAAATCAATGAAAGCAAAATTTTCATAAAAAAATTTTTACTGTATCATGATTTGATTGATGGTTGATTATTTGAAATCAATATGCTTACTTTAAATATATGCAATAGAGAAAGAAAATACAATAAAAAATAATTTGATCGTAAAAGACTATTTTAAAAATATCTTTATTTGCAAAAGTAAGAGGAAGAATGCATTTAAGATGAATTAGTTATAAAATTAGTATCAATTAAATTTAAAAATCTGAGCTTAAAAGTTAAATTAGCATTAGTTAAAGATTAATGTGATATCAATTAACGATACTTAACTTGAAAGAAAAAAGAAGAGAATAAATTTAAAAATATCATGTGATGAATTTTATGGTATTTACTTTTGAAAATAGGAGGAGAGACATTTGCTGAAAATTGGTATTAAAAATATCGATATTAATTCTAAATTCTTAATTATTTATCTTATAATTCTTTTAAATTTATACTTTATTTCAATTGATTTTAAACTCTCAATCAAATATCTTACAGTCTTTTCAATTTGTGCTTTCATGTATTTATTTAATTTGATTTACTCAATTTAAAGTATTATTAATTTAAAGTAATATTAGATAAATAAATTATTCTCAAATATTGAAACTTGCTTAAAGTAGTATCATTCATATGCTAATTTTATAATTTGATTTACCTAAACATTCTTGACATTGTTAGAGTTGAATTAAATTAAAAACTCTTCTTACTCCTATAAATAAATTTATAAAAGTTTTAATGTATAATGTAAGATCTTTATAAAATTATTTTTAGCTTTGATACTATCTTTCATACTCTTTCGATACATACATTTTCAAAGTTTAATTGATTAAAACTTCTTGAAAAAAGTAAAGAATAAATATTAAAATTGGTGTTAATTTTTTTTTCATGTTATACTTATTTTATTTGAAAATCTCTATTTTTTAAAATTAAATTACAAATCTAAATTGATGGTATCAAATAGAAATTTGATATTGGATATACTTTTTTTGGTATCAAATGTGCTGAAATATCTTGAAAAGCTCTATCCCTCAATATTGACTTGAAAAATCTGAATTAAAACTTTCTAGAAAGAAAGAGAGTGATGTCAATACAAATTTGTTATCAAACATACTTTTTTTTATATTAAATGTCCCATGAAATTCAAATTTAATATCTTCTTAAAATTAAATCAAAATTTTTTAAATTTGATATATATATATATATATATATTGAATTTTAATTGATTTTGATGATATAATTCAATGATTTGTTTGATGCATTAAAAAAAAAATATATGTTATGCTTGATTTCTTTGTTCAAAACTTTGAAAAACTCTATTTCTCTTAAAGCTTAATATATATATATATATATTTAAAAATTTGATTATAAAAGTTATAATCATTTAATAAGGGTGAGAGCCTTTGATATTTGAATTCAAGCAAATTTTTGAAAGAAAAATGATATTTTAAGCATGTTTTAAATCCAAAGATAAGTTTTCAAAAGAGAGATGATTTATTTGACTTTATTTTTTGAATGTGATACATCTCTCATTTGATACACTCCTATATCTTATTAATTTTGATGATTTTTTAAATCCTGTTCATAAGCTTTTTAATGATTATCAAAAATAAGAAGAGGAATGTTGAGTATATGCTTAATGAATTAATGCTTAAAATACTCAATAATTTGATGCTTGAAATCTTAATACTCATTGATTTGAATTGAGACATTATAGTATAATGAGTATATAAAAAATGTGTAATGAACTAAAGATAAATCAAGAATATTCATGAAGTGTGCATTCATATATTTAAATTAATTACTTTATGATATATATTGGCCAATTTTGATTGTATATGGTGCTTATTTTGTATGGCTAACTATTCGTACTTCTGATATATAATGTAAACTTCATGTTATATCTTTATGTATTTTGACTAAAACTATTTACTTGATATTTGACTTTTATGTATTTTGAATGTTGGCATTTTATTTTATCATGAATATGGAATGTGATTTCACATATAATATCAATTATATTATGAATCATCTTTTAAGGAGCAGGTTCTTCCTTCTTATTAGAAAGAGGGAGTAAATTTTATTCAAAACAAGGAAAGAATAGTTTTCTTAATTGATGATGTCAAAAAGGGGAGTAGAGAAACAAAATTAGGCTATAAACAAAATTGACAAAAGAAATAAGTATAAGCAAAATTAGGCTCTAAGCAAAATTCAAATGAATAATTCAAAATTTCTATAAACAATTTTCAGACCTACCTTTTTTGCAAATCACTCAAATGATTGACCATATGTAATCATCAAACTATTCATGATGCATTTTATTCTTAATTAATGTTCAAGTGATGCATCTTCATAAATTTCAAATTCCTAATCAATGCTTATACATATTTTATTTTTGCTTATGCTCAAGTATTTTATCAACTCAAAAAAGAGGAGATTGTTGCTCCAAGAATTGATTTTGATGATTATAAAATATTTGAGGGGATTACTAATGATTTTGACTTAAAAAAAGATTTACTATATTTTAGAAACAAAATTATAAATTTTATAAAATTAGAGAAAATATGTTTTAGAGGCCTCAACAACAAGCCTAAAAGATTTTTGATCTATTAAAGGAAGTTTTATAAATTTTGGATGCATAATTTGGAAGAAAATCAAGAAGAATGATGATGAGGAGCAAAATCATAAATTTTATAAAGTTAAAAAAAAATTATTTTGAAAGTCTCAAGAATAAGCCTAGAAGATTTCTGATCTATTGGAGGCAGTTTCATGATTTTTGGATGTATAATTTGAGAGAAAATCAAATTTTAAGAAAAGGGTCGACCTCGAGATTTTTTCTTGCTGAAATGGGCTGATTGGCATGCTGTCCCTATGCTAGAAGTCGTCAGGATCGACCTCTACTATTTTTGTAAGTCAAAAAATAGAAATTGGGCATTTTTTGACTTCTGCAATAGAGGTTGACCCTAGGATCGACCCTTATGCAGGGGATGACCCTAGGGTCGACCCCTACGATTGAAAATATCTGTAATGGCTATTTTTTTATCCATTTTGACCGTATTTAATATGCATTTAAAGTCCTCCAATAGCTCTAATCTTGTCCAGATTTTTCTCTAATACTTATTGAAGATATATAGACTCAAAAATGAGGGAAGAAAAGAAGAGGTTCAAGCATTCATTTCAGTCCTAAGCAAAAAGCCCTCTCTAAGTAAAGAAGCTTTCATTTCAAGCTCACCAACCCCTCAAATGCTTATTCAAGTCTTCAACAACTTTAAAAAAAATTAAAAAAGCTTCTTTCTTTATTGTGTAAAGAGTTTTTAACATTTTATTTGCTCATTAAAGGAGCTAACTTTGTATTTCATTGTTGTTAACACTCATTCTCTATTTTATTATTTTGATTTAAGTTTTAAGGATTTCAAAACTTAGAAAAGTTGATCCGAACCTTAAATCAGATTGAATAGAATTGGCTTGTACCCAAGAAATAAGTATTTTAGCTTGGGATAGCTAGGATCAGAGGTATCGACATTGTATTCTTCTTGAATACGTTTAATGAATTTGAATTTTCAAGTAGGAGCTTGGAAAGTAGATGTAGGTGTAAGGTTGGCACCGAATCACTATAAATCTTGATTGTTTGTAGCGTGCTTGCTCTCTTTCAATCCTTATTTTATTAAATATTTGCTCTCTTACTATTTATCTTTTCACCCCACTTAAATCATCCACCTCATACAAATTACATATCATCACATTATCTTTGTTATTCTAATTTAGCTTTAAAATTTTAAAAATCCAATTCATCCCTTCTCTTGGGTTGCATAGCTGGGCAACACCTTGACACTTCAAAATTAATCTCTCTTTGGAGAAAAATCAACTTCTAACTTATCTATCATGATCTTGTAAATTGCTAGAGTATTATAATTAGAGAGATGAATCAACTTTAGTAGATCCACTCAAAACATTAAGGAAAAGAAATTATTTTTGATAACTATTAATTAAATGCTTTTCCATCATTTAGCAAAATCTTGCCATGATCATAGAAGTCTTCCTTACTCATAATATTTTTGAGTAATTATTTGATTACCTTCTTTCTATTCTTTTATCAACAAAATAACTACAGTCTTCTAATTCAAATTAACTTTTAATAAATTCAAGACTGCTATCATATTGTATAATCATATCAAGATTAAATTTTCAAAATAAATCCAATGCTAACACAACATAATACAACCCATCTATATTACTCAAAATATACCTTTATATATCAATTATTTAGTCACGATGGTGTTCTTTCGAGAATTAGGCTTGGTACATTTAATCAAAATTTTAACAATACAAATCTTCTATTCTTATCCAAAGCAAGTTCTAAGAAAATTTATATTCACAAAATAAAATTAGACATTATGAAATAATTCGTTAAATTTCTAGTATCAGTAATTATTTCTAAATATTCAATTAAAATGTTAATTCTATCCCACTCTCACTAACCTAAGTTCTCATGATCTTGAACCTAAGCTCTAATACTACTTAATCTATTATGCCTCAGCCTGAGGCCAAAGCCAGTTGCGATAGACGGCCACATGCCCCTAGGGTTTAACCCCTAAAGATATGCAAGGTTTGCCTTCATATTCAATATATCAAACCAATCCATTAAGTAGCAGTGGTATTAAAAACCCACTTCTAATTTTTATTGTTTCAAATAAAACTAGTTCACTAATTACTCAAAAAGTTTATTAACATAAATCAAGATCAATATTTATTCAAAAAATAAATATCCTCTAAGATCCTGAGCTTCTCATTGCTTGGTCCTAGCCTCCTTATACTCTTCTCGATCTAAAAAAAGAAAAAGAGGGAAAGAGCTTTACAAGCTTAGTAAGTTATCAATATCTCTGAGGGATCATGCATAATTAAATTTTTTTTAAAAATATAATAATTTATAATAATAGATACATATACCAACATAATTTTAATTTTTAAAAATATGTGATGCATAGTAGTAAAATACAAATTCTTCTCTTAGTCTTTGATTACTATGGCCATGATCAGCCCCATAATAAGATCTGAAATAGACTAGCTTCGAATACAGAATATTTGATCTTTTTGCATGTACTAGTGATCAATTCCACTGGTTAGGCCTAGAAGAAAACTAGCTCTGATTTACATGACCATGTTTAGTCTTATGGCTGGGCAAAGAAATTAGTTCTAAAAATAAATATGTGACACATCAGCATGTACTAACAATTAGCCTGGACTGGCTAGATCCAAAAAGACTAACTCTGCCAGTGATTAGCTTCGACTAGCGAGATCTAGGAGAAATTAGTTTATGATATATGGTTAATAATCAGTCCTATTGGCTAGACCCAGATCATAATCTAACCATTGAGTTTTTCTTATTAATTTCATCATAACTAAATAATCATACTTATTTCACAATTTGTTTTACATCTTATTTCTAGAAATGAGGGAATAATTTTTATTCAAAATTCATGCAAGGATAAACATGAATAACCTTGTTTCTAAAAATCATGCAATATTAAAATAAAAAAAATCATCTTATTTCAAATTTGTAATTATACTAAGGTGATACTATGCTTGATCCAACATTTTGATTACTTTTTATGTATAAAATATATACTTTCAAACTTTATAACATTTAAATATTTGAATAATTTTAATGTATAAAATCTAATTTTTAAATACATGAATATGTACTAAAAATTTAGAGACATAAGGAAACTTACGATCAATTGAATCCAAAAGTTACAATCTTTGGCATGTGGCCTAATCTTTAGATCTATGCTTCTCCCAATTTAGATTAAAATTTTGGATTAGATCTATTTTATTAATAAAAAATTAGACTAATTAGGCTCAATCTGGTCAATTGAAAGAGGTATAAAGGAAAGAGTAATCAAGATCTGATCTATTTGATCTGACTCAACCAACATGAAAAGGAAAGATCACATCAAGGACTGAATTACGGACCTAGCCCATTAGGACTAGGTCAACCAATAGGGGGTCTCGGTCTAAGCTTATTTAGATTACGAATACAATCTAAGGAGGTAAGACCACATCAGAAAATGGTTTCCCTTCTCTCCCTTTTTTTCTATTTTTTTCTAAGTAGGTAAGGGAGAAAGGAGGGAAGGGAAAAGGGGATGAGGTCAATGATTGGGCAGTGGTAGTGCAGCCGGGTGCCAATGGTGGTGGTGGCTCGGCTGGCACTACCGATTCCAGACAAAAAGAGTAGAAAATAGAGAAATTAGGGAGATAGAAAAAAATGGAGAGGTAGGGCTCTGGTGATGGAATAATAGAGAGGAGGGTGGGGTTTAAATAGAAGAGTTGGAATAGGGATAAAGATTGGTTTAACAATGGGTATGTCCGGCCGTTCGTCGGTGCAACCCACCCAAATGGTCTTTGATTATTCCCAACCGACACACAACTCTTATTCGATTGCTTGGTGCCTTTATTTTCATCCATGATCGATGATCGGGCAGGGATGAGGATCTCCTATTCTGATCAATATTTATTTTTGAAAAATTATGGTGAAGTCGGCAAGCCTTGTTAACTTCACACTGAACCGGATCCAATTGCACCAATTCTCATAGGAAGTTGGACTCTAAAATGAGAACAGAAATGAGTGATTCTCATTTTAGCTATGTGGCTGGACAAAGTTTCATTCCCATTCTAATTCTATGGGAGGAATAGAAATACCTCAACCTCTTAAAGTGTAATTCCTACTTTTCCCTATTATTCAAATCCCATTTCGATTTTGATTATGAACAAAATGTGTCAGAGGATATAGGTATCCCATTTTCCATTCCAATTTTGATTTTGGTTGCAAACCAAACACACTTTTAGTTGATTGAGGAGCTCGTTGAGTGTATTCCTCTTATCTTTTATAATTAGACCTACATCTTTGTTCTTAAGTGCAGGCAAAGGGATGCCTTGCTCTATCCACCATTCAAATATCATGCTTTGGATCAAGTTGTTGGGGTTAGAGGTGAAAGTAGTATAGATATTATTATTGTGCAGGATCCCTTGACATCTATTGCGGCTGAAGGAAGAGTGGGGCACGCTTCCTATCTCCTCGCCTGGAGGCACACCCCCTAGGGCACCTTGGCATGTAAAAGACTAGAGAGAGATATAGGAGAAAACGGCTATATTGATTCCTCTCTTAGGGTTTTCAATATACATGTATATATATATCTATACATGGATCAAAATCTAATCCATAAAAGACTTTCTAGACTAACTCAATCTGAATGCATTCATCCAAACCTATGTACACCCATGGTCTGATCATGCACTAACCCCGTGGATCCAAACTTGGTCCAAACTTGGATTAGCCCTCATGAGACCCATAGACTAGCGCCTCATGACTGTGGAGGGATGAACTTTCATTTTAGGACCAAATAGGTCCTAGCTCTAGGACCACACCTGTCCTAGTCTCTTGGAGCCAACACCCTGACTTCTTTCATGACCTTCCAAGGTTTGAGAGTACCACTAATCATTACAATCTCTATCTTGGTGCCCCCAAGTCTTAGCAAATCTCACGTGAATCATCTACACCATCTTGCTACCTCCAGATCTGACACTATCTCCTTGAAGTTACCTCATCTTCTTAGCTGCAACACTGACCTATGCTCTATAGCCCCTGAGACTCATGCTCCACCGCACTCCTTGGCCTCGAACTGATGTCCTTCTACTCTGACCCTATGGCTGTAACACCAACTTGTGCTCTGCAACACACCCAAATAGTTCCTTGTGCAAACTCTAATGCTTCTGCCAATCCTCTTTAGCTGCTGTGCATCCTTGGAGATCTTTGGGATGACCGTCTCTACTACTAAAAATCTTGGTTTGCTCCTTTGCACCATCTTGAAAATTATAGGATCCTTTCTACTTGGTAGCTACATCATTTTTTTTGGACTTTTCTAAAAAATTTATGGTGTTTCTATATCTGCACTCGCTGCATACTCTGATATGATCTCCTCAGAACTATGCTTGTCTTCTTGTACACATCGCTCCATCTTGAACTATGTATCTCCAGTATTGGTGCTAGGATATCGCTCCTCTCTTTGTACTCCTTTGCTCTAAACTCATGTCAAATCTCTCTCCTCATGTGAAGCAACCTCTATTTGGTGCTCCACCTGAAACCAAAGTTCATCTGATGCCATAGAAGAATCTGACTTTATAATCGAGTCACTCGAGGCCAACCACTCAATGCTGTACTATTGAGCCTGTCACTGCACATCGATCACCATTGCTGCTCCTTCGGACTGTTGGTACTCTGCGGATCCCTTCAAAACCATCTCGAATACATTACACCCTACCGGCTCCTCCAAAATACATAGGAGCTCATCCAACTCCTTTAACTCAATGACTGAATCCTAGGAATCAACCATCTCCATCACCCTAAGGCTCCAACTGGTCATATAGTTGAATGCACTCCAACTACTTTTCTAGCCTTCCAATAGGCTGAATAGTTATTTCTTTAGCTCCACCTCAATCTCGATCCCTTGGGTGATCTCTCCTCTAACACGCCAAATAAATAACCAACAACTTAGCCTTCACGTTTTTTTTTTTAGCATCATGCGAAGCCACAACCAAGAGGACAGTCATAAACAATGAAGAGAAAAGAAGAAAAAATCAAAGCTCCTAGTCCCAGCTTCAGTTTTCCTTTTTCTTTTTTTCTTCTCTCTCCTACTAGAACTTTCTAGATGCTCCAAATGGCTCCTCCTTCCTCCTGTCCAAAACCCGACAGTTGTTGCCCGTGTGCCACCACTGGATCTAGGCACCACCATTGGATTCATGTGCCACTACGGCATGTCGTTGCTGCCATTATATGCGCACCACCACTATCGGATTCATGTGCTACCACCAGATCCATGCACCATTATGGCATGTCGTGGCTCCTGCTACACACGTGTCATCACTGGATCTGTGCACCATCGCCAAATTCATGCACCACTATTGGATCCATGCACCACCTCATCGGATCTGTGCACTGACATGGCACTCCATGGCTCTCGCTACACGCACGCCACCGCCTACGTGTCACCACCAGAGTCGATGCTGCCACCATCCTATGATATTCCTACCAGAGAAGAAGATCGCCATGCTCTAGGCCTCCTCCAAAACTCTACCATCCTGCACACACATGCCACCACTGACTGCCAGCGAAAAGCCGCATGGCTTGTTTCCGCCTCTGCATGCCATGCTCAATCGCTTGATCACCAAAATTGGCCATCAGTGCCTGGGATCAGTGGCCAATCGTCGAATCAATCGCCAATTAGGAGGAAGAAAGGGGACCCTGTCAGCCCCTAAAAGAATATTTTTTTTCTTCATCCACTGAATCTCCTATTCCCTTCTTCTTTCACACCTATCTCCTTGCTTCGAGGTGCACCTCCTAGGGCACCTTGGCATGTAAAAGACCAGAGAGAGATGTGGGAGAAAATGACTGTATTAAGTCTTCTCTTAGGTTTTTTAATATATATTTATATATATACCTATACATGGATCAAAATCTAACACGTAAAAAACTTTCTAGGCTAATCTAATCCCAATGCACTCATCCAAATCCATGTACATCCATGATCTAATTATGTACTCAATCCTATGGACCCAAATTTGGTCCAAACTTGAATTAGCCCCCATGAGACTCACAAACCAGGGCCTCATGACCGTGGAGGGCTAAACCTCAACTCTAGAATCAAATTGATCCTAGCCTTAGGACCACATCTATCCTAGTCTTCTAGAGCCAACACTTTGACTCCTTCCATAGCCTTTCAAGACTTGAGAGTACCACTAATCCTTATAATTATCCATTCAGATCTATTTTCATATCCGAATTAATCCAAATATGAAGAGAAATTTAAAAATTTGATTAATATCTATATTCGTATCCATATCCATAAAAAAATAGATATGGATATAATAGACAACTATCTGATTCATATCCGAATATCTAAATCTATATTTAATTCTATATAATTTTGTATAGCATTTTTTAATTTTTAAGAAAAATATATAATCATATAAATATGTTATTAATTTGATTAATCATCATTTAGTAATATATTTGATTATGTAGTTATAAAGTTTAATTATCTAAGTTACATCCATAATTATACCCATACTTATAGTATCCAAATTTTATCTATATCCATTTAAAATAAATATGGATATGAATTTTTGCATTTGAATAATATCTATATCCATATTTGTATTCATCAGACAAAATAAATATGGATATGGATATGCTAGTATCCGATTCACATTCGATCCAATTTTAGCCTTAGTTAGGGGTGATGATGTTATTGAAGGGAATCTATTGGCTTTGCAAGCATATTCGAAATATTAAAAAATCTTTTATGCATCATGGGAGGATGACATCTTTTATCCATCAGCTTCACCAAATTTAAAATCTAATTATGGTTTGGGATTGGTTGGGCATTACGGTTTCTTCTCCTGATCCTTGATTCTTTATCTAGGGAAGGAGCAGAAGCAAGGATGATGAGGAAGATTGAAGCTGGATGCGGTGCTCTCCCTTGTTTAGCCCCATGATGGGTTACCACACATAATTTTGTTGACAAAAGTCTAGTTCCAGGTGTGGGGGAGCTGATGGTGCTCCGCTGTGAGTTGATTGTAAGGTTCCACACCACTCTATTGGGAGATAAATAAGAAATCTTTCATGCATTATGAGAGGGATATTTTGGAAAGAACAATACCTATGATGGCTAGTGACAATAGATGACAATAGATTAATAAATAATAATATATATATATACACACACACATGTTGTCACTCCTCTTCGACGTGGATCATGAGTCACCTATGTTTGCAGCAAGCTGGAGCAGAAGGCGGTGATGCGGGCTCCCAATGACCTACAAGAAAAGTCTTTGGTGCCGGAGGAGGAGGGTTCTTTGGTGGAAGGCCCTTCGATGATAAAATTAGTGACGATTGAAGAGGGAGAATGGATAGAAGAAGATGAAAGAATTAGATCTAGAAAGATCAAAAGATCCATTTTCATGATATCTTTTCTCCTTTTATAGAGGAGGCATGTCAGAATTATTAGACCATTAGCCATTGGAGTCATGGGATGTTAGAGATGGTTATGGTGCCAACCTCCAATGAGTGGAGAGTATTTGCTATCATAACAAATTGCCATGTCAGTAGAATCCATGTGGACTAGAAGCTTCTCTGCCTTCTATGTAATAGAATGAATGGTGCAGAAATTGAAGTCATTGATCAAGCATCGATGAAGATGTCTTCGTCCACTTGCCGACCCTAATGTGGTTGGTAGAAATCCAAAATGGGAGGTCTCTTCATGAGAGCTAGGCATCTGTTGACTGGTAATGTCAACATCACCCAAGTTCCTATTAAAGAGGATGGTGCTTGATCGATGACTGGGGGTCAAAATGTAGCTGAAGTTGAGGTGCTTTCATAGAAGCTAGTTTTCCACTGCCATGAGGATCTTATCAACAACCAAGTTGGGGCTGGAAAGCACAACACTATGCCAAAAACTCAAGATTGGCAAAATATCAATTGTTGAAAAATGTGACTCAAAGCCAATCGTTAGTCTGTTGATGGTTGTGCTATTTTTATAAATATAAATAACTTATTAATGAATAAAATTTTATTCTAATATTTTTCATTATAAGTCTATATCTTCTAATGAACTCCTATGTTGTGATGAAGTTCTTAGGACTATTTAGATTCGATAAAGAGAGAATTTATTGATTAGCCCTTAATTTTGTTCATGACCAAATAATACGTTGTTTACTAGGATGATAATGTTTATCGAGTATAGATCATTGTGTGCCATATAGGTTAGTTATCCTCTTAATCAAGGAGTGTGGAGATACTGTTATGGCATACACGTGAGATGTAGGGATACATCATTATGAAATATGACCAATTTTAGAGTATTCTACTATCGAAAATTGCTCTGATGGGATATGGGTGTAGTATCTCTTAGATTTAAGATCACTGTGGTGGCTTGCAAGTAACTCACTGTGCTTTGGTGCTGGACTACCTAAATTTTTAATTCAGTGATAGAAAATTTTTAGGCATAGTCAAGTACTTTTGAAGTTAGTAAGTGATCAAGATAAGATTGACCACTCCAAGAGTTTGGAGATAATGCATCACTGTATTTCAATTTAACAAAATCTTCGCCAGGATAATCCATGGAATAGATTTGATAATTTGAAATACAATGTGGATGACCTATTTAGGGTTGACAATTAAACCTAAGTCATCCTATGAGCATTTATGGTTAAGAAGATGAATTATATGAAAACCATATCCACATGGATTCTAAGAGTGTTGTTTTACACATTCGACCTATCCGACTGTCGGTTATCATTACTAGATGATTATTTTGATTGGTACAGAAATTTATTTCTATACTACTAACTTAGGTTCAAATCTATGGGGTCATATACATTAGAGATCTCAATCTGATCGGATAGTTGATCAATTATTAAGAATTATTCTAGGGTCAAACAATCAATACGATTGATGTTTGACCTAGTGCAAATATTACAGGAGGATTAATTAGCAATTAAATTATTAATTAACTTAATTTGATTAAGCAGTAGAGATGAGATCGAGCTAATTGAATATGATTCAATTAGATTTAGTTTGGATTTGATTAGATTAAGTCTAATTAATTTATGAGAGAAGCCAATTGCAAGAAAGAACAAGTTTCTATTCAATTAGGACTTGAGTGCATCTAATTTTTAATTTGATTAAAATTTAAATTAGATTTAATTTTAATTTAATCTAATTTAATTAGGCTCTTAATTAGACTAAGATAATCCTTAATTAGGTTACATAAGTTTTGATTTAATTGGATTCAAAAATTAGTTAGATCAATTTAAAACATGAAGTCCTAGTCTGATTGGGACTCTCTCTCCTTGCACCATCTAGCCTCCCATGCCCCTTCTCCTTAGTTTTTGCATGAAACCACTCATGCCTAGAGATTGTTCGCACACCCCTACACCCTCTATGTTTCATAGAAGGAAATTAGTTGTGGACTAGGTCAAAATAAATAAGCTATTTTGACCTAGGACTCTATTGGATAGAGTTTGACAACATAACTTTTCTTATCCTCTTGTGGCACCAATATATTTGATTTTTTTCTAATTTTTTTATGAGAGAAAGAGGAAGGATTGTGCACCACTTCCATTAAATCCATGCCACAAAATATAGAGGCAGTTCCCAAGAGTTGGGTGCCTCAATCCTTGTTTAATTTGGACATTCCTGTCTAGGTATTTGACCTAGATAGGGACTCTCTCATATGTCCCTATTTAAGAGGGGTTAGGGTATAATTTTTCTATAAAGAATAGACCTAAGAGAGAGAGTTTGGGTGTGGAAACCATGGGGTCAAAGGGGTCTTTGATGTGTGACTTTGTGATGCAGACGTCTTAGCCGACAAATATATGAATTTGAGGGATCGGATCCGAAAGGGTGCGAATTCAACTTGATTGCACTGATTTGTACGGTTCTATCACTGCTGAGCTAGAACGGCTATGACTTGATCATCCGATGTCAGAATCCTTACTATGACCCTATTCCAGAAACTTCTCTTTGATCCCTACAGGCCTGGCTACTTTGCTACCACTACAAATTTCAAGGTCAAATTTTATTATCTGACAGGTCTACAATAGTGTGCAAGTTTATTAGGATTTCTAGTACAAGTAGGAGTCTAGTTTTTGACTTTATTTTATTTTATTCTTTTTGATTTTGTTTAGAATTTCTTTTGTAACTTTGATTAGGATTCTTTTTACTTTTGAATTAAGTTTTTTACACTATAAATAAGGCCCTTGGCCTTCGTTGTAGTCAGTTTATTCTGAATTATTGAAATAAAATTTGAGAGAAGAGTTCTTTCTTCCTTTTCCTTCCATTCTTTATTTTTTCGAGCGTCTTCCCTTCCTCCTTCCCAATGATCATCGCACTATAGGTTGCATCGTTGGTATCAGAGCCCTTTAGATTCCTGAGTAGTAATTCTTTCCTGCTTTCAGATGACTGGCGGTGGTCATAAGAAGAATCAACCAGCAAATCAATCAGCCCATGAAGAAATTACACAACGAGAATGAGATCTGATGTTGGAGTACAAATATTTGAGGAGACAAGTGGTGGATCTAACTACATGTCTTACATAGTTGAAAACTAGGGAAGCAAGGTCTGAGGTAGAACTTGATGATCGCAGATCTGAAAGAGAGTTTTTAGATTTCAAAAATTCTTTTCATAGGAATCTTCCTATACGCCGATGAGAAGGTCATGGAGAATCGTTCGAGCGATCAATCCATTAGTTTGACTCAAGTAGAGTAAATTTATCTGAATATTTGGGTAGTCCACAAATGGAGGTATTTCTTGATTGGCTAGACTAGATCGAGCACATCTTCGAATACAAAAAGATTCTTAATGACGAAAAGGTAAAACTTGTTGCCCTTAAATTAATTGGTCATGTTTCTACTTGGTGGCAACAATTAAAGAAAACCCATGAGCGTAGAGGCAAACTAAAAATTCAAAATTGGAAAAAGATGAAAAAGGTGTTAAGGAAGCAGTTCCTACCATTCAACTATACCCAAACTCTATATTAGTGCTTGCAGAATCTTCGGCAAGGCCTCAGATCTGTTGATGAATATATGGAGGAGTTCTATCAGTTGGTAGCATGAAACGATCTAGCTGAGAGCGAGGAGCAGATGGTTGCACAATACCTTAGAGGTCTATAACAACAGATCCAAGATGTCCTATGACTTCACACCATGTGGATGGTCAAAGAAGCATACCATAGAGCTATGGTTGCTGAGGAGCAATTACAACAAAGACCTCTTCCCCGACCTGAAGCTTCCCTGCATAGTAATCGGGCACCAGTAGCTGACAATCAAAGGGATATGCGGCGCATCCCTACCCCAGCCCTTGCCCCTCCTATTCGTATTGCTGATACAAGGCCTCCAAAATAAGTTCAAGCTGGATCTTCCATGATTAGATGTTTTAATTATGGCGAAGTTGGGCATACTCGGAATGAGTGCTGAAAACCTACTAGTCATCCTGGGAAATAACTGCTGATTGAAGAAGAAGAACCTACTGAAGAAGAATAGGAACCTACATATGATGAAACTGGTGGTGAAGAGGATGATTCTATACTTTTTGGGGATAGCGGAGAAGCCCTCGTTGTGTGAAAAAGCTTGCTAGCTCCAAGAAAAGGGGAGGAAGAAGATTGGAGGCAAACAAATATTTTTCATACCTATTGTACCATCATAAAGAAAATTTTGTAAGGTAATCATCGATGGTGGTAGCTGTAAAAATGTTATCTCATAAGAGACCATCAAGAAGCTAAACCTATCAACAAAAAAATATCCTCGGCCATACAAACTTTCATGGTTCAAAAAAGAAAGTGAAGTCATGGTCGATAGTCGCTGCCTTGTATCTTTCTCCATCAGGCAGAAGTACTATGACAGTGTATGGTATGATGTTGTAGCCATGGATGCCTGTCATCTACTCTTGGAAAGGCCGTGGTAGTATGATCGTAATGTTACTCATGACGGTCGACAGATTACATATACGTTCTTCAAAGACAATTAGAAGATCATCCTGGCACCAATGAAGGAAGAAGACCTATCCAAATCGAAATTGAAGTCCAACATCAATCTTCTGACAAAGCATGGATGCCTAAAGGAGGCAATGGAGGCCAGTTACTTGCTAGCAGTGGTAGAGAAGAGCGCATTAGCCGAGCATGATATTCAACCATAGGTACATCCTATTCTCAAGAAGTTTACTGATGTGTTTCTTGAAGACTTGCCTGTAGGATTACCACCAGAATGAGATATTCAACACCACATCGACCTTGTTCCTGGGGCAAGTCTATCGAATAAGCCAATGTATCGCATGAGTCCAGTTGAACATGAGGAGCTGCAAAGATAGGTCTAAGAGCTATTAGACAAAGGTTACATCCATCCAAGTATGAGTCTATATGCAGTACCTACTCTACTGGTTCTAAAGAAGGATGGTTCATGGTGCACATGTATTAATAGTTGAGCCATTAATTGGATCACCATCAAATATCGATTTTCAATCCTGAGGCTGGACGACATGCTTGATAAACTTACGGAAGCCAAGATATTCACCAAGATTGATTTAAAGAGTGGCTACCATCAATTGCAGATCAGGCTTGGGGATGAGTGGAAGATAGCCTTCAAAATAAGAGAAGGCCTGTATGAGTGGCTCGTGATGCTTTTTGGACTTTTTAATGCACCGAGTACCTTTATGAGACTGATGAATCACGTGCTATAGCCATATATTGATAAATTTATTATGATTTATTTTGATGACATACTTATTTATAGTTCTACATTAGAGGATCACTTGCAGCATCTTACGGAGGTTCTTAGCACACTGAGAAGGAGAAGTTATTCACCAATCCCAAGAAGTGCAATTTTATGGTGGATAGCCTAACCTTTCTAGGCTATATCATCTCCTCTAAGGGACTGGAGGGTGACCCATCTAAGATCTAGGCTATTCAGAACTGGCTGGTACCACGTAGCATCTCTGAAGATCGAAGTTTTCATGGCCTAGCATCTTTCTACAATAGATTCATTCATGAATTTTCTCCTATCATGTCTCCTATGACTGATTGCATGAGAGGAAGGCGATTTCAGTGGACACCTGAAGCACATGCTGCTTTTGAAGAAATCAAATTAAAGATCACCTCCGCTGATGTTCTTACCCTTCCCGATTTCACTAAAGTATTCAAAGTAGAATGTGATGCATCCTCTACTAGAGTCGGTGGAGTTCTCAATCAAGAGGG
Organism: Cocos nucifera; assembly: GCA_006176705.1. Taxonomy (NCBI): domain Eukaryota; kingdom Viridiplantae; phylum Streptophyta; class Magnoliopsida; order Arecales; family Arecaceae; genus Cocos; species Cocos nucifera. The sequence continues at coordinate 1,369,755 of QRFJ01000076.1, forward strand.
GCGATCCATTTGTTTCCATAGTGAAAAGTTGTTCGAATCTAAGTTGAACTATTCAACATATGATGTGGAATTTTATGCAGTGATCAGCGCGCTTTGGCAGTGGCAATATTATTTAGTTCAGAAAGAGTTCATCTTATACATTGATCATGAAGCCCTTAAGTACATCAATGGATAAGAAAAGCTGAGTCACAAGTATATGAAGTGGGTGAACTATTTGCAAGAGTTCCACTTTATTCTGAAGCACAAGTCTGGTGCTCAGAATCGAGTGGCAGATGCATTAAACTGGATAGCCAAGCTACTAGGAGTTCTTCATGTTGAGGTGATTGGATTTGATACTCTGAAAGATCTCTACGACAGTGATCGTGACTTTGGCTGAATTCTACAAGAGGTATATTCTCATACCCGAACTTATTATCAATTGCATGATGAATTTTTGTTTTGAGATGTGCAGCTATGTGTTCTCAATTGTTCCGTGCGATAAAAGATTGTACAAGAGTTGCATAATGAAGGATACTTTGACAGAGACAAGACTCTCATGCTCGTTCATAACAAATATTACTGGCCAAAATTGAAGCGTGATGTAACCAGATTTGTGGAGCAATGTAGAATCTATCAAGTATCTAAAGGGACAGCTACACATGCAGGACTATACACTCCTCTACCTATTCCAGACCATCCATGGGAGGAGATCACCATGGATTTTGTGTTAGGTCTACCTATTACTCAGAGGTGATGCGATTCAATGCTAGTCATGGTAGATAGATTCTCAAAGATGGCTCACTTCATCGCATGTCAGAAGACCATGGATGCCTCAAACATTGCTCAACTTTCTTCAAAGAAATAGTGCATCTTCATGGAGTGCCCAAATCTATTACCTCTGATCGAGACACAAAGTTCATGAGCCACTTTGGGAGAAGTCTGTGGAGGAATTTGGGAACCACATTGCAATTCAGTTCAGCCTATCATCCTCAGACAGATGGACATACCGAATTTGCCAATAGGAGCTTGGGAAATCCATTAAGGAGTCTTGCTGGAGAGCATCCAAAGCAATGGGATTTGGTTTTAGCATAGGCAAAATTCGCGTTCAATCGATTCGTGAATATGACTATAGGCTACAGCCCATTTTAGATTATTTATGGATTGAACCCAAATAGTGTTCTGGACTTAATTTTGATCAGTTCCAGAGGATGACCTAGTGCAAAGGCTGAAGATTTAGCTGCTAATCTTCAGGCTATTCATCAATCAGTCAAAGAATGTATTGAAGCTAGCAATACTAAGTACAAGGAGGCTACATATAAGCATAAAAAGAAGGTAACTTTTGAAGTCGGCGACTATGTATGGGCTGTTCTGACCAAGGATTGATATCCAGTGGAAGAATATAACAAGCTGAGCTAATGAAAGATGGATTCTTTTAAGATAATTAAAAAGATCAATGATAATACCTATCAGTTGAAATTACCCAGTCATCTTTGAATCTTTGATGTATTCAACGTGAAACATCTGATACCTTATGCATGAGATTCATCAGATGAAGAGGTTTCTAACTCGAGGATGAGTTTTCTCCAGCCAGGGGAGGATGACACAGACGTCTTAGCCAACAAATATATGAATTTAAGGGATCAGATCCGAAAGGATGCAAATTCAACTTGATTACACTGATTTGTAGGGTTCTATCACTACTGAGCTAGAATGGCCATAACTTGGTCATCTGATGTTAGAATCTTTATTATGATCCTATTTTAAAAACCTCTCTTTGAGCCCTATAAGCCTGGCTACTTTGCTGTCACTATAAATTTCAAGGTCAAATTTTATTGTCTAACAGGTCAATGGCAGTGCGCAAGTTTATCAGGATTCCTAGTCCAAGTAGGAGTCTAGTTTTTGACTTTATTTTATTTTATTCTTTTTAATTTTATTTAGGATTTTTTTTACAACTTTGATTATAATTTCTTTTACTTTTGAATTAAGTTTTTTTACACTATAAATAAGGCCCTTGGCCTTCGTTGTAGTTAGTTTATTCTAAATTATTGAAATAAAATTCAAGAGAAGAGTTCTTTCTTTCTCTTCCTTCTGTTCTTTATTGTTTGGAGCATCTTTCCTCCCTCCTTCCCAATGATCGCCATGCTATAGGCTGCATCACTTTGTAAAGACACAAGTTGTTATGTCTAGGTGAGAGAAAAGAATAGAAAAGAGGGATCTTCTCTAGGGTTTTATTATTAGATCTTCTTCCACTTCTTTTTGAGAGAAAAAGATGAGGAAGAAGATCTCTCTCAGATCCTTCCATCTCCTTTTTTTGATCCTTGAAGAGTCCAAGTTATTCAAAGAAGAAGCTTTGCTATCAACCGTCAAACAAGAATCAGCACAGTCCTAGCACACTGTGCGGATTTCTAATTACTGGACTTCAGATCAAGATCGAGGCTTCGTATGAACTTCTCATAAAGGTCGAACATATATGTGACTCGAAGCAACAACCTCAGTCTTAGATCAATAAGTAAAGATCTTGACTTCTAAAAGATAAAAGAGATACAATCTCTTTCTCTTACTAGATTAGATCTAGTATTATTTGATGTTGATATGATCAGCATCCTTGTTTTTACTTTATATTTAATTTTAGATTTATACGTATGCATGAATCATATCATTAGATCTTAGATCAAAAAATTTTTATATTATTTTATAGATTAATATGATTAATCTATAGCGTCTATTATTTTTATTTTGAAAAAGTTTGGAAATAGATCTTGCAAATCCTAGATTTTTCGTTCAATTGGTATCAGAGCCTAGATCTTTTTAACATAATTTATTTGCATGTTTAAAATTATTTATTTATATTTAATCTAAATTATAATCTAAAATTAAAATTTAAAATTAAATTTTTAGATTGTATGGATTGATCTTATAAGGTTGTCCTGTTGTAAGGTTTATCCCTTATAGTGTAAAGATTATCCTAATTTATGCTGATCTAAATCTTAATCATAAATATGTTAGATATAGTCTAAGTTAATTTATGATTAATTAAATTTAAAATTATTTAAATTTAAAAATAATAAATTTTAGATTGCATGGACTGATCTTATTATTTTGCTGTAAGGTTTATCCTTTATAGTGAAAATATTATCCTAGTATGTGTTGATCTAAAATCTAATCATAAAATTTTAAATTTGATCAAAAAATTTTTATAATTTAATTAAAAATATTTTAATATAAATTTTATGATCATAAATATGTTAGATTTGATCTAAGATAATTTATGATTGATTAGAATTGAAATTATTTCAATTCCGCTATTGGTCCTCACGAAGCTGCTCCAACTGCATTAACCTTGCCTCCTACTGATGATGATGACTTCAAGGAGGAGCTTTCTAAGGAAGCCCCTCGAGAGTAGGTCCTCACCATAGCTGATAATTTCTATTCTCTTGTTTCCCTTTGTTTTATTTTTTTGTAGTTGTAGAAAACTCTGTTATGCAATGAATGAGACTTCAAAATTTTGCAATAGCTTATTGTTGCCTTTTTGGTTTCTTTCACTTGCTCCCCCCTAACTTCTTTGCTCATACAACTGCTATGGAAAATATGCAATTTTTGTGGCAAAATAATATACTTCAAGGAAGAAGCTAAGACCATAGGATGTCATAAAGCTGCACCCAAGATTTGGGCTATTGGGGAGAACACAGCCATCTTCTTCTAAGCTTACGAATTAGGTTTCAATAGGTGTAAAGCTGAAATGAAGAAATTTTTTTCAAGTGTTGATGTTGAGTTCCTATCGCTCATGGACATTAATGGAAATGAGCTAGTTTGGGAGGTTTTTAAATCCCCTTCGGATATATATGTCCACGTAGTTAGGACTTTCCTTGATATAATGATGGACATAGATGACCCTTCTGGGGATCGGCCCAATGCCAAAGAGCTGGTGGGTGATAACCCACAAGCCTTCAACAACTCTTCTGGGGATCGACCTGCTGTCGAAGAGTTGGTGGGTGAGGACCCACATGCCAATGATTGATCCATCGGGGATCAACCTATTACCAAAGATCTATTGGGTGAAAACCCACAAGCTTCAATTCTGGCACATGACCCATCAGGCAATCTTAGGGTATGCAGGAGACCACCAAGGAGGAGAAAGAACTGCATAGGTGGTGATAATAGTCGTGCACTTGACTTTGCCATTGCAGCCAATTTTCTTTATTTTTCAAATGTCATGAAGACAAATTGTAAGGAGCAACTAAACTTTGTAAAGGAACTTCTCATTTAGTAAATGAAGCGAAAGCTTACAACTAATAGAGTATCATGGAATGCTGAGAATTTAGTCTCAAAGAGCTCAACTCTGATAAGGGTTTCATTGGTAATACATTCTCAAGTTTTTTGAGTTCCAAGTCCTGGGTAAGGTGACTCCTAAGTCTTCAACTTGATAGGAACCTGGGCGAACCATGCCAGAAATTTTGTATGGTCCTTCCCATGTAGGTGATAACATGCCTTGTTCGATGGGTTTAGAGATCTCAGATCATCAAAGGACTAGATCACCGACTTTGAAAGACTTTACTCTGATTTGAGAGTTGTGATACTAGGCAACCTTCTACTGGTAAAGCCATCCTGACTTGCACTTTTTCCCATGCTTCCTTGGTAAAATCAAGTTCGGACCATAAATGATTCAAATTCTCCTATTCATTGTAGCTCTTTATCCTATAAGATAGGAGTCCAATATCCACAGGGATGACCACTTCCACATTGAAGGACAACTTGAATGGAGTTTCTGCTATCGAAGCTCGAGGTGTAGTCTAATAAGCCCATAGGACATTGTAAAGTTCTTCCATCCATGGACCCTTCGCTCGATGAAGTCTCCTCTTTAAGCCTTGAAGAATGATTCGATTTGTGACCTTAGCTTCTTCATTAGATTAAGGATGATTGACCGATATCAACCGTGAAGGAAACAGTGCAAGATTTATAGTGCTACTTTTGAAAATTTTTTTGAAAATAAAAAAATATAGCAAAAAAAATAATTAATCTAATAATCTATTGATCATATCATAATATTAAATTCTACACTAAGGATCTAAACATAATATGCATGCATTCATATAGATCTGGAAAATAAAACTATGTAGCAAACTATTTACTACATCTATGTGTTCAGAACACAATACCTTTTCACGGGTAGTCGATCACCACGATCTGATCATCGTCGAGGAGTTCTATTGGTCACGATGCAGTCACACAGATATCTAGCCTCCATGGATTGTCTGCACGAGGCTTTTGGTCCTGATCGGCTCCCCACGAGTGCTATCTCGACACCAGAGTCTTTCAAGGGCTATTTTGATCGAACAGCTTCGATCTTCATCTATGGGCTTCACGGATGCTCCAGATTGTTGGTAGATATAGTAGAGAGATAGAGGAGGTTCTCTCTGAAATTTTGTGGGCTTATGATGCTCGTAGCTCATGCAATGGCTTCCCGAAACCTAGGTCGAATACCTTGGACTATGCTCTACCTAAAAACCTTACGCCCCTTCTCTCTTGGTTTTCTCTCTCTCAAAGATGATTGAAGCCTCTTTCCATGCACCAAATGAATCTCATGAAATTCCTCTCTTCATAATAGGTGTTAGCACATGTCCCAAAAAACTTTTCTTTTAATATTTGCACAAAGAACAACTTCTATGCGTGGGGGAACCAAAAACTAGTTTGAATGCTAGTTTGAATTCAAAACTCTTTTTAATTCAAACTTCATCCAAACCAATTCAAACTTATTTGGGACATATGAAGGAGTTGTGTGCCCACTCTTCAGCAAGGAAAAGTTCATGTGAAACCCCTTTCACATGGAGATAATTGGCGCACAAGAGAAGGGTGGCGCAAGGGATAAGATATGGTTGTTGTTAATTCAAATTCAAACTCATTTTGAATTTGAATGTCAACTAACCATAACTTATCCATTGAGGATGTGGAAGATCAAGGCATGAGGTATTATGTGCATGGAAGAAAATTCATGAGAGAATAAAATCAAATTTTAAGTGGGTGTGGGACATAAGTGGCGCATGGGAAGAGAAGACTAGTCAAATTAGTCTTTGAAATTCAAATTTCAACCAACAGAACCAACCCAATCAAAATTGGTTAGGCCCAATTAAAATAAATTAAATTTAATATATTTAGACTTAATTAAGTTTAATTAAATTCTAATAAAATCAAAAATTGATCAAGTCCAAACTCTGATTAAATCAGGGTTCGAACCTTCCCAGCGATTAGGTCAACTTGTGACCTAATCGAGTTAAACCAAACTGAAATAAATTCAATTGGACTTGAATCAAAAATCATAACTCAATCAAATTGAGTTAAAATCACTAATTAAATCTCTCATAATCTTAGAGTCCAAATCCAGTAGGTCATTGGGCAATAGAGTTCATCGATATGAAACCCTAATCAAAGGGTCCCAATCCAGTGGGACTCTTGACCCCGGTGTCCGAAATGAATGAAACCTATGATCACAGAGTCCATACTCTTGATCAGAGAGTTTCAGATAAGTAAGACTCAGTATTCTAATACTATAGAATATTTGATCGAAGAGTTCCAATCCAGTGGGATTCTTAACCACTGCCAACAGATCAGGTAGAAACCTCTAGTGTATGTGACTCTGTAGGTTCGAACCAAAGCCGGTAGCACAGGAACCACTTCTTGTACTAATTGAAGTGATCATCTAGCAATGATTTTTGATGTTCGGATAGGTCAAATAGTCATAATCATAATAATCAGAATCTATGTGAATATGGTTACCATATAATTCATCCCTATGATTGTGTAACAGATGACTCAGGGTTAGACTGTCAATCCTAGAAAATACATCCATATTGTATCTTAAAAAAATTAGTCTCATGACTCTTCACTAAGACTATCTTAGCCAAGGCTTTCCTAAATTGAAATATATTTGAATATAGCTTCTGAAATCAGGAGTGGTCAATCCCATCATGATACATGCACCGACTCCTCAAGTACTTGACTGTGCACAGAAATCTTCCATCACTAAATTAAAAATTTAGATAGTCCGGCACCAAAGCACAGTGAGTTGCTTGAAAGTCACCATGGTGATCTCATGTCAGAGGAACACTTATACCCATATTCCATCGAAGCTAATCTTGACAGGAGAAAAGCTCTAGAGTTGGTCACATTTAGTGCAGATGTATCCATACATCTCACTTGCATGCCATACCGGTGTTTCAACACTTCTTGGTTATGAGGACAATCAATCTATATGGCATACAATGATCTATACTCGATAAATATTATCATCCTAAGTAACAACGTATCATTTGGTCGTGAACTATTTTAAGAACTAAATGACAAATTCTTCTTTATCTAATCGAGATAGTCCTAAGAACTTCATCACAATATAGGAGTTTATTAGAAGATAAAAAAATTTATGATGAAAAATGCCAAAATAATTTTTATTAATTCATATTTTATATACAATTATAAAAGTATAACTCAATCATCAACAGACTGACGATTGGCTTTGGAATACATTCTCAATAATCTCCCACTTGGATTAAAGCCAATCGATGTAGTATCTAATATCTATCTTCGACTTGAAGTCATTGAACTCCTTCACCATAATAGCTTTAATGAATGGGTCGGTCATATTTTTCTTTCCATTGATCTTCTGAAGGTCGACGTCACCTCGATCCATGATCTCTCAGACAAGATAGTAGCGACGTAGAATATGCTTCATCTGCTGGTGTGCCTTGGGTTCCTTCATCTGAGCAATGACAGTAGAGCTGTTGCAATAGAGTAGAACTAGATCATCAAGGAAGGATGCTACTCTAAGCTCGATGATGAATTTTTTCAGCCATACTGCTTGTTTGGCAGCATCCGATGCAGCAACATACTCTACCTCACAAACTGAATCAGCCACTGTGTGCTACTTAAAACTGTTCCAGCAGACAGCCCCATCATTAAGGATGAATATATATCCCGATACACTCTTGCTATCATCATGATCAGACTGAAAATTAGAGTCTGCGAACCCTACAAGTTTCAAGTCTGATTCACCATATACAAGCCACTAGTCCTTAGTATTTCTTAAATACTTCAGGATGATTTTAACAACCTTCCAGTGGTTCTTCCCTGGATCAAATTGGTATCTACTCACTATCCCTAGTGAGTATGCCACATCTGATCGTGTACATATCATGGCATATATGATAGAATCCACTATCGAAGCATATGGTATTCTACTCATATGCTCTCTTTCTAGAGGTGTTGTCGGACAATCTATTTTTGAAAGAGAAATTCCATGGCCTATTGGTAGATAGTCTTTCTTGGAATTCTCCATCCTGAACTATTTCAACATAGTATCAATGTACATAGATTGGGATAATCTAAGTAATCTTTTAGATCTATCTCTATAGATCTTCATTCCTAGGATGTAGGAAGCTTCTCTCAAATCTTTCATGGAGAACTATGATGATAGTTAGATCTTTATTCCTTATAATGCAGAAACATCATTCTCGATTAAGAGAATGTCATCTACATATAATACTAGGAATACAATTGCTGGACCATTAGCCCACTTGCATATGCAGGGCTCCTCTTTATTCTTAACGAAGCCATACGTTTTGATTATTTTATCAAATCGTATGTTTCAACTCCTAGATGCCTGCCTCAGTCCATAAATGGACCTCTGAAGCCTACACATCTTAGACTCATCTATGGATGTGAATCCTTCAGACTGTATCATATACATCTCTTCATCCAGTTCTTCATTCAGAAAAGCTATTTTCACATCCATCTGCTAGATTTCATAGTCCAGATGGACAGCTATGGCAAGCATAATCCGAATGAATTTGAACATTGCCATAGGAGAGAACGTCTTATCATAATTAATACTATAACATTGATGATATTCTTTGGCAATCAGACGGGCTTTATAGATCTCCATCTTTCTATCTGCGCTCCTTTTTCTTTTGAAGATCCACTTATACCTTATAGGTTTAACCCCTTCGGGTGGGTCAACTAATGTCCATACATCATTGATCTTCATGGACTCCATTTTGGATTTCATGGCCTCGAGCCATTTTTTAGAGTCTGATCTCTGCATTGCATCCATGTACGTAATCGGATCCTCATCATTCTCATCGAGTTTGATGGAATCCCCATCCCGGACCAAGAAACTGTAGTATCTATCTAGTTGATGTGTTACTCTATCAAATCGCCTTAAGAGTGCATCTACAATGGGCTCTGGATCTGATCTAATCAGATCCAACTCAGGTTCAATAACTTGTGTCTGTTCTTTCACCTATCGAACTTCATCAAGTTCGATCTTAGAGGCATTAGTTCCTTCACCAACGAACTTCTTTTTCAAAAAGATTGCCTTAAGGCTAACAAATATTTTTTGCTCATCAGCAAGGTAGAAGTAATATCCTTTGATTTCTTTTGGGTAACCTATAAAACTATACTTATCAGACCTAGGTCCAAGCTTGTCTGTCATTAAATGTTTGACATAAGTCGGACACCCCTAAACTCTAAGGTGTGAGAGCACTGGCTTACGTCCTATCCATATTTCATATGGTGTTTTATTAATAGATTTACTCAAAATCCTATTTAAAATATAACAAGCTGACTCGAACGCATATTTTTATAAGAATATCGACAAACCAGCAAACCCCATCATGGACTGAACCATGTCCAATAAGGTTCGATTCCTTCTTTTAGACACACCATTATGTTGTGGTGTTCCAGGAGAGATCTATTGGAAGAGAATCCCATTCTTTCCTAGATATATCAGAAACTCATTGAAAAGGTACTCACCCTCTTGGTCAGATCAAAAAGTTTTCATACTCTTTCCAGTTTGCTTCTCTACCTCATTTCGAAATAGTTTGAACATTTCAAACGACTCCGACTTATGTTTCATTAAATAGACATAGCCATATCTCGATAGATCATCTATGAAGGTTATGAAGTAGAAGTATCCACCTCTGGCACTTGAGCTTATGGGTCTACATATATATGAATGTACTAGACTTAGGAGTTCAGTAGCTCATTCATCATTTTTAGTAAAAGATGACTTGGTCATCTTACCAAGAAGATAGGACTCACAGGTCAGAAGTGATTCACAATTACTAACCTTAAGAATTCCTTCTTGAGCTAACCTATTTATTCTGTTCTTGTTAATATGACCCAGTCTACAATGCCAAAGGTAGACTTCGGATACATTACTAATTCTAAGATATTTATCGAAGGATTGAACCACGTTAATAGGCATAGTTAATAAATAAATACCATTATTCAATCATCCAATAAAAATTATAACACCATTCAAAATGACATTATAAATTTTTTTTGTATTGATATTTCATAACCATTAATGGCCAAAAGGCCTACAGAAATAACATTCAATAAGAAAGTTGGATAAAAATGATATTTATTAAGAATAACTTTATTTGAATTGATTACAAGGTTCATGATTCCTAAAGCTAGAATTGAAACTTGTCTTCCATTTTCAATGTTCAGAAACTTCTCACCTTGATCAAATCTCCTATTGACCTACAAGCCCTGCATAGAATTACAAATATGATAAGGACATCTAGTATCAATACCTAGACAGTAGAATCAAATAAGAAAAAATTGCAAGGTGTTATCATAAAATTACCTTGCCCAGCAATAACTTGCTTCCTCCTCGGCTTGTTTGGATCTAGGAAGGCAATATACAGAGGACAGTTCCTCTTTCAGTGCCCCTGCTTCTTGCAGAAGAAGCACTCTCTCTGGCTTTGGTCGGGCTTGTGCTTCTTGATCTGACCCTATGCAGTCATCTCGACATTTAGCTGCACCTTCTTGTTCTTGTTCTTCCTTCCTTTCTTAAAGGATCGACGATCAGAAGAAGATCCTCCCACTACATTCACTATTTTCTTCTGGAGTTAGTAATCCATCTTAAAGTTCTGCAGTAATCCCAACAAGCTATGGTAGTTGACTGTAGGCTTTATCATTCTAAAATGAGTCAGAAAAGGAAGAAAAGACTTGGATAAAGAATTAAGGATCGCATCCTTACCGAGCTGCTCATGCAGGAAAAAGCCTAGCTTGCTAAGATGCTCAATCATCTCGATCATGTACAATACATGATCGGTGATTGAGGCCCCATCCCTCATCCGAGCATTGAAAATGGCACAACTTATTTTATGCTTTTCAACATCGTCAGGCATGCCAAAGGAGTCGTTCAATATTTGAAGCATCTCTTGTGGCTGGGCATTTTTGAACCTACGGCTAAACTCGTTATTCATTACCACCAGCATTATGCACCAAATGGTGGTGCGGTCATTGAGCCACTTCTGATAAGTATCTCATACTGCTCCTCTAGCATTCGGAGCTGGCTCCTCAGGTGCTGAATCTATTACTATATAAAGAATTCGCTCATGCTCCAGAATGATTTTCAACTTATGATACCAGCTATCAAAGTTGGGTCTCATTAATTTATTATTATCTAACAATGACCAGAGCAACAGGTTAGTAGCCATTTTTGTATAAAAAAGAAAATCAAACCTAATTAGTATATGAATCAATTATCCTAAAGACTTGGATTTTAGTCTAAAGGTCCTCCCACTATTTTATACGAATTGGTAGCCTCTACCTCCAATTCGAGGAATTACTTTAATTTCTTAGTGGGTACTAGAATCTACATAGACTACACATGAGCCCAACTTTAGTTGGTCAACTTATGTGCATCTATGGATAGATTCAAAATCAATTATTTCTCTAAACAACTTTTAGTAATATTGATTTTGCCCTGGAGACCTAATCAGTAGACTTTGGCCTCCATTGAAAAGGTCTAGTTAGGTCCAACCATTAACATGACCATATTTGATCTTATCTAATCAATAAATGATCAGGCCTGACTTTGATCAACCAACCTAACCACCATCAGAAAGACTTAACCAAATTATCATATTATGAATGATAATTTCATTAGTCAATAATCAATAGGCCTTTGGGCCTCCAATGATCATTATACTAATGAACCTATTATCACTCAACTTAATGGGAGGCTATGATTTAGTTATCTATATAACTAATTTAATTTTAAGAATCTAATAATTTTAGAGGATTTAATTAACATATTTTAAGAAGAGAAAGAAATTCAGCAAGCCAATTTTGATTCTTCATAAAGTTAGATAAAAAAGGATCTAATCTAGGCTGGCATTAGGAGCACCTAAATCAGTCAGACTGATTTACTTAATTGACATGGGTGAGCCCAAATCACCAACTAATCTAATCAAAATCTAATTCACCAGGATGGCTAGGTAAGTGAGATTAGTGGAAGGGATACGCCATTAACTCGTTAAATATCGAATCAATGCGAGTAGCTTCCAATTAAAAATCACTGATCAAAGTGCTAAACTTACCTTAGACACCATCTGGTTTATTAGTTTCAATTTGACCAACCTAGTAATTTTGGGTTCGACCGTGTAGTCATGAATCAAGTTCGTTTGGTCCTCATTAAAGGCATGGACTTGACCAACTATAACTATTGTAATTGAGTCTATAGAGTTCTTGACCTAATCTAAATTAATATTTAATTAGATTTGATCAACTACTCTAAATTAGTCCATTCTTTAACTAATCTTAAATCTAACCTAATTTATGAACCTAATTCATCTAACCCAATAACCCACAAGTTTATGATTAATGACTTAGGATCTTAATTCATAATTCTAGATACTAAATCATTTTACTTAATTTTAATTAAGTTTATGGGCTGAGGGTTAGGATTTGGCATTTCAAAAATATTTTTCAAATTTTGAAAGATTCTTTACAACTTGGCATTGTTCACCAATTGAGTCGACTCACTTCAAAATTGAATCGGCTCAATTCACAAACAACACTAGTTGTAGGATTTAATTTAAAACTATGTACACTACATAATACTAAATCATGAATCAAACTTTAGATCCTATCTAAATATGCATTCATGATAAAAAATTAGATTAAAACTTAATTTATCATATCATAAAAATTAGATCTAATCTAAAAATTTTATAATCAACTATAAGATCAAGCACGTACAATGACAATCTTTGCACTATAGGGGTAAATCCTACAGTAGAATAATCTGCAGTCCATGCGATCTTGAATTTAATTTTTTAATCTAATTAATCAGATTATTAGATTAATATTTAGATCAAATCTAAATTATCAATCTAAACATGCAAGCATATCATGTTTAGCAAACCCTAGCTCTGATACCATTTGAAGAAAACAGTGCAGCATTTGCAGTGCTACTTTCAAAAAAATTTTTAAAAATAAAAAAATATAATAAAAAAATAATTAATCTGATTAATTATCTACTGATTATATCAAAATATTAAACCTTATACTAAGGATCTAAACATAATATATATGCATTCATATAGATCTGAAAAATAAAACTATGCAGCAAACTATTTACTACATCTATGTGTTCAGAACATAATACCTTTTCATGGATAGTCGATCATAATCTGATCATCGTTGAGGAGGTCCATTAGTCACGATTCATCTACATAGATATCTGGCCTCCATGGATCATCCACACGAGGCTCCTAGTCTTGATCGACTCCCCATGAGTGCTAGCTCGATACTGAAATCTTTCAGAGGCCGTTTCTTCATCTATAGGCTTCACAAATATTTTGGGTTGCTGGTAGATGTAGTAGACAGGTAGAGGAGGTTCTCTATAAAATTTCATGGACTTACGATGCTCGTAGCTCATGCAATGGCTTCCCGAAACCAAGGTCAAATACTTAGGACTGCACTCTCCCTAAAAATCTTGCACCCCTTCTCTCTTGGTTTTCTCTCTCTCGAAGATGATTGAAGCCTCTTCCCACCCACAAAATGAATCTTACGAAAGTCCTCTTTATAGAATAGGTATTAGCACACATCCCAAAAAACTTCTCTTTTAGTATTTGCGCAAAGAACAACTTTTATGCATGTGGGGAACCAAAAACTAGTTTGAATTCAAAACTCTTTTTAATTCAAACTTCATCTAAACCAATTCAAACTTATTTGGGACATGTGAAGGAGATGTGCACCCACTCTTGAGAAAGAAAAAGTCCATGTGAAACCTCTTTCACGTGGAGATAATTGGCACACAAGAGAAGGGTGGCGCAAGTGATAAGATATGGTTGTTGTCAACTCAAATTCAAACTCATTTTGAATTTGAATGTCAACTAACCATAACTTATCCATTGAGAACGTGAAAGATCTGGGCGTGAGGTATTATGTGCATGGGAGAAAATTCACCAGAGAATAAAATCAAATTTTAAGTGGGCGTTGGATATAGGTGGCGCATGAGAAGAGAAGACTAGTCAAATTAGTCTTTGAAATTCAAATTTCAACCAACTGAACCAACCCAATAAAAATTGGTTAGGCCCAATTAAAATAAATTAAATCTAATTTATTTAGGCTTAATTAGACTTAATTAAATCTAAATAAAATTAAAAATTGATCAAGTCCAATCTCTGATCAAATCAGGGTTCGAACCTCCTCGACGATTAGGTTAACTTGTGACCTAATCAGGTTAAATCCAATTGAAACTAATTCAATTGGAATTGAAAAAAAAATCATAACTCAATCAAATTAAGTTAAAATCACTAATTAAATCTCTCATAATCTCAGAGTCTAAATCCGGTAGGTCATCGGGCAATAGAGTTCATCGATATGAAATCCTAATCGAAGAGTCCCAGTCTAGTGGAACTCTTGACTTCGGTGTCTGAAATAAATGAAAGTTATGCTCACAGAGTCCATACTCTTAATCAGAGAGTTTCAAATAAGTAGAACTTAGTATCCTAATGCTATAGGACATTTTGTCGAAGTGTCCTAGTCTAGTGGGACTCTTGACCACAGCCAACAGATCATGTAGAAATCTCTAGTGTGTGTGACTCCGTAGGTTCGAACCTAAACCAATAGCATAGGAACCGCTTCCTGTACTAATTAAAGTAACCATCTAGCAATGATACTCGATGTCTGGATAGGTCGAATAGTCACAATCGCAACAATCAGAACCTACGCGAATATGGTTACTATATAATACATCCTTATGACCTCTATGTAATAGATGACTCAGGGTTAGACTGTCAATCCTAGAAAATACATCCATATCGTATCTCCAAGTGATTAGTCCCGTGACTCCTCACTAAGACTACTTTGGCCAAGACTTTGCTAAATTAAAAAATAATTGAACACAGCTTCTGAAATCAAGAGTGGTCAATCCCATCTTGATACATGCACCGATTCCTCAAGTACTTGACTGTGTCCAAAAATCTTTCATCACTGAATTAGAAATTCAGATAGTCTGGCATCAAAGTACAATGAGTTGCTTAAAAGTCATCATGATGATTTCAGATTGGAGGGATACTTATACCCATATTTCATCGGAGCTAATCTTGATAGGAGAAAAGCTCCAGAGTTGGTCACGTTTAGTGTAGATGTATCCATACATCTCATTTGCATGCCATACCAGTATCTGAACACTCTTTGGTTATGAGGACAACCAAACTATATGGCACACAATGATCTATACTCGATAAATATTATCGTCTTAAGTAATAATGTATCATTTGGTCATGAACTATTTTAAGGACTAAATGACAAATTCTCTTTTATCGAATCTAGATAGTCTTAAGAACTTCATCATAATATAGGAGTTCATTAGAAGACAAAAAAATTTATGATGAAAAATACCAAAATAATTTTTATTAATTCATAATTCATATATAATTATAAAAGTATAGCTCAACCATCAATAGGCTGATGATTGGCTTTGGGATACATTCCCAACAAACCGATACTCAATGTGGAGCTCTAAGCAGAACTCTTTGAATTTTGGATTGTTGAACTATTGGCCATTATCGGTGATCATTGCCCTTGGCAAACCAAAATAATAAGTTATCAATGACTTCCATACGAAGTCTTGACCTTTCACTCTATTATTTGTGTGAGGGATTTGGCTTCGACCCACTTCATGAAATAATTGATGGCAATAATGAGGAATTTCATCTGACCTACCACCATTGGGAATGGTCCAAAGATATCAATTCCCCACATAGCAAAGGGCCTGTTGAGAAAAATGCCATAAATTCAACCCACAATAAGCCCAAAATAAGATCTAGGATAAGGAACGGAGTCCAATGAGCTCAAGAACAGCTCAAACAGAGTTGAGACGGAGGAGATACTTGCGAAGAAAGGTCGGATGTAGGTTGTACGGCCCTTGGGCCACCAGAGAGGGCCCATAGGCTGGCGTAGGCTAACGGGCCACCATCGCATAGTGTAGGCCAACCGCAAGCCCGCATGTGAGCAAGCCACGAGCACGGCCTTATGGGTGCATGCTCATGGATTCATCATGGTCAATAGAGGACCACTTGATGTGGCATGGTCCATGAGGCCACCATGAACTGGCCTGGTTTATTTGCATTTTTGCATGGCATTTGGGGAGTTTTTTTTATCACAGTAGCAATGTGGCATGCACAGGGAGGATTCAATTCATCCTATGGGAGGTTCACGCGTGGTTCACAGCTACAGATCACATGATCCTATGATTATGGGAGCACATAGTGAAGATCTTGAAGGAAGCAGTGCAGGGTTTGCAGTGCTACTTTCAAATTTTTTTTTTAAAAATAGCTAAAATATAGTAAAAAATTAATTAATCTAATTAATTAATTTTTGATCATAAAAGAATATTAAGCCCTACACTAACGATCTAAACATAATATGCATGCATTCATATAGATCTGAAAATAAAACTATACAGCAAACTCTTTACTACATCAATTTGTTCAGAATATAATATCTTTTTGTGGGTAGCTAATCACCATAATCTGAATCCACCGAATAATGCTCTGGTGTCATACCATAGCCACACACATGTTTGGCCTCTATGGTTGGTCCACATGGAGCTTCTGATCCAGATCAGCCCCACTGGAATGCTAGCTCCTTGCTAGGGCCTTCAATGGCTGATCATGATCGATCCAATCGATCATATACTTTTTGATTTTTTGGATATTCTAAAAAATTAGAATACAAATACTAGAGTATGATGAAGAGGTGTTTCAAATTTGGTGGCGATCTGATACTCACAGCACTCGATCTCTCCACCCAAACCCAAATTCCCAAATCTAGGGTTTCACTCTATCCAAAAAACCCGACAGACTAAAAATCCTATCACACCCTCTCTATGTGAATTTTTTCTATGAAATAAGTTTTTATAGAAAGATGACTTTCAAATCTACAAATCCTGTTTAGATAATATCTAAAAATTGGGTATCCTTAGAAGTGAAAATTAGAAGAGAAGAGAGGCATCAGGGAAAAATAAGGTGTTATAGGACCCTACTCACCTTCACTCTAAGATTTTTCTTGCTCAAAACTGATGCCCAATCATATTAAAATTTTTATCACAAAATGATAGCTCTTTCTATTGCATTCACAAAAATTCTCATAATTTATTGACATGAATACCATAGGAAAGGTGCATGGAAAGAGATAATGGTTGGAGATTGAACTTATTTCAACCTCCCAACCAACATCAAATTCAAAAACCTTCTTATCCCTATCCAATGCCCATACTAGAGTATTTGACGTGCAGAAGGACTCTCCTTCTACATGTCCACTTTGAGAATGCACAAAAAAATTGCATGAAGTAAAATCAAAGTGGGCTTGGAAAAAGGATAAGAACGAGATGGAGTTGAGAAGTTTCAACTTCTACATTAAATTCAAAATTCAAATTATTTTGATCAGTCCAACCATTGGACTAGGTCAAAGGTAGAAGAGATAAGGGGTGCAGAAGGTATCTAGGTGTGAGGAAAAATTCTTGTAAAATAAAGAGGGGCGTGGGTCAAAGGTTGGTAAAATATTGTAGGCGCAGGGAGTTGAAAGTTCAAACCTCCTTTAATTTTTCAAAATTGATTTCAACTAAACTAATTATTCCAGACCCAATAAGATCAGATCAAATCTAACTAAATTAGGCTTAATCTAATTTATTAAATTTTTAATTAAATTAAAAATTAATTTGGTCCAGCTCCTGATTAAATTAGGATCAAATCTTCTACAGCGATTAGGTCAACTCATGACCTGATCGGGTCAAACCCAATCGATTCCAATTTGATCAAACTTGATCAAATCTTCATCACTCGATCAAATTGAGTTAATAAATAATCAAATTGCTAATTAATCCTCCAATAAATATAGAGTCTCAATCGGATGGATATCTGGGCAATAGAGTGTGAGGATTTGTAGTGCTTCTAAGCCTTGGGAGGCCACGGGAGGAGTTAGGGTGTTGGCTCTAGAGATTTTAGAGATTTGGTTGGTGCTTTGGAGATCTGAGATACAAGACGAAGTAAGAAACCAAAGTCAGAAAATCAAGACTGTAGAAAGAAGATTTTCTATAGGTTAGTCAGCTCAGTCCAAAACTGGGTCGGCTAAGTCTCAATGCACAAGCAAAATAGAGAGTTGCATGTTTGGGACTGCTGGCATGACACAGGACTGGGCCAGCTCAGTTTCAGACTAAGCCGACCTAGTGAAACTTAGCCGACTTAGTGTTAAGACTGAGCTGGTTCAGTGCATGGGTAGAATTATGTGAGGATCTATTTTGGGCTAGGGTCTGGGTTGATCCTAGGGATCTTAAGATCTGATTTGAGAGATCTTAAGGGGGCTAATTCATGTATGGATTGGGTCTAGATGCAGAGGATGAGAGCATGAGAGATATGGGTGTACATGGGCTCGGTGAGTGCTTTCATGTATTGGGTTAGTCGGAGAGTTTTTTGGTCGGACCTAATGGCTATGTATAAATACATAGGTTGTATTAGAATTTTATTATGCTATGGAATATAGACCTTTTCTCTCTCTCAACTCTCTTCTTCTCTTCTCTCTATAGTTGCCGCCCTAGGGTTCTTGAAGAAGCCCTAGAGAAGTGGGGCATCTCCCTCAAGCCCAAGGAGAAAGGCATCCCATCATAAATCTAGGTGGAGAATCAATGGTTTGTTGCCCATAGAGAATGTCACAGGTTTCTTCAGATCCATGCTAAAGATTAGGAGCTTCCACAACATGATATCAGTGCTTGTGATGTCAAGGATGATTGATGTTCGAGCGATATCATGAATCTATAATTTGGTATCAGAGCTAGGTGATGCCTAAAATATTGTGGATGATAATATGGTATCAGAGTCAAGTTTTAGAGCCTGATGGTGTATGGAAGGGAAGGCAAAGTCGTACAAGCTAAAATCAAAAATTTGCATAAGAATTTCATAGTATGTCTCAAATCTACCTTGTTATTACTGTGGTTTGGCCAACCGGGGGCAATGAGTTGAAGGTGGAGGTTGAGAGGATTAACGAAAAGAGATTTTCTCAGGATGGAAGGATTTGGTGTATGATTTGCTAATCGATCTTAGTGGAAAGGTCGGGATGTATGACGGTTATGTGACAGGCATGGAGCATTGGAGTGCTGCAGTAGCATTTTTCTAAAGATGTAGGGCTGAGAGAGGCTTGACAATGTAGCAGTCGAGGAAGGTATCTCAGTAGAGAGCATCAGGGTTCTCTAAAAAGATGGGTAGTGTAGGACTATTGAAGAGAGATTTTCAAAGAAGTAATGGTCGAAGGAAGGCTGAAGAAGTGACTATACATCCTTCGGTATCTGGAAGGTGGAAAAGTAGTCAGAGATGTATTTAGTGGTTTAACCAGAGCATGAATTTATGGAGCCTTAGGAGTGATGGAGATGGATGATCTATGGAGGTTCAATAGGTTAGGGTTAGGTGGCTGTAGAGCGGCGTAGAGATGAGTCAGGGAGCATTGGAGTACTGCAGGAGCACTTTCTTGAAGGCACGGGGCTAAGAAAGGCTTGATGGTGCAACAGGCGAGGAGTGTATCTCAGTAGAGAGTGTCAGTGGTATCTCAGGGAGATCAAATGCAGGTCTTAGGGAGAGCTAAGGGGTCTTAGGGAGCATCATGAGGTCTCAGACAGTCGAGAGTGTCATGAATCAGATTTCTTCTACAGGGGCACCAGGGAGAGTCACGATTCAGGTAGAGGATGATTCTCCGAGTGCAACTAAAGTGATGGTCGGTGTAGGGGCAGAAGAGAAGGACTAGGATAAAATTTCTTAGGATTCAGTCGCTGGTTTTAGAAGAGTTGGATGAGCTTTTGAATTTTGGAGGTGTCCATGGGTTACGGAGGTATCCAAAATGACTTTGAAGAGGATCGTAGAGCATGAAGGGTTCGAAGGAGCAGCGACGGTGTTCGAGGTGCAGTGGCAGGCTCAGTAGTACAGTGTTGAGTAGTTGGCCTCGAGGGACTCGATGATAGAGTCAGCTTCTATGGCATCGGTGGACTTTGGATATAGGTGGAGCTCTGCAGTGGTGGCTTCATAAGTGGATAGAAAATTTAATATGAGTTCAAAGCATTGGTGATGCACAGTTCCAGGTGGAGCAGCATGTACAGGTGGATAGGTGTAGCTTTGAGGAGATCGTGTCAGGTGGTACAGCATGTGCTGGTGTAGAAATGCTGTAGGTTCTCCAAAAAAATTCAGAGAAAGTGATGCAGCTGCTAAGCAGAAGGGATCCTATAATTTTAGGATGGTGCCAAGAAGCAAGTACAGATCTTCAGCGATGGAGGCGGTCATTCCAAAGGTCTTAAAGGTGCACAATAGTTGAAGAGGATTGGTGGAAGCGATGTTTGCACAGGCGCTGTTGAGTGCACAGTGATAGCTGAATTGTGCAGGAGGTCATTGCTGAGGGATTTGCCAAGGCTTGGGGCACCAAGGTGGAGATTGTGTGGATTTATGATCCTCCTAAGCCTTGGGAGGCCATAGAAGGAGTCAGGGTGTTGGCTTTGAAGATTCCAGGGGTTTGGTTGGTACTTTGGAGACCTAGGACATAAGATGAAGCAAAGAACCAAAGCCGGAGAATCAAGACTGTAGAAAGAAGATTTTCTGTAGGTTAGCGGGCTTAGTCCAAAACTGGATCGGCTAAGTCTCAGTGCACAGGCAAAATCGAGAGCTGCACGTTCGGGACTGCTAGCACGGTATAGGACTGGACCGACTTAGTTTCAAACTGAGCTAACTTAGTGGAACTTAGCCAGCTTAGTGCTGAGACTGAGCTGGCTTAGTGCGTGGGCAGAGTTATGTGAGGGTCTATTTTGGGCTAGAGTCTGGGTTGATCCTAGGGGACTTAAGGTCTGGTTTGAGAGGTCTTAAGGGGGCTAATTCATGTATGGATCGGGTCTACATCCAGAGGATGAGAGCATGGGAGACATGGGTGTACATGGGCTTGGTGAGTGCTTTCATGTATTGGGTTAGTTGGAAAGTTTTTTGTTCGGACCTAATGGCTATGTATAAATACATAGATTGTATTAGGATTTCATTATATTATAGAATACAGACATTTTCTTCCTCAACTCTCTTCTTCTCTTCTCTCTAGAGTTACCGCTCTAGGGTTCTTGAAGAAGTCCTAGAGAAGAGGGGCGTCTCCCTCAAGCCTAAGGAGGGAGGCACCCCATCACAGATCCAGATGGAGGATCAGTGGTTTGCTGCCTATAGAGAATGTTACAGGTTCCTTTAGATCCATGCTAAAGATCAGGAGCTTCCGCAATATGATATCGATGCTTGTGATGTCAAGGATGATTGGCGTTCGAGCGATATCATGGGTCTATAATTTGGTATCAGAGCTAGGTGATGCTTGGAATATTGTAGACGATAATATAGAGTCCATCAACATGAAACTCCTGAAGAGTCCTAAACCAGTGGGACTCTTGAACCCAGTGTTCCAAACAAATCAAACTCACGATCATAGAGTTCTGGATCAGTGGAACTTTTGATCAGAGAGTCTTAGATGAGTAGGACTCAGAGTCCTGATCCTGTAGGACTCTTGGTTATAGATTTTCAGTCCAGTGGGACTTTTGACCATAATATCCTAGGTCATCAGGACTCATGATCGACCATCAGATCAGGTAGAAACTTCTTATGTGCGTGACCTCATAGGTTCGAATCCTAAGTTGGTAGCATAGAAACTAATTTTCTGTACCAATCGATGTGACCATCTAGCAATGGTTCCGACGTCCGGATAGGTCAAAAAGTCGCAATGCAATAATGATGAACCCATGGAATATGGTTACCGTATAATTCATCCTCTTGACCTCGATGCTCAAAGGCTGATTTAGGGTTTACTATCAATCCTAAAATTTATCAACAATGTATTTCAAAATTTAGCATCCATCATATTGACTACCCCGACCGAGGATTTGCTAAATTGAAATACAGTGATGCACTTGCTCCAACACTTAGAGGGATCAATCCCATCTTGACTCACACATCGATAAGCCAACTACTTGACTGCACCCAGTGGCCTTCCATCATTAAATTAGAAATTTAGATAGTTCGGTACCAAGTATACTAAGTTGCTTGTAAATCACCATGGTGGTCTTAAGTCTAAGGGACACTTATACCCATATCCTTCGGAGCTAATCTTGACAGAAGAAAAGCTTCAAAATTGATCACATTCAGTGCAGATGTACCCATACATCTCACTTACATGCCATACCAGCATCTTAATATTTCTTGATTATGAGGACAACCAATCTATATGGCACACAATGATCTATACTCGATAAACATTGTCATCCTAAGTAACAACATATTTTTTGGTCGTGAACAATTTAAGGACTAAATGATAAATCCTCCTTTCTCAAATCTAGATAGTGCTAAGAACTTCATCACAACATAGAAGTTCATTAGAAGACAACATATTTTATGATGAAAAATGCCAAAATAACTTTTATTAATTTATGATTTATATATAAATATAAATATATAGTCCAACCATCAGTAGGCTGACGATTGGCTTTGGGATATATTCCTAACAGATCTGATGGGCCAGAGGCTTCTTTGAGTTATAATCGGAGATTGTTCTTTGATCTAGGTTGGGATTGGAGCCTTTAGAATGGCCCTATAGGCAACGAAAACAAAAATAGATTAGCAGAGTTGAGAGCAGATCGATAGAGCATCTGATGGTAGTAAGTATCTGACCCTAAAGGATACCAGCAGACAGCTGAAGCTGGAGGCTTCAGGTAGACTGCCAAATAGTAGACATCAATCATTTCAGAGGATCTCCTAGAGAGAGAGAGAGCTTTATGAGGGAGTGCTTCTTATTGAGAGAAAGGAATTAGTGTAAGAGGGTTGAGGGGGTGATCTTTTTTTGTAAATTTTCTTTTCTTTCAAAGTAAAGCATTGCATGCTCTATGAAGGTAGACCTTAGTCTAGTACATATACTTGATTATATTCTTATTTTATTTTTTCTTTCTTTCTTTCATAATATTCTGCTATGAGATCCTCAATAATTGATATCAAAGCTAGGCGGTATCGGAGCATAGGTTATGACAGTGGTGATAAAGATTAAAGAATATGGAGAAAACAAGCTCAATCAAGATGGAGATTAATCAGTACGATGGAAAGAGAAATTTTTTCTTATGATAAGTGAGGGTGAAGGATATTCTCATCTAATAGGGGTTGATCGATGCTCTCTTATCTGAGGAGATGTCGACTACCATACAGCTGAAGGATTAGAGGTGGCTTCAAATACAGATAGTAAGTACGATCTACTTGTACCTAATGGATGACATGGTGATCTATATACTTGGTGAGATTTTTTCAACGATGATGTAGTCGAAACTCGAGGAGCTATACATAATAAAGTCTCTCATCAATACTCTCTTTCTTTGAAGGCATTTCTACTAACTATGGATGACCAAGAGATAGAGCATGCAGGAGCATCTAAGCAACTTTTAAAAGATCCTCACCGACCTCCTCAGTATTGATGAGAAAGTTGAGGACAAGATCATGGCGTTGGTCTTGCCAACATCGCTTTCTCCTTTGTATGAATCCTTGGTGACTGCTCTTCTAGTGAGAAAGATCACCATCAAGATGGATGAGGTTAGTATGTTAATTTTCTAGAATGTTCTTAAGAGGGAGAACCTAACTTCAAGCTCAGATGGCGGCAGCTCAGCTTTGACGATTTTTGGAGAAGCAGGTGGTAGTTGACAGAGCAGCAGGAGATTGCAAGATGGGCAATCGAAGTTCAAGATAAGAAACTTGAGCAAGATCAGATGCTATCGGTATGATGAGTTGGGGCATCGTATCAGAGATTGCTCTTAACTTAGAGATCGAACGAGGGCTACTATAGCGACGGCTAATAGTAAGTCAGAGGATGATGTCCTAATGATATTCGATGAAGTATCTACTTTTTTCTAATAGTGCATTATAGATTCTGCATGCATCTATCATGTTTGTTGTAAAAAGAAGCAGTTTGACTTCTTAGAGAGTAGTAGAGGACTATTTATCTATGGATGGATCAAACTGTGTGATCAGAGGCATCGGGATGGTTAGCTGGAGGATAAATGATGGTATAGTGAGGAGATTAGGAGAGGTTGGATACATATCCAATTTTAGATAGAATCTTATCTCACTGAGCAGATTGGATTTAAATGGCTATAGGTGGATAGCTGGTGATAGAATCCTGAAGGTCATGCATAACGATAGGGTTATTCTAGAAGAAAAGAAGAGAATGAGAGGATATTACTATCTAGCAGAGAGCTCAGTGTGAGGTGGAGCTTCAGGAGCCAGAGAAAGTCCAGTACGAGGTGGAGATCCTGGTGGAGGTGAATCGGGCATGAGATGGAAGACTCAGAAGGACGACAGGCAACGTCGCAAGATGAAGTTTTCTATTATTGCAGGAGATCTTTAGAGCAGATTTCAGGTTAGGAGGAGCACAGCATATGATGGAGATGAGATCGAGGAGACTAGCTTAACTCTCATATTTGCCCATCCATAATTAGTAGGCATATGCCCTAGGGCATGAGGGCGAGATCATCCAAAAAGTATTCAAAGTTAGGAGAAGGTCGAATATCGAGTTGAGATAAAGACTATTGAGAAAAATATCTTAAATTTTTTAATAAGCCCAAAATGAGGTCCAGGATGACGAACAGAGTCCAACGAGTTCAAGAACAGCTTAAACGAAGTTCAGACAGAGAAGATACGCATGAAGAAAGGCTGGATGCAGGTTGTATGGCCCACGGGCTGCTAGAGTGGGCCCATGGGCCGATGTAGGCTGGCAGGCTACCGGTGCACAACACATGGCATGGGCCGGCCATGAGCATATGGCCCAGTATAGGTGCGCACTGCCAGGCCTAGCGTGTGTGAGCGCGCATGCAAGCAGGCCGCGAGCGCAGCCTAGTGGGTGCATGGGCATGCGCACTCATAAATTTGCGGTCTATGAAGGATCACTTGACATGGCACAGTCGATGCGACTACCATGGACTGGCCCATTGTATTTGCATTTTTATGCAGTGTTTGGTGAGTTTTTTATCACAGTAGCAACATAGCGTGCATGGGGAGGATCCGATTCATCCTTTAGAAGGTTCACATGTGGTTCAGAGATGTAGATCGCATGATGCTACTATTGCAGGAGCACGTGATGATGATCTAATGGGTTAGAGGCTTTTTTGAGATATAATTGGAGACTGTACTCCGATCTAGGCTATGTTTGCAGCCTTTAAAAAAACCCTATGGGTGATAGAAACAAAAAATGGATTAGCAAAGCCAAGAGCAGTTCGATAGAGCATCTGGTGGTAGCAGATAGCAAACCTTAAAGGGCACCAGTAGATAGCTGAAGCAGGGGGCTTTAGATAGACTATCAGGTAGCGAACAACGATCATTTCAAAGGGTCTCCTAGAGAAAAAGAGAGCTTTATGAGAGAGTACTTCTTATTGAGAGAAAGGGATTGGTGTATGAGGGTTGAGGGTATGATTTTCTCTTGTAAATTTATTTTTCTTTCATAGTAAAGATTTGTATACCCCATGGAGGTATATTTTAGTTTAATCCATGTACTTGATTGTGTTCTTATTTTATTTTATTTTATTTTTATGCCATAATTTTTTGGTACGAGATCCCCAATAAGACTAAGAAGATGAAATGGGTGTCAACTCGAAAGCTAGCTTCCTCTGGATATTGATGTACCTTTGATAGCAGTCGCATCTTGGGATGAAGTCCGCTGCTTCCTTCATCAGCATTGGCCAATAATAGCCTTGGTAGAGCATCTTGTAGGCTAGAGATCAGCCATTGAGGTGATTGCCATAAATGCATTCATGTACCTCCTATAGCATTGAAAAATATGTTCCGAAGTCAATCATCAGTCTATTGACGGTTGAGTTATATTATATCTATAATTGATTCATTAATAAATAAAATATATTTTTGATATTTTTCATCATAAAGTATTCATCTTCTATCGAACTCTATTATTGTGATGAAGTTCTTAGGACTATTTAGCTTCGATAAAGAGAGGATTTATTGATTAGTCCTTAAATTTGTTCATGACCAAATAATAGGCTGTTAATTAGGATGACAGCATCTATCAAGCATAGATCACTATATGCTATATGGGTTGGTTGTCCTCTTAACCAAGAAGTGTGGAGACACTGGTATGGCATACAGATGAGATATATGGATACATCATCATTGAACGCGATCAACTCCAGAGCATTCTGCTATCGAGAATGTCTTTGATGGGATATAGGTATAAGTATCTCTTAGACCTGAGATCATCTTAGTGACTTACAAGCAACTCACTGTGCTTTGGTACTGGACAAACTAAATTTCTAATTTAGCAATGGAAGGCTTCTAGGCATAGTCAAGTACTTGCAAAGTGGAGTATGATCAAGATGGAATTGACCACTCCAAGAGCTGGAGAAGAATGTATCATTGTATTTCAATATAGCATAATTTTGGCCACGGTAATCCATCAGATGGATTTGATATTTTGAAATACAATGTGAACAACCTAATCAGAGTTGATAGTTGAACTCTAAAGTATCCTACGAGCATTGTGGTCAAGGAGATGAATTATATGAAAACTATATCTGCATGGGTTCTAAGGATGGTGTTCTACACCTTCGACCTATCCGACCATTGGGTATCATTATTAGATGGTAGATGGTTACTTTGATTGATATAGAAATCTATTTCTATGCTACTAACTTAGGTTTAGACCTATGAGATCACACATATTAGAGCTCATGATTTGATCGGATGGTTGATCAACGATTAAGAATCGTTCTAGAGTTAAACAATCAATATGATTGCTGGTTAACCTAATACAAACGTTGTAGGAGGATTAATTAGTAATTTGATTGCTAATTGGCTTAATTTAATTAAGCTAGAGGGTTGAGATTAAGTTTAATTAAATATAATTTAATTAGATTTAGTTTTAACTTGATTGGATCAAGTTCAATTAGCTTATTAGATAAGCCAAGTGTAGGAAAGAACTAGTCCTAGTTCAACTAGGACTCTGATTAACCCAATTTTCTAATTTAATTAAAAAATTAAATTAGAATTTAATTTAATTTAATTTAATTTAATTAAGTTCTCAATTGGGTTAGGGTCTAATTTATTTGGGTTGGTTTACTTCTGGTTTAATTTGGTTTGAGAAATCAATTTTTGACCAAGTCAAAATTGGAGTCCTAGTGTGACTAGGACTCCCTATCCTTGCACCACATATGCCTCATGCCCCCACACCCTTTTCTTTAAGTTTTACATGATGAATCTTCATGCCCAAGGCTTCTCACACACCCACCTTTCTCTCCCTTTCCCACCTATTTGGAATAAGCTTTGGACATATCTTTTTGATGGTAAGTTGTTTTGAGTTTGAATTCTATATGATAGAATCCTAACAAGTCAAAAACTCTTTCCATATTGTGCCGCCCACACCTTCTTTATCTTCTTTGAATTCCATGATAAAAGGAGTTTTTTGTGCAGCTCTATTGCTGGTCCACAGTAGGAAATAAGGTAGGGGCACCCAAGAGTTGGGCGCCCCAACAACTTGCCATATTATGTCCTTCCTAGTCTAAGATTTTGACCAAACCTGGGCTCTGCATATCTCTTTATTTAAAAAGAATTTTTATCTAATTTTTTTATAAATATAGATCTTTGAGAGAGATTTAAGGTGTGTAAAAATTAGGAAGAGAAAACCTCTAGTCATGCAGATTTACTAGACATAAAACTAGGTGTCTATGTGAGAGCAAAGAGAAGAAGAAGAGGGTCTTCTTCTAGGGTTGCTGTGTTCACCTCTTCCCTTCCTCCTTCTTAGGGTTTTCTGAGAGTGTCTTACATCTGAAACCTCCTCTCCACATTCTTCTTTTTGAAAGAGTCTAAATTCAGAAGGAGGCATTTGATCGACCATCAAAGAAAGATCAACATAGTACTAGCATACTATGCTGATTTTCTGCATCAGGATTTCTGATCATGCTTGTTGGTTCGTGGGGATGACTTTTAAAGGCCGAATGCATGTGCGGCTCATGACATCATCCTCAAGCCCAGATTAGTAAGTTAGAATATCTAACTTTCACAGGTAATAGATCTGATCTATTTATTTTATAGCTGCATTAGATGTAGTATTGTAGCATGTTGATGAGATCAACATGTTAATCTTTTCTTTATATTTTTAATTTCTAATGTAATATTATACTTCGATCATATAATAAATCTTAGATCTAGGATATTAACATATTTATTTAAATAAATATTTAATTTGTTTAAATTTTTTACTGTCCGATCTTGAAAAAGTTTCAAGATCTACCATGAAATTCTAGATCTGGTTTCTTCAATTGGTATCAGAACCTAGATTCTTATTACATAATTTTCTTGAGCATGTTTAGATTATTTATTAGATTAAATTTATTTTATAATTTAATTATTAAATCTAAAATTAAAAATTCAAATCTCATGAACTGCCATAAGGTTGTCCTGTTGTAAGGTTTATCCCTTACAGTGAAAAGATTATCCTAGTTCGTGATGATCTATTCTTAATCATAAATTTATTAAATTTAATATAATTTTATTTATAATTTAATAAATTTAAAATAGTTTTAGATCTAAAAATAATTTTTTTAGATTGCATGGATTGCTATAAGGATGTCTTCCTGTAAGGTTTACCTCTTACAGTGGAAAGATTGTCCTAGTACGTGCTGATTTAAAATATTGATTATAAAATTTTAGATTAGATTTAAAAAATTTTATGATCTGATTAAAAATATATTAGTCTAATTTTAATCATC
The DNA here is from genome assembly GCA_006176705.1 of Cocos nucifera. Taxonomy (NCBI): domain Eukaryota; kingdom Viridiplantae; phylum Streptophyta; class Magnoliopsida; order Arecales; family Arecaceae; genus Cocos; species Cocos nucifera. The sequence continues at coordinate 1,398,835 of QRFJ01000076.1, forward strand.
ATAAATATGTTAGATTTGATCTAGAAAAATTTATGATTGATTGGTGTTGAAACTCTTTTAATTACATAAACCTGTTTAGATTAGATCTAAAGTAGATTCATGTTTATGTTACTTACATTTTGATTATGAATCAAACATGCAACTTGATCGATAGAACCATATTGTAAAAATATTTTACAAATATAAAAATTATTTTTGAAAAGTTGAACCCTAATCTGCAGTCCAAAACTTAATTAAGAATTAAGAAGTTATTTGATTAGGATCTAGGATTGTAAATTGAAGATCCTAAGACATGAATAATAATACATTGGGTTAAATGGGTTAGTAGAAATTAGGTCCATTAATTGGGTTAGATCTAGGGTTAGATTAAAGAATGAACTTAATTAGAGAATTAACTAAATCTAATCAATTGTTATCTTAGATTAGATCATGGATTCTCTAGATTAATTACAATAGTTATAGTTGGTCAAGTCCATGTCTTTAACGAGACCCAAGATGGACTTGATTCTTAGCTACGAGGTCCAGCATGAACTATTAGGTTGATCTAATTGAAACTAATTAAACTAGTTGGTATCTAAGATAAACCAGATTGGTGGTCTTTAATTGGCAGCCTGCTTATCTGGCCATTTCTGATGGTATCTAAGGCAAGCTTTAGTAGACCCTACCACTGATCAAACTTACCTGATCTCTTGATGAAATTATATTTTGATCGGATCACTTGACTATTCCAGCTGACCCATGTTAGCTAGGTAAATCAGTATGACTGATTTAGGTGCTCCTTGATCAGCCTATTAATGATCTCCTTTAAGCTGACTTGGTGAAGTCAGTGGAAGAATCATGATAAACTGATTGATCTGACCTTCTCTCTTCTTTAAAAATTATATTTTCTAAAATTATTAGGTCCTTAAAATAAATTAGTTATGATAATAACTAGATCATAGTCTCCTATTAAGTGGATGATAATGGATCCATCAGTTGAATAATCATTGGAGGCCTAAAGGCTTGGTGTTTATCGACTGATGAAATTATCATTCATTATATGATTTCTTGGCTACATCTTTCTAAATGGTGGTTAGGTTAGCTAACCAAAGTTGGGCCTAATCATTTATTGGTTAGATGGGCAAAGTATGGTCATGTTAATGGTTGGACCTAACCAGACCTTTTCAGTGGAGGCCAAAGCCTATTGATTACAAACTGGGATAAAATTTAATTACTAAAAATTATTTAGAGAAATAATTGATTATCAACCTATCCTTAGATGCACATGGGTTGGCCAACCAAAGTTGGGCACATGTGCAGTCTATGTGGATTCTAGTATCCACTAAGGAATTAGGATAATTTCTTGAATTAGAGGTGAGGCTATCAATTTGAATAAAATAGTGGAAGAACCTTTTGATTAAAGCCCAAATCTTTAGGTTTAATGAATCAATTACTAATTAGGTTATGATTTTTTTTTGTGCAGATATGACCACTTTTCTATTGCTCTGATCGTTATTGGATAATGATAAGTTGGTTGGACCCAACTTCGGTAGCTGGTATTGAAAGTTGAAGATAGTCCTGGAGCATGAACGGATTCTATATGTGTTGATGGATCCTGCACCTGATGAGCTAGCTGTCAATGCACATGGAACAGTTAGAGACACTTATCAAAAGTGGCTCAGTGATCAGACTATGGTGTGCTGCATCATGCTGGCTACCATGAGCGACGAGTTCAGTCATAGATTTGAGATAGCTCAGCCAAAGGACATGCTTCAAGTGTTGAAGGATTCCTTTGGCACACTCGATGATATGGAGAGGCACAAGACTAGTTGTGCTATCTTCAATGTCAGAATGTGGGATAGTGCCTCTATCACTAATCATGTATTGTACATGATCGAGCTGATAGAGTGATTGAGCAAGCACAATTTTTTCTTGCATAAATAGCTTGAGAAGGATGCAATACTAAACTCATTGTCCAAGTCCTTTCTCCCATTCCTTACTCATTTTAGAATGACAAAGTCTGAAGTAGACTACCATGGGTTACTGGGGTTACTGTAGAACTTTGAGAAGGATCACCAACTCCACAAGGAGTTGGTGAACTTAGTGGGAGGTTCATCTTCTTGTTCTTGATCCTTTAGGAAAAGAAAGAAGAACAAGAAGAAGAAAGCTAAGAAGGTGCAATTTCAGGTTGGAATATCTGTGTAGGGCTAGATCAAAAAGATCAAGCCCGACAAGAGTCAAGCTGAATACTTCTTTTGCAAGAAGCGGGGGTATTGAAAAAGAAACTATCCTCAGTACATTATCTCTCTGGATCCGAACAGGCAAAGAAAGAAGCAAGCTATTGCTGGGCAAGGTATTTATATGATAACTTCTTGCAATTTTTTTATTTATGATATTACTGATTGGGTATTAGATACTGGTAGTCCTTACCATATTTGTAATTTATTGTAGGAATTGTAGGTCAGTAGGAGATTCGAGCAAGATGAAAGGTTCCTGAATGTTGGAGATGGAAGACCAGTTCCAGTTCTAGCTTTAGAAATTCTGAAACTTATATTTGAGTTCCATATCATTGTTCTTAGTGATTGTCATTTCTATCCCAGTTTCTTTTTAAACATCATTTCTATAGGCCTTCTAGCCAAAAATGATTATGAAATTTTAATAAAAAAATAAGTTTGTAATATCATTATGAATGGTGTTACTATTTTTTATGGATATTTGAACAATGGTGTGTATATGCTATCACAACCTGTTAACGTAGTCTATTCAATCGGCAAGCATCCTAGATTAGATAGTGTGTCAGATATCTACTTATGGCACTGAAGGTTAGGTCACATAAATAAGAACAGGATAAATAGGTTGACTCAAGAGAAAATCCTCGAAGTCAGTGATTGTGAATCACTTCCAACCTGTGAGTCTTGTCTTCTTGGTAAAATGACCAAGTCATCTTTTACTAAAAAATATGAGAGAGCCACTGAGCTCTTAGGTCTAGTACATATTGATGTATGTGGACCAATGAGCATAAGTGTCAGAGATGGATATATCTACTTCATCACTTTCACAGATGATCTATCCAGATATAGATATGTCTATCTGATGAAACATAAGTCGGATTCTTTTAAAATATTCAAATGATTCCAAAGTGAAGTAGAAAAATAAATTGGAAAGAGTATTAAAACTCCTCAATTTGATCGAGGAGGGGAATATCTTTTCGGTGAGTTTTTTATATATCTAGGAGAAAATGAGATTCTCTCCCAATGGACTCCTCCAAGAATATCATAGCATAATGGTATGTCTGAAAGGAAAAATTAGACTCTGTTAGACATGGTCCGATCCATGATGGATTTTGCTAGCTTGCCAATATCCTTCTAGGAATATGTACTTGAATTGACTTATTATCTATTAAATAGGATTTTAAGTAAGTTTGTAGTTAAGACTCCATATGAGATATAGACAGGGCGTAAGCTAGCACTTTCACACCATAGGATATGGAGGTGCCCGACTTATATCAAATGATTAATTATAGATAAACTTAGACCTAGATCTGATAAGTGAATATTTATAGGGTACCCTAAAGAGACCAAAGAATACTATTTTAAATTAACCACAAGTGCACGGTGTGTAATGTAACACGTCCGACGAGTACGGGTCGATCCCACGAGGAATTATGTGAATTGTGTTCAAATCTTGCTTAGGCGAGCTTTAACAAAGAATTTGGAAGTGGTTGTTACTTACTACTAAATAGTAAATTAATTACAGAGAATAATAATTTAAAGATCTAGGGCTTTTGAATCTACTAGATCAATAACTTAGAGAGCCTTTCTAAGATTTCTCTTATAATGTCTCTTGATTAAGGTGTAATGCATGGACAAGCATTTACCCTAATTAAGGAACTATCTTTTCAATTGCTTCTCTGGTGTTACCCAAGTATGGACTATGAAGAGGCTGTGACCCAATAATAATCCATCAAAGTTCTTCAAAAAGAAGAAGAAAAATGATTTAAAAAGATTTAGGCCTTCTGCCTATTACCAATCTTGCATTGAATCAAGCAAGAACTATGAAGGAATTGAAACCCAATGATAGTCCATCAAGTCTCTTGGCAAGAAGCTTGAAAGAAGAAGAACTAAAAGGATAAAAACTAAGGAGAAATCCTAAAAAGAGCTTCTAGTCATGGTTTAGCTTTATTGCAAATCTTAGAGGATTACTTAGCTAGACATGTTTGAAATTGAAGCTTTTAAAATTATTTGTAATTAAATTCTATACTACTTGCTAGAATTTAAATTGTAGAAATTAAAGATTTATAGAAATGAACTATTCTAATGCTTAGCAAAGAAAAATAAACTAACCTAGTGCTAAAATTAAAAATTATAGAATTAAATTGTAGGAATTTAAACTATCCTATTTACTGAAAATAAAAATTAAATTGATGAGAAAAGAAACTAATTTTTTTTATTGCTGATAAAACTTCTTAATACAAAGAGAAGACTTTTAACTCCTAAGCCATTAACAGGGCTTGGAGTTGAAATAAGAAAAAAAACACAAACTCTCCTCTAGCACACCTTCTCATAGCTAACTCTCCTTCTCATATGTTGGAAGGATGAAAGAAAGTGGGAAAGAGGTGGATAAAAATTTTATGGATAGATATTTTCGCCTATCACACAGGCCCCTATAAGAGTTATGGTGTGAAGAGATAACATATCAATGTAGTGGTATTGGGCTTTATTTATAGGTGTCAAGAGAAAGAAAGAGTTTGTATATTTAAGATATGGGACTAATGAAAAGATATAAAGGTTAAAAGATATAAAGGTTAAAAGATGGATGGATGAGATTAAATAATAAGAAGGTTTGGATGGCTAAGATGAAAGGGATGGAAGATAAGGTAAGAGAGAGAGTTGCCATTCATCCCAAATTCTTTCTCTCTAACAAGTTTCCATATTTTTTTTTTGAATGCCGTACATCTACTCGCGTTTGCTCCTGCCCATGTTCAACGCCTGAAGTTGTTCACCTATTTTGCGTGAAGAGCCGTTCCCTCATGCTCATGCGCCAAAAAAAATCCATCATGCAAAAGCCACCCATCCTTTCCTTTTATAAAAAAATTTCAAAAACAAACAACACTTTTCCTTTAATCTCGCACATATCCTCATTTTTTTCCTCCGGAGCGTAGCTTTTTAGATGATTCCAAAAAAAATAATTATTTCTTTTGAATGCCATGAACATCCTTTTGGTTTCCTAAATAGTATCTTCATTCTTCGTAATACCGTATGTATCCTATTTTTCTTTCCACTGTAAGCCCGCATAATTTATTTTCTTTTTCTTTTGAACCTTGCGGCCTATGCTCCAAATTTTGTGCAGTTCATTTTTTATCTTAGTGCACACTAGCTTGGACTTGAAGAATAGTTGATCATAGCATTTATCGAATTTTCTAAAAAAGAACATAAAAAGTATTAAATACTAAATGATTGAAATTAAATAACCAAAATATCTATACTTTTTATATTAAATTATTATACTTATCATACCCCCCAACTTGAACTTTACTCGTCCTCGAGTAAAAGAAATATTGATATATAATACTGACTTTCTTTGACATGAGTGTTCATTTAACAATTTTAGAAATAAATGATATCCATCTAGAAAATATCAAAGCATGTCATTAGGATATTAAGGCTATCCAATAGAATAGTTGAGAAAAGAATATAAAATTTATAAAAGCTTTTTCTAAATCCACTCCTACCTTTATCCTTGGATCGTCTAACTCTAAGATGGGCTAGTGATTTTGCATTCGCACATCCATTCCTTCATTTGTTTTTAGATAAAATACGTCCATGCAATGTCTTAACCACTTAAGCTTTCTATTTAACCCTTGTAGCGAGTGTTAGGCCAACAACTCTCAAACCAGTTGGCTTTAGGGTATTAGGTGTAAAACATCCCTCGGACTTACTGACTCAAGTTAAATAGGCTACAGGTTGGTACTTGGCTGTATTTTTTTTTTTTAACATTATCCACCTTTTGATGCAAATATCATTACTTACTTAGGCAACGAGACCCGATTACTCCATGGAAAACCAATGTTTTGTTTTGTTTTATTATTATTTTTTTGGTTTGAAAAGTATATGCATCAACATATCCCACTTATACCCATAAGAGGTCGATTTTCTTTAGATATTAGTAGGGAAGGCTAGAAATACTCAAAAATAAATTTTTATTCTAGACTCAACCTTCTATTGAATTGTATCAATATGCAGTCCCTCAATACTTCTTAATTTATCTAAAGTGTGCATCACATGTTGCTAAAATATCTAATGTTACTCAAGTCTGAAGCATAGTAGGTATATGAATATCAATAAATTTGTATATACAAAGGATCAAAGTAAAGTTCAAAGTTTATCCCTCACCCCCCAACTTATTCTACATTATCCTCAATGGGGTAAGAAAAATAAAAAACCAATAGGTAAAAAGAAAAAAAAATATACCTGATTTGATGTGTCTTTGGTTCAGCAGGTGTCTTCTTATGTTCTTTTTGATTCTTTCCTCCAACTTATTTGACATTGACTGAAGTAAAACCTAAATCAACTAAAAAAAAATTTTAAAATGCAAGAATTTGGGTTGCCTCTCAGGAGTGCTAAGTTTATAGTCTTCAGCTAGACTAAACTCAGAAAATAGATCAACCGAGATATGTTGGTTCATAAAGAACCAAGGCTTCCTCAATAACTTTAGTGGATAATTCCAAAAATGGTTTTAATCATTGACCATTCACTTTAAACATAGCATCATTGCTTAGGTTTTCAATTTCTACAGCTCCATGTGAGAAAACTTCTTTAACTAAAAATGGTCATGTCCATCTAGATCTCAACTATCTAGGAAATATGTGTAATCTAGAATTATACAAAAGAATTTTCTATCCAGGAGTAAAAGATTTTCTAAGAATTTCTTGATCATGAAAAATTTTTGTTCGTTCCTTGTATACCCTGGCATTTTTATAAGCTTCATTTCTAAGTTCTTTTAATTCATTAATTTGAAGCTTTCTATAGTTTTCGGCTACATCCAAGTCCATATTTAATTTCTTGATGGTCCACATGGCTTTGTGTTCTAGCTCAACAGTTAAGTGACAAGATTTTCCAAATATAATTTTATAAGGAGACATTCCTAGGTTGGTCTTAAAAGCGGTGCGGTATGCCCAGAGTGCATCTACTAGTTTCAAGGATCAATTCTTTCTATTGGCATTAACAGTTTTCTCCAGGATCTATTTGATTTGTCTGTTAGACACTTCTACTTACCCATTAGTTTGAGGATGATACGGTGTGGCCAACTTATGGGTGACATTATATTTTTTCATTAAAGCAGCAATGGATCGGTTGCAAAAATGTGTCCCTCGATCACTAATGATTGCTCTAGGTGTACCAAAATGGAAGAAAATATTTTTTTTTGAAAAATTTAATGACCACTTTGCTATCTGTTGATCTACAAGGAATAGCTTCTACCTACTTAGAGACATAATTGATAGCTACTAAAATATATTCATTTCCAAAGGAGTTTGGAAATGGTCCTATGAAATCAATCCCCCAAACATAAAAAATTTCGACCACCAAGATTGGATTAAGTGGCATCATGTTTCTCTTGATGATTCGACCCATTTATTTGCATCGAGCACAACTTCTATAGTACTCATGAGCATCTCTAAATAAATTAGACCAATAAAATCTATATTGGAGGACTTTTGCAGCTATCTTTTTGGATGCGAAGTGACCACCATATGCTTGATCATGACAAAAAGATAAAATACTTCTAACCTCATTGTCCAGGACACACCTCCTAATGATCTGATCAGGACAATGTTTGAATAGGTATGGGTCATCCCAAATGAAATACTTTACTTGGGTGAAGAATTTGTGCTTGTCCTGAGTGGTCCAATGGGAATGAACTTTACCAATGACTAAATAGTTGACAATATCAGCATACCATGGTTCAGTGGACATAGACATGAGTTGTTCATCAGAAAAAAATTCATTAACAGGTGGTTCACTAGATGGTGCGACTATAATTTGGGATAAGTGATCAACTACTGCATTCTCTATCTTTCTTGTCCTTGATTCTAGGTCAAATTCTTGAAGGAGCAAGATCCATTGAATTAAGCATGCCTTGGCATCTTTCTTTGCTAAGAAATGTCTAATGATTGAGTGGTCAGTATATACAATGGTGTGGGATCCAACCAAATAGGATCTGAATTTTTCAAGAGCAAAGACAACGGCTAAGAACTCCTTTTCAGTGGTAGTATAATTAAGCTGTGCATCATTTAAGATTTTACTAGCATAGTAAATAACTCTAGGCAGCTTATCAATTCTTTGACCTAAAACTGTGCCTACAGTATGATCAGATGCATTGCACATGAGTTCAAAGGGTATAGTCCAGATAGGTGGGTGAATAATGGAAGTTGAAATAAGTGCTTTTTTAAGGAACTTAAAAGATTTTAGGCACTCGGGAGTAAACTCAAATTTTATTTTTTTTGCTAGCAAGTTGGTCAACGGATGAGCTATTTTGCTAAAATTGGCTATGAACCTTCTATAGAATCTAGTATGTCCTAAAAATGAATGGATTTTCTTAATAGATTTGGGTGGTGGAAGACTTGCAATCAGGTTTACTTTGGCCTTGTCTACTTCAATTTTTTTTTGTGAAACTACATGGCCAAGAACTATGCCCTCTCTAACCATGAATTGGCATTTCTCCCAATTAAGAACTAAGTGCTTCTCCTTACGTCTTTTTAAGACATGTTTCAAATGATCTAAACATTCAGAGAAGGTAGGGCCAAAGATAGAAAAATCATCCATAAAAATTTCAAAAAATCATTCAATCATATCAGAAAAATGCTAATCATACATCTTTCGAAGGTTGCTGGTACATTGCATAACCCAAAGGGCATGCACCTATAGGCAAAGGTTTTGAATGGATAGGTGAATGTAGTCTTTTCTTGGTCTTCAGGGGCTATGGGGATCTAGTTATAGCCAGAGTATCCATCAAGAAAATAGTAGAACTCTTATCCAGCTAATTTTTCCAATATTTGATCAATAAACGGCAAAGAAAAATGATCTTTCCTTGTTGCTGCATTCAATTTTCTATAATCTATACAGACCCTCCATCCCGTTTGGGTCCTAGTCGAGATAAATTCATTTTTCTCATTTTGGACTACTGTTACCTTAAACTTTTTGGGTACCACTTGAACCGGACTTACCCAAGAATGAGATGGAGTAAATTATTTCATTATCAAGCAACTTCAAAATCTCTTTCTTGACTACATCTTTCATAGCTAGATTGAGTCTTCTCTGAGCATCTCTAGTTAGTTTAGCCTCTTCTTCTAGGTGTATCTTGTGTTGAACTATAGAGGGGCTTATTCCCTTAATGTCAACCATGGTCCAGCCTATTGCTTTTTGGTTCATTCTTAGGAGTACTAATAACTCCTCCTCTTGTTCATGATTTAGGTCTGATGTAATAATTACAAGCAAGGTTTCTGCTAGACCTAAACAAGCATACTTAAGGTGCTTGGGGAGGGATTTTTGTTCTAATTTGGGTGCCTCTTCTATTGATGGCTCAGATGATGGTTTAACCATTTTCATGAATGGTTTAGTGGGAGGCTCCCATCTTTGGCTAATCCTATGATCAATAGGTATTTCATCGATGTCTTCATATTCATGGTTTAGCCAAATACTTGACTCCAAATCGACTTCTTCATCACTAGTGTCAATGGATTCATAAATTTCATCTTGGATTATATTTATATTAGCATGCTAGGTGGATTCCTATTCCAGATTAAATATATTTAACTTAATGATCATATTTCCAAAAGATAGCTTCATAAGTCCATTTCTACAATTGATTTTAGCATTAGCAGTTGTTAGAAAAGGTCTTCCTTAAATAGCCAGGGGCAATCCGAGGCAGTTATGATTGCAGATCGACTTTGATCGATCAGCATGCAACGCGTGTCCCACTTATCATGACAAAGAAATGGCGACAGATGGATCTTTATGGCACCATACCTGGGATAGAGTTTCGATGGAAAATACAGAGGGTTGTCTTTTCAAAATCACTTGGTATTTAAAGAGCTTTGATGCCAGTGTGGTAAATGCCAAAATATCTCATCTTGATGGGTGTGGAAAGCTAAAAAAAATTTTGGCAGTCGCATCTGCACTCCCTTCCTTCAAATTTCAAACTCAGGAGTAGGAGGACTATTGTTGGGGATGAATCCGCTCCTGCCAAAGTTTGGTCGGATATTTAATTACTGAATGATCCTATCCGATAGCGACGACCAAGATTGACCCTCAACCAAATTCGCAAGATCCCTCCGGACCGCACCTAAATGAGCTTGAATGGCGGGGGTGGTCGGACTCCTCAACCTTAAGCAGCCGACCTTCTCCGATCGCAAGTCTTTCAAACTTTTTCTTCAGCCGGACTCCTCCACTAGCTAGACTCCTTCCGAACTTCATCCTCAATCGAACTTTTTCATTAGTCGAACTCCTTCCAAATCCATCTAGCAGACCTCCTTTTGAATTTCTCCAACAAACTTTCTTTAGAATTTCTCCAGCAGACTTTCGAACTCCTTCTAATCGAACTCCATGCAGTCGCCTAGAAGATCCTTTATGCCTATGTGGATCCAGTAATTTGCACAGCATGAATCCACTTACACACAAACAATTCTGAAGAAGTCTGAACTCCTTTGGAGTTCATGAAATTTGAAGCTCTTCACCGCCAGCACCTACCTCCTCCGAACTTCAACTATTAAATTTCAACGGACTGGCACATCATGACAACAGACACCATCCTCCATAACAAACTCCACGTGGCCCCAAATGGCCCACTATCGGGCGGTTATGGCTGTCACCATCAGTTTGTTATAAGCTTCATCTATATAAGAAATCCTCCAGATATGCTTTCTTCTATAGGTTCTAAGCTCTCCTTTCCTTCTTAAAACTCTGCTACAATCTCTCTGAGCACTCTATTTCTGTTGACCGAAAGAGCTCACTTGATCGTCGGGGGATCTTGCCGAAGCCACCACCCTCAACTCCGGATGAGACTTATTTTGCAGGTCACTGACGGTGACCTCATCTTCTCCGACTCCAGCCTCAATTCTGGTGATAATCAGATTTTGCACCAACAGTCTGTAAAATGATGAAGTCTATAGAAAAGATAAAATTACCAATCTTGATTAAAATATCTTCTACCATTCCCTTAGAGATCCTAAAAGATTGGTTTGCTAATTGCAATGTGATCCTTATTGGCTAAAATTTTTTCAATCCTAATTGCTCGTAAACTAAATAGGATAAAATATTTATACTAGCCTATAAGTCTAGCAAGACCTTCTCAATATGGGTTTCTTTGATAACACATGAAATTATCGAGGACCCTGGATCCTTATATTTTATTGGCACATGACTTGACAAGTAGGAGCTCACCCTTGCAACTAAGAACGCTCTCTTGGGTACATTGGTGGTTCTCTTTTTGGTGCAAAGGCCTTTTAAAAATTTAGCATAGGTCGGTATTTACTGGATCATGTCTAGTAGAGGGATATTTACTTGAATTTGTTTGAACACCTCTAACATTTTATCCAAATATTTTGATTATTTTTTGGACCTTAGTCGATTTGAAAAAGAAGCTCTAGGAGTTATGGGTACAAGGCTGGATGTACTATCAATTTCAGGAGCTTGAGTTTGTAAGGTAGGTTGTTTGTAAAGTTATTCGGTAGATGAGTCATCTCTATTATCAGATGTACCTACTTTGTTATCCACTTGTTTCTCCGATCTTAAAGTATGAATGGCATTCACTTGATTGACCTGATTTTCATGTTGGGGTCGTGGATCATTTTGGTTTCTTAGGTTGGGCTTGAGTTGGCTAGGTAGCCTACCTCGTTCTTGCTCATTCATGGTAGAAACTAGCTGACCTACCTGCATTTCTAGATGAGCTATTGGTTGGGTGTTAGCATTTAAGAGTTGGCCCATGGTTTACATGAAATTACTCAATGTAGCATTGGTGTCAGCATTAGATTTGGCTAGGACTTTCAGATGTTTCTCTAGAGAACTAAGTTTCTTTTCTGGATTATTGAAGCCTGGTGGGTTGTTTAACACAGGGTTGGGCCTTGGGTTTTGCTGGTTGAAACTAGGACCACCTACATTTGGGTTCTACGACCATGAAAAGTTTGGATAATTTCTCCACCCTGGGTTATATGTGGGTGCATAAGGATTATTCATTGGTCTCTGGTATGCGGCATTTACCTATGCACACCCATTCTCTGTTGGGTTTATCAGGAGAGGATAGTCTTCAAGGATATGGTTTGATGCACTGCACCCACTGCACATAGGTGCAGACACATGGTTCACACTGGCTGTTCTCTATAGTTCTAAGGCCTCTAACCTACGTGTTAGGATTGTAATTTTAGCCTCTACAGCTACGGAGGTTTGAACTTGGTATATTCCACCTCTTGAAGGTGTTGGTCTTTCTGGTTTCCTAGTCATTTCCAATTGTAGACTCTTCTCGGCTAGGTCTTCTAGAAATTGCCAGGCCTCATTGGGTTCTTTATACATAAATTGACCTTGGCACATTCACTCTAGCATGATTCTAGAATTTGAATCTAGTCCCTCGTAAACTATTTGGCATAGCCTTTAGGTCTCCATTCCATGGTGTGGGCATTGGGTCAAGAGGTTCTTAAAATGGTCGAAATACTTTCAGAATGACTCGCCAGCTAGTTGGTAAAATTGGTTTATCTCATTTCTAATTCTAGCTATCTTATGATGGAGAAAATATTTTTTTATGAACACTCTTATAAAGTCTTCCCAGGTTATGATATATTGATTTGGCAGGCTGCATAGCCACTTTTTGGTATTATCCTTGAGGATAAAATTGATTAGTCTCAGCTTGATCTCATCCTCAAAAAGTTATTGTAGCCTCATAGTTGCACAAACCTCTTCAAATTTCCTAATGAATATATATGCATCCTCTATTCTAGTAAACTTTGGAAGCATATTAATCATGTGGGGTTTAATTTTAAAATTATTTATAGTAGGTTGGGGCAACTTGATGCAAGAAGGCTGGACAGACCCAACTGGGTACCATAAATCTTTAAGGGTTTGGGGCTGATTGGTTTCTTCCATTTTATGGACTTAAAGGCCAGACACAAAATCGAGTCAATTCTAACTAGTCGATCCAAAATTCTTCTCCATGAAGAAAATGGAGAATTCACTTTATTTTATATATTTATTATTATTATTATTTTTAAATTTTTCTTTAAAGAAAAGAGAAGAGGAAGAAGAATTAGTTAAGATTTTTTTTAAAAAAAAATTTTAAACACTTATCAAGAAATTATCTATCCTAGGTTATCCTAATTCTAGACAGCTCCTAACTGCCAAGGTTGTCTTCGAGCACTTCAAGTTCGAAATTGACTAATCAAATTGGCCAGGTAAGTGTAAGATCGGTGGAAGTTCCCTCGTTGCTTTTCTTAGATACCAATTTGATTGGCCAGGTAAGTGAACTAAATCAATTAAAAACCACTTTCCTTCGGGCCTAGTCATCCCACAAACCACTTTCCTAGACATCGACAGGCCAACCAACTTAAACATGGTCTAATTCTTGGGTTCTCTTATCCTAATGAGGTTGGATGTCCCTAGGGTTGACGTCTAATTAATTTTATTTAAGGTTAGGATGAATTCAAATGAGGAAACTTATTTGTGGGCTAAGAAAGGATGATGAAATCTCCATCTTATCTTGTTTAGGTTTGTGTCCTTAAAGTAGTTTAGATATGCTTATGCACATCCAATAAGAATAAACAAGTTTTAATTAAAAAAAATTAATACTAAACTAAGATCAAATTAGTAAGCTAAAAGAAAAAAAAAGATTAGATCATATACCTGGTTTTCAACACTCACCAATTTTCTACAAAGCAAGATAAAAAGAAAAAAATTAGAAAGGTCAGACTAAAATTAAACTAAAAGCATGAAGAACAAGAATTTAGAACATAATTTAAAATACACCAATTCTTCGACAATGGTGCTAAAAACTTGATGTGTTTTAAATTAACTATAAGCGCACGGTGTGCAATGTAACACGTCTGGCGAGTACGAGTTGATCCCACGAGGAATTATGTGAATTATGTTCAAACCTTACTCAGGCAAGCTTTAACAAAGAATTTGGAAGTGATTGTTACTTACTACTAAATAGTAAATTAATTACAGAGAATAATAATTTAAAGATCTAGGGCTTTTGAATCCACTAGATCAATGACTTTGAGAGTCTTTCTAAGATTTTCCTTATAATGTTTCTTGATTAAGGTGTAAAGCATGGACAAGCATTTATCCTAATTAAGAAACTCTTCTTTCAACTACTTCTCTTGTGTTATCAAAGTATGGACTATGAAGAGGGTTTGACCCAATAATAATCCATCAAAATTTTTCCACAAGGAAGAAGAAAAAAAATTTAAAAAGATTTAGGCCTTCTGCCTATTACCAATCTTGCACCGAATCAAGCATGAACTATAAAAGGATTGAAATCCAATGATAGTCCATCAAGTCTCTTGACAAGAAGCTTGAAGGAAGAATAACTAAAAAGATAAAGCCCAAGGAGAAATCCTAAGAAGTGCTTCTAATCATGGTTTAGCTTCATCATAAATCACAGAGGATTGCTTAACTAGACATGATTGAAATTGAAGCTTTTAAAATTATTTATAATTAAATTCTATACTAGCTGGAATTTAAATTATAGAAATTAAAGATTTATAGAAATAAACTATTCTAATGCTTAGCAAGAAAAATAAACTAACCTAGTGCTGACATTAAAAATTATAGAATTAAATTATAGGAATTTAAACTATCCTATTTGCTGAAAATAAAAATTAAATTGATGAGAAAAGAAACTAATTTTTTTTATTACTGATAAAACTTCTTAATACAAAGAGAAGACTTTTAACTCTTAAGCCATTAACAGGGCTTGGAGTTGAAACAAGAAAAATAAGAAAAAAAAACATAAATTCTCCTCTAGCACACCTTCTCGTGGCTAACTTTCCTTCTCGTATGTTGGAAGGATGGAAGAAAGTGGAAAAGAGGTGGATAAAAATTTTGTGGATAGGTATTCCTGCCTATCACACGGGTCCCTATAAGAGTTATGGTGTGGAGGGATATCATATCAATGTAGTGGTATTGGGCTTTATTTATAGGTGTTAAGAGGAAGGAAGAGTTTGTATATTTTAGATGTGGGACTAATGAAAAGATATAAAGGTTAAAAGATGGATGGATAAGATTAAATAATAAGAAGGTTTGGATGGCTAAGATGAAAGGGATGGAAGATAAGGCAAGAGAGACAGTTGCCATTCATCCCAAATTCTTTCTCTCTAACAAGTTTTCATAATTTTTTTTTAATGCCGTACATCTACTCGTGTCTGCTCCTGCCCATTTTCAATGGCCGAAGTCGTTCACCTATTCCGTGTGAAGAGCCATTCCTTCGTGCTCATGTGCCAAAAAAAATCCATCATGCGAAAGCCACCCATCCTTTCCTTTAATAAAAAATTTTCAAAAACAAAAAGCACTTTTCCTTTAATCCCGTGCATATCCTCATTTTTTTTCTAGCACGTAGCTTTTCAAATGATTCTAAAAAAAATAATTGTTTCTTTTGAATGCCATGCACGTCCTTTTGGTTTCCTAAATAGTATCTTCATTCTTCGTAATACTGCATGTATCCTATTTTCCTTTCCACTGCATGCCTGCATAATTTATTTTCTTTTTCTTTTGAACCTTGCGGCCTATGCTCCAAATTTCATGCAGTTCATTTTTTAATCTTAGTGCACAGTGGCTTGGACTTGAAGAATAGTTGATCACAACATTTGTCGAATTTTTTGAAAAAGAACATAAAAAGTATCAAATACTAAATGATTGGAATTAAATAATCAAAATATCTATACTTTTTATATTAAATTATTATACTTATCAACCATGCTGATGAACAAAAGGTGTTCATCAGTCTTAAGACAATCTTTTTAGAAAAAGAGTTCCTTGGTGAAGAAATTGTTGCCTCTATGGTTGAACTTGATGAAGTTCAATAGGTAGAAAAATCGACATCTATAGCTGAACCTAAGTTGGATTTGATTAGATCAGATCCAGAACTCAGTGTACCTATATCATTAAGGTGATTCGGTAGAGTACCGCATCATTCGGATAGACACTATAATTTTTTGGTCTAAGACGGTAATCCCATTGAACTCGATGAGAACGGTGAGGATCCGATCACCTATATGGATGCTAGGCAGAGACTTGATTCCAAAAAATGGCTTGAGGCCATGAAATCTGAAATGGAGTCTACAAAGGTCAATGATGTGTGGACATTGATTGACCCACTCGAAGGAGTTAAATCCATTGGGTGTAAATGGATCTTCAAAAGAAAAAAGGGTGCAGATGAAAATACAGAGATCTATAAAATCCATCTGGTTGTCAAGAAGTATCATCAACGTTATGATATTGACTATGATGAGATGTTTTCTCCTATGGCAAAGCTCAAATCTATTTGAATTATGCTTGCAATTGTTGCCCATCTGGACTATGAGATCTGGCAGATGGATGTGAAGATAGCTTTTTTGAATGGAAAGTTGACTGAAGAGGTGTATATGATATAACCTGAGGGGTTCATATCCACAGATGAGTCCAAGGTGTGTAGGCTTCAGAGATTCATTTATGAACTAAAGCAGACATCTCAGAGTTGGAACATGCATTTTGATAAAGTGATCAAAATATAAGGCTTTATTAAGAATAGAGAAGAACCTTGTATTTATAAATGGGCAAATGATCCAGCAATAGTATTTCTTATCTTATACGTAGATGATATTCTCTTAATCGAAAATGACATCTCTGCACTATAGGGAATAAAAGTCTGATTGTCATTACAGTTCTCCATGAAGGACTTAGGTGAAGCATCCTACATCCTAGGAATGAAGATCTATAGAGATAGATCTAAAAGGATGCTTGGGTTATCCCAATCCACGTACATAGATACTGTACTGAAAAGGTTCCGCATGAAGAATTTTAAAAGGAACTATCTCCTGATGGATCATGAAATTTCTCTCTCTAAGAAGAATTGTCTGACAACTTCTGAAGAGATAGAGTATATGAGTAGAGTCCCATATGCTTCGGCAGTGGGATCTATCATGTATGCCATGACATGTACGAAACTAGATGTGGCATACTCATTTGGAGTAGTGAGTAGATACTAGTCTAACCCTGGAGAAAATTATTGAAAAGTGGTTAAAACCATCCTTAAGTATTTGAAAAATACTAAGAACCAATGGTTGATTTTTGGTGAGTAAGATTTGAAACTTATGGGATTTACATACTCTAGCTTTCAATCTGACTATGATGATAGCAGAAGCATGTCAGGATATATCTTTACTCTAAATAATGCAGCTATTTGTTGGAAGAGTTCCAAGTAGCATACTGTGGTAGACTTTGTTTGCGAAGTAGAGTACATCGCAACATCAAATGCCGCGAAGAAAGCTATGTGGTTGAGAAAGTTTATCACTGAACTCGAAGTAGCATCCTCCCTTGATGGTCCAATCCTGCTCTACTACGACAGCACTAGTACTATAGCTCAGGCGAAGAAACCAAAGGCACACCAACGGATGAAGCATATTCTATGCCACTTCCACCTGGTCCGAAAGATCATGGATAGAGGTGACGTTGACCTTCAAAAGATCGATGAAAAAGAGAACCTGGCCAATCCCTTCATTAAAGCCCTAGCAATAAAGGAGTTCGACAACCATAAGTCAAGGATAGCTATTAGATACTATGACAAGAGGCTTTAGGATAAGTGAGAGTTGTTGGAAAATGTGTTTCAAAGCCAATCGTTAGTCTATTGATAGTTGAGCTATATTGTATCTATAATTAATTTATTAATAAATAAAATATATTTTTGATATTTTTCATCATAAAGTATTCATCTTCTAACAAACTGCATTATTGTGATGAAGTTCTTAGGACTATTTAGCTTCGATAAAGAGAGGATTTATCGATTAGTCCTTAAATTTGTTCACGATAAAATGATAGGCTGTTAATTAGGATAACAACATCTATCGAGCATAGGTCGCTGTATGCCATATGGGTTGGTTGTTCTCTTAATCAAGAAGTGTGGAGATACTGGTATGGCATATAGATGAGATGTATGGGTACATCATCATTGAATGTGACCAACTCCATAGCATTCTGCTATCGAGAATGTCTCTGATGGGATATAGGTATAAGTGTCCCTTAGACCTGAGATCACCTCAGCGACTTGCAAGCAACTCACTATGCTTTGATATCGGACTAACTGAATTTCTAATTTAGTAACAAGAGACTTCTAGGCATAGTCAAGTACTTGCAAAGTTAGAGTATAATCATGATGGAATTGACCACTCCAAGAGTTAGAGAAAAATGTATCACTATATTTCAATATAGCAAAACCTTGGCTAGGATAATCCATCAGATTGATTTGATATTTTGAAATACAATGTGAACTACCTGATCAGAGTTGATGGTTGAACTTTGAGGTATCCTATGAGCATTTTGGTCAAGAGGATGAATTATATAGAAACTATATCCTTATGGGTTCTAAGGATGTTGTTCTACACATTCGATCTATTCGAACGTCGGATATTATTGCTAGATGGTTACTTTGATTGGTATAAAAATTTATTTTTATGCTACCAACTTAGGTTCGGACCTTTGAAATCATATATTTTAGAGCTCATGATCTAATTAGATGGTTGATCAACGATTGAGAATCGTTCTAGGGTTAAACAATCAATATGATTGATGTTTAACCTAATGCAAGCATTATAGGAGGATCAATTAGCAATTAGATTATTAATTAATTTAATTTAATTAAGCCAGAGGGTTGAGATAAAGTATAATTAAATATGATTTGATTAGATTTAGTTTGGACTTGATTGGATCAAGTTTAATTAGCTTATTGGATAAGTCAAGTGTAGGAAAGAACTAGTCCTAGTTTAACTAGGACTCTGATCAACCCAATTTTCTAATTTGATTAAAAAATTAAATTAGAATTAAATTTGATTTAATTAAATCTTTAATTGGGTTAGGGCCTAATTTAATTAGGTTAGTTTACTTCTGGTTTAATTTGGTTTGAGAAACTAATTTTTGATCAAGTCAAAATTAGAGTCCTAGTGCGACCAGGACTCCCTATCCTTGCGCCACATATTCCTCATACCCCCACACCCTTTTCTTTAAGTTTTATGTGATGAATCTTCATGCCTAAGGCTTCTCACACGCCCACCTTTCTCTCCCTTTCCCACTTACTTGGAATAAGCTTTGGACATATCTTTTTGATGGTAAGTTGTTTTGAGTTTGAATTCTATATGATAGAATCCTAACAACTCAAAAACTCTTTCCATATTGTGCCACCCACACCTTCTTTATTTTCTCTAAATACCATGATAAAAGAAGGAGTTTTTTGTGCACCCCTATTGCTGGTCCATGGTAGGAAAGAAGGTGGGGGCATCTAAGAGTTGGGCGCCCCAACAACTTGCCATATTATGTCCTTCCTAGTCTTAGATTTTGACCAAACTTGGACTCTGCATATCTCTTTATTTAAAGAGAATTTTTACGTGATTTTTTCATAAAATATAGACCTTTAGAGAGCTTTAAGATGTGTAAAAATCAAGGAGAGAGAACCTCTAGGTGTGGGGATTCAATAGACACAAAACTAGGTGTCTGTGTGAGAGCAAAGAGAAGAAGAAGAGGGTCTTCTTCTGGGATTGCTGTGTTTACCTCTTCTCTTCCTCCTTATTTGGATTTTCTAAGAGTGTCTCACATCTAAAAGCTCCTCTCCACCTTCTCCTCTTTGGAAGAGTCCAAATCTAGATGAAGGAGGCATCTAATCGATCATCAAAGAAATATCAGCACAGTACTAGCATACAATGCTGATTTTCTGCATCAAAATTTTTGATCGTGCTCATGGGCTCGTGTAGACGACTCCTAGAGGCCGGACACATGTGCAGCTCATGACATCATCCTCAAGTCTAGATCAGCAAGTTAGAACATCTAACTTGTACAGGTAATAGATCTGATTTATTTTTTTTATAGCTGCATTAGATGTAGTATTGTAGCATATTGATGAGATCAACATGTTAATCTTTTCTTTGTATTTTTAATTTTTGATTTAATATCATGCCTTGATTATATAATAAATCTTAGATCTAGGATATTTTTATATTTATTTAAATAAATATTTAATTTATTTAAATTTTTTGCTACTTGATCTTGAAAAGTTTCAAGATCTACTTGTGAAACTCTAGATCTGGTTCCTTCATATAACACGTAGTCGACCTCGGACAACTTGAGGCATTTGAGAAGAGGAAGGAAGAAAGACTTTTTATATAACTGGCTATCGATGAGGATGTACCATAATTCTTGGCACCTTATTCTCCTTGACTCCTTGTCATCGAGAGTTGTTCCATCCTTTAAGTAGCTGATCAGGGGGTCCATCCAGCTCGGTTCATCAAAAAGTTAACAAACATTGGGCTTTTCTTCGATGCTTGGGACTTCTCAATGTTCAACAAAAATTTTGCACCCTAAATCGACTGTACTTGAAGTGGCTAGATGCGATAAAGCATCAGCCTGGGCATTCTCCGACCTCGGGATCTGTTGGATGTCCAATCTAGAAAATTTTGAAGAGAGATCCCTAATTTTCTGGGGATACTTAGACATCATTAAATCTTTGGCTTTGTATTCAACCTAAACCTAGTTTACCACCAATTATGAATTGGAAAATACCTTTAACTCCTTGGCATTGAGCTCTTTCATGATTTTTAATCTAGCGATAAGGGCATCTGTTGTGTCTTAAAATTAACCACAAGTGCACGATATGTAAAGTAGCACGTCTATCGAATAAGGGTTGATCCCACGAGAAATTTAGTGTTTGAATTACGTTCAAACCCTTGATCAAGTGAGCTTTAACAAATAGGAGGGATGATTGTTTGTTACTTACTGCTAAACAATAAATTAATTATGAAGAATAATAATTTAAAGATCTAGGATTTTTGAATCTACTAGACCAATGACTTAGAGAGCCTTTCTATGATTTCTCTTATGATATCCCTTGATTAAGGTGTAATTTATGAACAAGCATTCAGCCTAATTAAAGAAACTCTCCTTTCAACTGCTTCTCTTGTGTCATGCAAGTATGGACTATGAAGGGGCTCTGACCCAACAATAATCCATCAAAGATTTTCATAAGGAAGAAGAGAAAAGGATTTAAAAAGATCACCTTCTATCTATTACCCTTTTTGCACTGAATCAAGCATGAACTATAAAGAGATTGAAACCTAATGATGATCCATCAAGTTTCTTGGCAAGAAGCTTGAAGGAAGAAGAACTCTAAAAAATAAAAGTCAAGAAGAAATCTTAAGAAAGAACTTTTAATCATGATTTAGCTCCATCACAAATCCTAAAGAATTGCTTAGCTACACATGATTTAAATTAAAATATTAAAATTATTTAAAATTAAATTCTATGCTACTTACTGAAATTTAAATTATAAAAATTAAAAAATTATAGAAATAAACTATTTTAGTGCTTAGCAAGGAAAATAAACTATCCAAATGCTGAAATTAGAAATTATAAGAATTAAATGCAGGAATCTAAACTACCCTATTTACTGAAAATAAATTTTTTTTAATATAAAGAGAAGATTTTTAACTCTTAAACTATTAACAAGGTTTGGAGTTGAAACGAGAAAATAAAATAATAAAACCTCTTCTAGCCAACCTTTCCCTGGCTAACTCTCCTTCTCATATATTGGAAGGATGGAAGAAGATGAAAAAAAGATGGATAAAAATTTTCAAGGTAGGTATTCCCATCTATTATACGGGCCCCTACAAGAGTGATGGTGTGAAGAGCGATGTCTCTTGGTAATGGTACTAGGCTTTATTTATAAATGTTAGGAGGGAGGAAGAGTTTGTATGTTTTAGATGTAGGACTAATGAAAAGTTGCGTGCTAAAAAAATGGATGGATGAGATTAAATAATAAAGAGGTTTGGATGGATGAGATAAAGGAAAAGAAAGATAAGGCAAGAGGAAGAGTTGCCAATCAATCATTCTCTAAAAATTTCTAATATATATATATATATATATATATATATATATATATATATATATATATATATATATATATATATATATATATTTCTCTTCTCTTTTTTTATTCTCCCACATAGCCTTCTTGCTGCATTTGCTCCATGCTCACGGTCTCATGTATGGTTGCCTTCCCGTGCGCACATGCTAATGACCTACACGCAAGACTGCGTGAAACCCATCCAGCTCACTTCCATGAGCTTCTTCCTCCTTTTATTATCATTATTTTTTACATTAAATGGAAGCCCCCCATTAAATGCTTATAAATACCCACAATCCACTTCTTTTTCTTTATAAAATAATTACAATAAGATATTTCTTTTTGAGTTATTTTTACATGCATTCTCTTTCTTTTCACATGCCCACACCCATGTATCTACGCATGTCCTGCACTGGACAAGCTTGAATTTAGATTCAAGCTTCATCTGCATGCATTGGAAGGCCATTACTAGTTGGTTTGTGATTAAGTCTTCATAATTAATTATACTTAAAAAAATATAAAAAATATCAAATATAAAATAAAAAAGATTAAATAACATAGATTTTAATTTTTTTATATTATATTTTATATATTCATCATACCCCCAAACTTGAACTTTACTCATTCTTGAGTAAAGAAAATATTGATATTCAATACTGGCTTTCTTTAATATGAGTGTTTATTTAATAATTTTAGAAGTAAATGATATCCACCTAAAAAATTATCAAAGCACGTCATTTGGATATTAAGGCTATCCGATAGAATGGTTGAGTAAAGAATACAAAATTTTTCAAAGCTTTTTCTTGATCCACTCCTATCTTTATCCTTGAATTATCTAACTTTAAGATGGGCTAGTGGTTTTGTATTTACACATCTATTCCTTCATCATTTTTTATTATATTTTTTTAAAAATACAGTCATGTAATGCCTTAACTACTTAAGATTTTACTGACTCGAGTCAAATAGGCTATAAATTGAGACTTGGTTGGATGAGTTTTTTTTTTAATATTGTCCACATTTTAATATGAATATCATTGCTTACTTAGATAATGAGATCTGATTACTCGATGAAAAATCAATATATATATATTTTAAGAAACTATATGCATCAACATATCCCACTTATACCCATAAAAGGTTGACTCTCTTTAAATATTAATAGAGAAGGCTGGAAATATTCAAAATTAATTTTTATTCTAAACTCAATCTTCTATTGAATTTTATTTATATGTAGTCCCTTAATGCTTCCATAGCTTATCTAAAGTGTGCATCAAATACTGTTAAAATATCTAATGTTACTCAAGTCTGAAGTATAGTTAGATATATGAAAATTAATAAATTTATGAGTACAAAGGTTTAAAGTAAAGTTCTAAGTTTATCCCTCACCATCCAACTTATTCTACATTATCCTCAATAGAGTATGAAAAATAAAAGATGCAGAAGGTAAAAAGGAAAGAATAGACTTGACTTGCTGTGTTCTAGGTTCAATAGAAGTCATAAGATGTTCTTGAGGATGCATATTTGGCTCTTCCCTCTAACATATTCATCATTGACTTTACTAAAGTAAGATCTAAATAAAGTGAAAAGAGAAATTAAAATACAAGAATCTGGGTTGCCTCCCAACAGGTACTAAGTTTATAGTCTTTAGCCAGACTAAACTCTAATCTTCATATGTTATCTTAACTTGGGTCATATATAGGGTTGAAAAAATCATCTGGTCTTTCACCACCAATTCCAAAGAGATGGTCATTTTCTACATAACCAGTTTTATCGTGAATCTCCCTTAGTAGATTTAACATCTCTTGGATTGGATATAGGTCTAATTTAATAGTTATAGGAAAAGTTTCTGATGGACCTAGATATTCATACTTTAGGTGTTCAAGGAGTGTCTTCCGATCTAATGGTGGTGTTTCCTCAATAATTGATTCGATTGATGATTTTAGTTCCGATTGAATATTTTTATGATTAATAATTATTCAATTTTTATTTCTAAATTCTTGGTTCAATCTAGGATTAATTTTAATATCCTCATGGCTTAGATCATTATGTTCATCAACATCTTCTTGGGTCAAGTTTTCTTCATTGGGTTGGTTCAATTCTTATTCCAGATTAAAAACATTCAGTTCAATGGTCATATTTTCAAACGAGAGTTTCATAAGTCCATTTCGATAATTGATTATGGCATCGGCAATCGCTAGAAATGGTCTTCCTAAAATAACTGGGATATGACCCTTTGAGTTTGGAACGGGTTTAATCTCTAAAATGACAAAATCTATAAGAAAAATGAAATTGTCGATCTTAATTAACACGTCCTCTACTACTCTTTTAGGGATCCTAGAAGATTGATCTGCTAGTTGTAAGATAATTTCTATAGGTTTCAGTTCTTCCAATCCTAATTGCTTATATACAGAGTATGGCAGAATGTATACGCTGGCCCCTAAGTCTAATAAAGCCTTATCAATATTGGTCTCTCTGATAGTGCATGAAATTATAGGAAACCTTGGATCTTTGTACTTAATTGGCACTTGACTTGATAAATAGGAACTCACACTTATTGCTAGAAAAATTTTCTTGGGTAAATTGGTTGTCCTTTTCTTTGTGCATAGGTACTTTAGAACTTTAGCAAAGATCTATTCTTGTTGGATCATGTCTAGTAGAGAGATATTTACTTGGACTTTTAAGCACCTTTAACATTTTATTCAAGTGTTCTGATTGTTTATTAGATCTTAGTTGGTTCGAAAAAAGAAGCTATAAGCTTGGTGGGTCCTGCAAGTGGATTTGATGAATCATTGAGTGCTGATGACTTAGGCTGTTTAGATTGATTCTGATGGGTGGGTTGTTTAGAAGATGGCTCAGATGATGAGTCTTCTTGACTCTCAGGCATACCCATCTTATTGTCCACTTATTTTTTCGATCTTAGGATATAAATTACATTCACTTAGTTGGCTTGATTTTCATGTTGAGATCATGGACCATTTTGGACTCTCGAATTGGGTTCAGGTTGGCTAGGCAACCTACATCTCTCTCTCACTAATGGTAGAGGCTAGCTGAATTTTCAATCGGGCAATAGCTTGAATATTGACATTTAAAAGTTGGCCCATAGTTTGCATAAAATTATTCAAGATGGCATTGGTGTCAGCAGTTTATTTCGCTAGAACTTCTAGACTCTTTTCTAGTGCACTGATCCTTTTTTCATCATTATTAAATTTGGTGCGTTATTCAGTATTGGGTTGGGCTTTAAGTTTTGCTGGTTGAAGCTAGAACTGCCTACATTTGGGCTTTATGACCATAAGAAGTTTGGATGATTCCTTCATCCTGGGTTATATGTGAGTGTATAAGGATTGTTCATTGGTTTCTTATATACAACATTTATCTAAGCACACTCATTCTCTATTGGGCTTATCAGGAGAGGATAGTCTTCAAGGATATGGTTTGGTGCACTACATCCTCTGCACATGGGTGCAGACACATGGTTTGCACTGACTGGTCTTTGCAATTTTAAGACCTCCAATGTACATGTTTGGGTTATGATTTTAGCCTCTACAGTTAGGGATGTTGACATTGATTCATTCCACCTCTTAAAGATGTTGATCTTTCTAGTTCTCTAGTCATTTTCCATTATAGATTCTTCTTGGCTAGATCTTCTAGAAATTGCCAGGCCTCATTGGGTTCTTTATATATAAATTGACCTTAGCATATAGACTCTAGCATGATTCTAGAATTTGAGTCTAGCCCCTCATAAACTATTTGGCATATCCTTCATATCTCTATTTTATGGTGTGGGCATTGGGTCAAGAGGTTCTTAAAATAGTCAAAATACTTTCAAATTGATTCGCTAGCTAGTTGATAAAATTGGTTTATCTCATTTTTAGTTCTAGCTATTTTATGATGGAGGAAGAATTTTTTTAAGAACACTCATACAAAACCCTCCCAAGTCATGATAGATTGATTTGGTAGGCTGTATAGTCACCTTTTGGCATTATCCTTAAGGGCAAAATTGATTAGTCTCAGTTTGATCTCATCCTCAGAAAGTTGTTGTAGTCTCATGATTGCACAAATCTTTTTAAATTTTCTAATGAATATATATGCATCCTCTATTTTAGTGAACTTTGGAAGCATATTAAGCATTTGAGATTTAATTTCAAAGTTATTTGCAGTAGTTTGGGGCAACCCGATGCAAAAAGGCTGGACAGACCCAACTGGATAACATAAATCCTTAAAGATTTGGGGCTGATTGATTTCTTCCATTTTAGAAACTTTCAAGCTTGAAATAGGGATTAAATTAATTCTAACTAATTGACTCGAAATCCTTCTCCATGAGAAAAGTGGAGAATTCAAGTTATTTTCTATTTTTTTAATTTATATATATATTTGAATTTTAATAAAAGATCAAAATTAAATGTAGTTTTTTTTTTATTTTTTTAAAGAAGAGAGAAGAGGAAGATAGATAAAAAGAGAGTTCTAGAGATAGATCCTAAGGAGTTTGAAATATAGACATAAAAGAGAAGAGTGAGAAGAATTAGTTAAGATTTTTTTAAAAATTTTTCAAACACTTATCAAGCAAATATCCATCCTAGGTTATCTTAATTTTAGACAGCTCCTAACTACCAAGGTTACCTTCGAGCACTTCAAATTCGAAATTGACTAATCGAATTGGTTAAGTGTAAGATCGGTAGGAGTTCTCCTATTGCTTTTCTTAGATACTAATTAAATTAGCCAGATTAGCAAATGGAACCAATTAAAAATCACCTTCCTTCGAGTCCAGTCATCCTACAAACCACTTTTCTAGACACCGACAGACCAACCAACTTGAACCCAATCCAACTCTTGAGTTTTCTTATCCTAATGAGCTCAGATGTCCCTAGGATTGATGTCAAATTTATTTTATTTAAGGGTTAGGATTAATGCAAATGAGAAAACTTATTTATGGGCTAAGAAAGGATGATGAAATTTCGATATCATCTTGTTTAGATTTATGCCCCTAAAATATTTAAGATATGCTTATACACAACCAATAAGAAATATGTTTTAATTATAAACTAATAATGAACTAAGATCAAATTAGTATGCTAAAGAAAAAAAAAGATTAGATTATGTACCTAGTTTCTATTACTCACCAATTTTCTATAAAGTAAGATAAGAAAATTAGGTCAGAATAAAACTAAACTAAAAGCATGAAGAATAATAATTTAGAACATAATTTAAAATACGCCAATTCTCTAGTAATGGTGCTAAAAATTTGTTGTGTCTTAAAATTAACCATAAGCACATGGTGTACAAAGTAGCACATCTAGCAAGTATGGGTCGATCCCACGAGAAATTTAGTGTTTGAATTGCATTCAAACCTTTGATCAAGCAAGCTTTAACAAAGAGAAAGGATGATTATTTGTTACTTACTACTAAATAATAAATTAATTATGAAAAATAATAATTTAAAAATCTAGGGCTTTTGAATCCACTAGACCAATGACTTAGAGAGTGATTCCTCTTGATTAAGATGTAATGTGTGAACAAGCATTCACCCTAATTAAAGAAACTCTTCTTTAAACTGCTTCTCTTATATTATCCAAGTATGGACTATGAAGGGGTTCTGACTTAATAATAATCCATCAAAATTTTCTACAAGGAAGAAGAGAAAATGATTTAAAAAGATTATAGGCCTTCTACCTATTACCCTTCTTGCACTGAATCAAGCATAAACTATAAAGGGATTGAAATCCAATGATAGTCCATCAAGTCTCTTAGCAAGAAGCTTGAAGGAAGAAGAACTCTAAAAAATAAAAACCAAGAAGAAATCTTAAGAAAGAGCTTCTAATCATGGTTTAGCTTCATCGCAAATCCTAGAGGATTGCTTAGCTAGACATGATTTAAATTAAAATTTTAAAATTATTTAAAATTAAATTCTATACTACTTGTTGGAATCTAAATTATAAAAATTAAAGAATTGTAGAAATAAACTATTCTAGTGCTTAGCAAGGAAAATAAACTATCTTAGTACTGAAATTAAAAATTGCAAGAATTAAATGCAGGAATCTAAACTACCCTATTTGCTGAAAATAAAAAAAAGTTAAATTGACAAGAAAGGAAATAATTTTTATTATTGATAGAAATTTCTAATATAAAGAGAAGATTTTTAACTTCTAATCTATTAATAGGGCTTGGAGTTGAAATAAGAAAATAAAAAAATAAAATCTCTTTTGGCCAATCTTTTCTTAGCTAACTCTCCTTCTCGTATGTTAGAAGAGTGGAAGAAAGTAGAAAAATAGTGGATAAAAATTTTTAAGGTAGGTATTCCCGTCTGTCATATGGGCTCCTACAAGAGTTGTGGTATAGAGAGCGATGTCTCTTAGGAGTGGTACTACGCTTTATTTATAGGTGTTAGGAGGGAGAAAGAGTTTGTATATTTTAGATGTGGGACTAATGAAAAGTTGCATCCTAAAAGAATAGATGGATGAGATTAAATAATAAAGAGGTTTGGATGGATGAGATGAAGGGAAAGAAATATAAGGCATGAGGGAGAGTTGCCATTCAATCATTCTCTAAAAATTTCTAATATATATATATATATTTCTCTTCTCGCTTCTTTTCCTCCCACATAGCCTTCTTGCTGTATTTGCTTCATGCTCACAGTGTCACGTGCAGCTACCTCCCCATGCGCACATGGTAATGACCTGCACGCAAGGTTGCGCGAAACCCATCCAGCTCACTTTCGTGAGCTTCTTCCCCCTTTTAGTTTTCTTTTTTTACATTAAATGCAAGCCCCCATTAAATGCTCAAAAATACCCACAATCCACTTCTTTTTCTTAATAAAATAATTATAAAAAGGTATTTCTTTTTGAATTATTTTCACATGCATTCTCTTTTTTTTCACATGCCCACACCCATGTATCTTCGCATGTCCTGTATCGGACAAGCTTGAATTTGGACTTGAGCTTCATCTCCATGTATTGAAAGGTCGTCACTAGTTGGTTTGCAATTAAGTCTTCATAATTAATTATTTTTTAAAAAAATTATAAAAAATAGCAAATACAAAATAAAAAAGATTAAATAGCATAGATTTTAAGTATTTTTATATCATATTTAATATATTCATTAGCTTCATACTTGGCAATGATGCCATCGGAATTGGCTAGAATGAGACTTGCACTGCTTCCTTTAGAGTTTGATGCTCCATCGATGTGAAGGATCCACTAGTTGTCTTGTGCGGCAATCTCTGGTTTCTGAACTTCTACCGCAGGTTGTCTATCAGGCACCGTATACTCGACTAAGAAGTTGGCAAGTGTCTATACCTTTATCACCATTCAGGGATGGAACTTGATATCAAACTCTCCTAGAGCAATTACCTATTTGGCCAATTGACCCAAGGTGTTAGGCCTTCTGAGGATAGTCTTTAGAGGCTGATCGATTAAGACCAAGATTGAGTGAGCCTGGAATGATGGGTGAAGGTGTTTGTTGGTGATGACGAGAGCATAGATAATCTTCTCGATTCTAGTATATCTTGTTTCAGCATCCTTCAAGACTTTACTGGTGTAATAAATAGGCTTTTGAACACCGACCTCTTCTCAGACCAGAACCGAGCTTATTGCTCGGGGGTTCACTGATAAGTAAAGATAGAGCTTCTCACCTTCTATGGGCTTAGATAGAAGTGGTGACGACCCTAGGTAAGCCTTGAGGTCTTCAAAGGCTAATCGGCATTATGTCGACTACTTGAAATTCTTAGCTTGCCGATCGCCTTGAAGAATGGTAGGCACTTCTCAGCCGATCTGGATATGAATCGACTAAGGATGGCCACTCTTCCAGTTAAGCTTTGTGCCTTCTTTTTCTTATGGGATGCTTCATTTCTACAAGTGGTCGGATTTTCTCCGAGTTCACCTTGATCCCATGTTGGGTGACCATGAATTCTAGGAATTTTTCTGAATTCACTCCAGAAACATACTTGTTTGGATTTAACTTCATTCGATAACATCTAAGCTCATTAAAAGTTTCATCTAGATCGGTGATATGTTGGGATGCTTCAAGGCTTTTGACTAATATATCATCCGTATAGATCTCAATGTTTTGACCAATCTAATTTTTAAAAAACTTATTCACAAGATGTTGGAATGTTGCACCCGCATTCTTTAGCTCAAATGGCATTATTTTATAACAATATAGCCCTCTCTCTATTACAAAGGCTATCTTTTCCTCGTCTTCGGGTGCCATCCAGATTTGGTTATACCCGAAGAACACATCCATGAAGCTTAACAGCTTATTTCTCGAAGTAAAAATTGATCGATTCTTGATCGAGGATACCCGTTCTTTGGACAGGCATTGTTAAGATCGGTATAATCAATACAAATCTTCCATTTGCCATCAGCTTTTTTTACCATGACCACACAGACAATCCATTCAGGGTAGTACACCTCCTTAATGAATCCCATCTGAAGGAGCTTATCAACTTCATCTGCTGTTATCTTTTGTCTTTCTGGGGCAAAGCTCCTCTTCTTTTGACAGATAGGGCGACAACAAGGATCCACATTTAATTTATGAGTGATAACTTCAGGAGGGATATGTAGCATATTGGAGGCTGACCAAGCAAAGATGTTGGTGTTTGCACAAAGAAATGCAACAAGCCTATCCCTGATGTCTTTGGGAAACTGACTTTCAATCTTCACTTTCTAGTTTGAATTGTCCCCGAGTTCAATTTTAGTGAGCTCTTCCACCGACTCAGTTTGGCATTGATCTTCACCTTCTCGTGTCCATTCCCTTGATAGGCAAAGTTTCCTTGGGCTTGTTACCTGAGACCATTGCCATGAAACAATGTCTGGCCATCAACTAATCTCCTTGCATCTCCCCGACACCATTTTTGGCCTGGAAAGAGACGAGTAGATGATAAGTGGAGATAATGGCTTTCAAGGTGTTAAGTCTGGATTGCACCAAGATCACACTATATGCCGAGGGTACTTGAATGATATGAAATTTCAAGGGGACGGTCATTTGCTAAGGAGCACTTTTTGCTATTATAGGTGGTTCAATTTCACCTTCAATAGACATAGATTCTCCAGAGAATCCAACCAGCAGTGTACTCATCGGCTTAAGTCGATCTCTAAGCAACTTTATTCTTCAGAAAACATCATAGAATAATATGTCGGCTAAGCTTTCATTATCCACCAAGATCCTCTTTACATCATTATTTGCTATTATCATAAAAACAATAATAGCATCATTATGTAGAGTTTAAACTCCACCTACATTAGACTCAAAAAAAGAAATTACATTATTTGGAGAGCTTGTCGCTTCTCCGATCCTTTGCCTCTTCAATGTTGATGTACCCGTATGCTCTCCTCCATTGTCTGCCCCCAACCACCTATGAATCTTGAGACCATGTTGATGACACCAACAATCAGGAGGTTCCCTTGGTCTCCCACCAGATTAGCACTAGTGCGATGAGACAGTTCTGCTACTTCCTTGCCTTTGTTCCTGACATATTTTTTGAGGTAGTCCTAGTGGATTAGTCCCTCAATCTCCTCCTTCAGTTGGCGACACTCCTCCATGTCGTGCTCGTGGTCTTGATGGAACTGGCAATACTTTGTCTGATCCTTCTTCTACGGTTGGGAGGTCATTAGTTTCGATCGATGCGGGTAGTCTTTACCCTCGATCTTCATCAAAATCTAAGAGCAAGGAGTAGAGAGTAGAGTGTAATGGTCAAAGCGATGAGGAGGACTTTTAGTCCTCAACTATTTCAGGGGTTTCCATTTTTCCTATTCTTTTTTAGTCCGTGATCTTCTTCTTGGGTTCTCTTCTTCTTGCCGTTCTTTTCTTCTTCTTCGTCCCACTAGATAGCCTCTATCTCCTTAGCCTACGCATATTTTCACGCTCTAGCTAGGAGGTTGTTGTAGTCCTTAGAAAAATTTTTGTTGAGGAAGAAGGCCAGGCACTTGTCCTTGAGTCCTCATTTCATCGCCAACATGATGACAGACTTATTGAAGTCATAGACTTCTAACATGACTACGTTAAAACACGCCACATACTCTCTCAGAGATTCTCCTTTTCTCTAACAAATAGAGAAGAGGCTGTCAATAGTCTTTGATTGAGGTTGTTGGCTACTGAAGTGAGTGAAGAACTGATCTCCCAACTACTTGAAGCTACGAATAGATCCTTTGGGGAGGTTGGAGAACCATATCCTTACCATTTTTCTAAGCAGAGCTGGGAAAGCAAGGCAAAGGAGGGTGTTGGAAGCCCCCTACAACACCATTAGATCCTGTAGCCCTTTAGGTGATCAATGGGATTGGTAAAACCATCATATGGCTTGATCGTCGGCATCTTGAACTACTTTTGGACCAGTTCACTCAGAATCTCTTGGGAGAAGGGTAGCTGTCGGTTGAGGTTGAGATCATCATCACACTGCCCAGCTGCAAGCTGGCATTTGCCGATCTGGTGTTCCAACTCGCTGACCTTCCTTTCAAGGTCTTCTTCATGCCGTGAAGGTCATCTACATGGAGAGAGGTGTGAGGTGGAGCCCTCCCTGGAGAACTCTGATGATTTGCTATTCTACTCACCCCTTTTAGGGTTTTGAGCTTGACGAAGCATGCAGTGTGGAGTTTGCTCTACTAATCACGATCATCGATGAGGGGCTTAAGCCAGGTGAGGATGCTAGCCACCCTCTTTATGCCCGCTTCACAGGTCTAGCAGCTATGTTGAGACACCGCCACTGGAGAGGCTTGAGTTCAGATCATGCTTTGTTGCAGTTGTTGAACAGCGATTGTGAGAGCTTGGATCTGCACCTCTAGAGCCATGATAGGATCTAGATCAACCATGATGAATGGTTGAGGGTATTGTTCGTTGGTCGATAGTACATTAAAAGTGCTTTGGAGTGAGGACTAATGGCATGATGTAGAGAATCAATACTAGGATTGTGTCCTCACCATCTTCCTTTAGAAAAACTAGGTAGATACCCTTTTTCTTGCATCAAATCTATTGCTACTTCTCTTCAACGTAGATCATGAACCACCTACATCAGTGACAAGCTAGAGCAGAAGGCAGTGATGTTGTCTCCTGATGACCTACAAGGAAAGCCTTTGGTACTAGAGGAGAAGGAGGGGGGTTCTCTGGCGAAAGGCTCTCTAGTGATAAAGTCAGTGATGATCGAAGAGGGAGAACATATAGAAGGAGATGGGAGAATCAAATATAGAAAGATCGAAAGATTTATTTCTATGTTACCTTTTCTCCTTTTATAGAGAGGGGCATACTAGAATTGTCAGGTTATTAGCAATCGAAGTCGTGGGATGTCAGGGATGGTTGTGATGCTAGCCTCCACTGAGTGGAGAATATTGTTACCATAACAAATTATCATATTAGTAGAATCCACATGAACTGGGAGCTTCTCGCACCTTCTATGTAATAAAATGAATGGCGTAGAAACTGGATGGATTGGGAAGTCATCGATCAAGCAACGATGAGGATGGTTTCATCCACTTGCCAACTCCAATGTAGTTGGTGGAAATCCAAAATGGGAGGTCTCTTCATGAGAGGTGGGCATTTGCTGACTGGTGATATCAACATCACCTGAGTTCCTACTAAAGAGGATGGTTCCTGATCGATGATTGGGGGTCGAAATGTAGCTAAAATTGAAGCACTCCTATGGAAGCTAGTTTTCAGCTGCCACAAGGATCTTATTGGCAACTAAGTTGGGGCTAGAAAGCACGACAATACACTAAAGACTCAAGATCGACAAAACACCAATGTCGCTAATAAAAAATAATATGCCAGCTAACATGTCCTTCATGGCATCCACATTATCCAAGATCGAATAGAAAATCAGGTCGATGGAGTACCGTCCAACAATATATATATATATATATATATATATATATATATATATATATATATGTTTTAGTTTTTATTTTTATTTTTAGAGATTATACATCATGTCTTCTAAAGGTCGGAGCCATTCTAACCAAGAATAGAGCTCTCGAGGAGAGAGCAATTATGCAGCTAGCTTATATGGTTTCATACCTCTCACATTGAGTAGTAAACCTAATACTTTAAATATTCTCATTTATGTTATTTTATTCCTTGCTAACTAATATAACATTCTTTATATTAGATATTTTACACTTAGGTTTAGATGATAGGGGGTCACCAGGGATCCCACAGTCACATACAATAGCGATCGGCTTCCAGACATAGAGTTGTGGTCGAGGATCTACCCGACTTGCGGCACCTACAACTCGATCGAAGGATAGATAGCTCATCCATATTTAGAGCTATTCGTAAGTACTATAACTTCAATTAATATATTTTGAATTTAGCCATTATAAAGTTAATATTTATTTTTTAAAATTAATTTTGTAGCATGTTTAGAGAGTCTACAGTATCTTGTGTGGTTATCGACATCATCTGATGCTTGATGCTCGGACCAATGAACGAGTTCTTCAGCTAGCCATCTGGAGCTCGTGATGCAGCCTGGGAGATATTTTTGGTAAGTCAAAACTAGTTTAATTTTTAAATTCATAATTAGTTGGTATTTTAATTACATATTAATACACACTTGCTTCTATCTTATAGGAGTACTACCAGTTTAAGACTCCCCAGGATGAGGAGACTGACCATCAAACCTTGGAGGAGGTGGCCATCTAGAGGCTTCAAGATGGCCTCTACAGCCTCAGGTAGTCCACCATCCAGCACTGTGATTCTCAATCACCATCAGTCTAGAGATTCTTCATGGATCACTAGATGCAAGCAGATATATGGCAGGCCTTCTACGACTAATGGAGTAGTAAGAAGTACTCCGATAGGCAATAAAAGGCCCGACAAAATCAAACCATCCAGTAGGATCTGATTAGGTACACGGGTGGCTCGGTCAACACATATGTTATGGCCGACTGACTTGTAAGAAATCAATACCAAAACTTTTTACTAGAACTATAAAAACTCTTATATACATATTTTTATTAATTTAATTTTATTATTCACTTATTGTAAACATGGCAGTTAGGTTGTCTATTAGACTAGCTATAGTTGTGAAAAGCTACACACCAGTCTAGGAGAACTGGTGACTATTTTGATTTTATGTTGTGATAGATCATGGTAAGAACTTTAAACTTTATTTACTAATTAAGTTGTTATAGGATATGATTTTTATATTAAAATTAATATATTTTTAAACTATACAGATGCATTATGTGACATACTTTGCTGAGAGGTATGGTGATGACCCATCTTTTCAGTCACCCCTTGACCTTAAGGGATGGCTCAGCACCACCGAAGGGATGAGTAGGAGCTAGATCATAGGATTCGGCTATAACTTCGACCCTCCACCATCTCGATATCTTTTAGTATCCTCACAGGCCTGGATATTCCGATCTGGAGTGATGCGCACATGGAAGAGGTTGTGTAGAGGCTTCTAAGCTAGCAACTTCAAAGCCTTCTGATGCCAACCGTGATATGATTGTGGAGCTTCTTTGGGATCCATAGCTGTGCAACTAGCTAGGCTCATCATCCCAGCCATCACATCAAGTAATTATATTATTAAATTTTTTTAATTATTTTAAATTTTTATATTTAGAAGCTTCATATAAGAGTCCAAAAAGAGGATCTAAGAGCAAAAAATTTAATCTAACCATCCAATCGATGGACCGGGGGTGTCTATAGCTCCGTATCATCAAATGAAATATTTAAAAATAATCTATTCAAGAATCGAAGAAGTGTATCAAAAGATACACCTCAATATCAAAACTTATTAATATTATTTTATTTTTTTCATTACAGGATGTGGGGATATTCGGCTCTCATCCACCAACTGCAAGAGAGGAGAAGGAGGAGGCAAATGATTGTGAGCTCAAAAGTGGCACTTCCAAGTCTTGAAAATATGAGAAGACAAGTGATGGAAAGACGGAAGCGAGCCGAAAGAAGAATCAATCTCAATAGTAAAGTTTAGAAACTGAGTCGGCTCACTCTAAGACCGAGCTGGCTCAATTGAAAACTCGGTCAGCTTAGTCTAGAACTGGGTTAGCTAAGTCTCAGAGAAAAATTCAAATAGAAAGCAATATTTTTGAGCTATTGACATGGTACATAATTGGGTCGGCTCAGTCCTCAGTTTGGGACTGAGCCGATCCAGTCGTAGGTTAATTGGCTCAGTTTGAAACTGAGTCGACTTAGTTTTTGTGGGTTATTATTTTATGTACGTGGATTGTTTGGATTTAGAGAGTTTTTCTATGAGCTTGATCCTTTATAAAGTATATATACTGAAAATAGGTTAAGATTGTAAGAGTGCTGAAATATACTAAATAAAAGCTTTTTTCTTCTAGAAATTTTTTCTTCTCTTCTTCTCTATTCCTTGATTTATTTGATCGTGCTTTCGTAGAAATCTCTAAGAAGTACTTGCTTATTGCTTGACTAATCACCAGTGGCCATGTCGATCTATGTGGAAAGAGCGCATATTTCCAACATTTGGTATCAGAGTTGTGTTGTATGGACGGAAGAAAGACACCTAGGGTTTACTACATCCAGGATCTGTTGCATCATATTTTATCCTAAAAACTTATAGTTTATTTCGTGATTGCCTCTAGATTAAGGTGGAGATTGTTTACATGGAGGAATGGTGATACAGAAGTTTAGAAAGAGGATCTAGGGCTAGTTGGATTTTCTATGAAGGATAGTTTTACTGGTGTGTGATCGTGAAGGGTGTTAGGGATCTGTTCTTGACTTGTTTAAAATCATGGGATCAAGTGGATTCAATGTGGATTTTAAGAAGTTCGACGGTAAGAAAAACTTTATCCTATGGCAGCAAAGAGTAAAGGACTTGTTGGTTCAGCAAAGGATCTACAAGATTTTGAAAAAAGAAAGACCAAAAAAGATCAGTGCTGAGGATTGGAAAGAGTTGGAGGAAATTACTTTTAACACAATTTGGATGTGCTTGGCTGATCAGGTTTTGCCTGAGGTTTGCACATAGACTATGGCAAAGGAGCTCTAGGAGAGACTGGAGAACACATACATGGGGAAGAACATGATGAACAAGCTATGATTGAAGAAACAGCTATATAGTCTGAGGATGCCCGAAGGTGGAGATCTTGTTGCACATATCTAAAGGTTTAATCAGGTGTGTTCTGAGGTGATGAGTTTGGATGTGAAGATCGATAAGGAGGATCGGGCATTGCTGCTATTATGTTCTCTCTCAAGTTCGTATGATGGTCTCATAACAACTTTAGTTTATATGAAGGGGATCCTAAACTATGCAGAGGTTGTTGGTGTGCTCAGATCAAATGAGCAAAGGGAGAAGAGCTGCAAAGGAGACCCTAAGTCTAAGATCTTGGCTGTGAACGAAAGATAGGAAAGATCAAAGGAGAAGATAAGAGAAAAATTCAAGGGTAGGTCAAAGTCTCATGATCAGAGAAAGATGACATTAAAATGTTATAAATGTCATCAGCCTAGACACCTAAGGAGAGATTGTTCCCTTTTGAGATCAAAAAAAAGAAAGGCAAGCAAGGGAGATAATACAGCTTCTGTGAGTAGTGGAGAAGACCTGCTAGTTGTATCAGATGGATCCAAAGAGTGTGATACTATGTGGATATTAGATTCAGCATGCTCGCATCACTATACTTCTTATCAGGAGTGATTTGCCATCTACCAGAAGGCTGAGGGTAAAAGTGTCAGCCTTGGAGATGATCACCAATGCAAAGTAGCTGAAATTGACTCTATTAGGGTGAGGATGTATGATGGGATCATTCGTATATTATCAAATGTCAGGCATGTACCAGAGTTAAAAAAGAATTTGATTTCTTTGGGCTACTTGGAGGAGCAAGGTTATGCTTTTAGTAGCCAGACTGAGAGTGGATGTCTGAAAATTTTTAAGAAAGCTTTGGTGGTGATGAGAGGTAGAAGACTGAGCAACAATCTTTATAGAGTCGAAGGCTCAGTGGTAAATGATAGTGCAGAGGTGCTAGCAGTAGCACAGAAGGAGCAGATTTTATATTGGTTGTGGCACTATCGGATGGGTCATATGAGTGACCGTGGGCTCACAGAACTAAGCAGAAGAGGTATGATCCCAGCCCTAAAAAAAGAGAGCACAGATCCTTATGAGCCATGTATCTTTGGCAAATAACATATAATGAAATTTATCAGAAGTACCAAGCACAGCGAGAAAGTACTGGATTTAGTGCACTCGAATGTATGGGGACCAGCTCCTGTATTAGCTAGAGGTGGGATAAAATACTTTGTTACTTTTATTGATGATTTCTCAAGGAAGATATGGATTTATCTGATCAGAGAAAAATCAGAGGTGTTTGCCTAATTCAGAGCCTGGAGAGCTGAAGTAGAGAAAGAGTTAGGAAGACAGGTAAAGTGTCTGAGGTCGGACAATAGAGGAAAGTATACTAGCCTGGAGTTCAGGAGGTACTGTGAGAAAAATGACATCAAACATCATTACATGGTGAGGATGACTCTCTAGCAGAATGGTGTCATAGAGAGGATAAACCGAACACTGACCGAGAAGGCATGGAGTTTGAGGCTACAGACATCACTTCCAAAGTTTTTTTGGGATGATGCTCTAACTTTTTCTTATTTTTTTGTGAATAGGTCCCCTCATTATAAGCTGAATGGAGGCATTCCAGAAGAGATCTGGAGTGGAAAGAAGGTGGAGCTTAGCCACCTGAAAGTCTTTGGTTGCACAGCCTATGCACATGTGGAGGCAATCGAGAGGAGCAAATTGGATCCAAAATCTTAAAAGATGACATTCATAGGATATCCACAAGAAGTCAAGGGATATCTGCTGTGGGACTCTCAGGCATAAAAGTCAGTGATCAACAAGGACATTATCTTTGATGAGAAGAGCATCTTAAGGAGATCTGAGATAGATGGAACTGGAGAAATAAAGATGAACAATAGTGGCCAATCCGAGAATGATGGCATGCAGATTACATCCACTTACAGGAGTGTTCCTATTGAGATGTAGCTGGACAGAAAAGTATTATCTTAGGTTGAAAATAAGCATGAAGGTTCAGCAGTTCAGACATATGCGCAGGAGCAGCCACAGACATCAAGCAGAGATGTGCTAGTGAGAGTGGCTTTGCACAAGCCCCAGCATACTATTAGGAGATTGATCAGATATGGCATTGATGAGGTTATGTCCTATGCACTCATCACTGCTAATGGAGATCTAGAGAATTATGCAGAGATCATGGAGAGTGAGGATCATGATTCATGAATATAGACCATGATGGAGGAGATGAAATCACTTGAGAAGAATCAGACATGGCAGCTGATGGATCTTCTAGAGGGTGCTCGATCTATTGGCTCAAAGTGGGTGTTCACAAAGAAAGAAACACCATCGGAATAAGATGGAGTCAAATTCAAAGCAAGACTGGTAGCAAAGGGATACCCACAAAGAAAAGGAATTGATTATACAGAAATTTTCTCTCCTATGGTGCATCATACATCCATTCGAGTTTTACTGTCACTGGTGGCACAACATAACATGAAATTGAAATAGATGGACGTGAAGATGGCCTTCCTTCATGAAACTTTGGAGGAAAAAATCTACATGAAGCAGCCAGATAGTTTCATGGAGATGGGATAGGAAGAAAAGATGTGTTTACTTAGGAAGTCTTTGTATGGCTTGAAATAATCCCCTCGTCAGTGGTATCGAAGGTTTGATAGCTTTGTCTTGAGCTTGGGTTTCAGCAAATGTGAACATGATTGTTGTGTCTACACCAAGGATGTAGATGAGGAGGATGCCCTATACCTATTATTGTATATAGATGATATGCTCATAGCTAGTAAAAGCATGGATGCTATGAAAAGGTTGAAAAGGACATTATCA
This sequence comes from Cocos nucifera, assembly GCA_006176705.1. Lineage (NCBI taxonomy): Eukaryota > Viridiplantae > Streptophyta > Magnoliopsida > Arecales > Arecaceae > Cocos > Cocos nucifera. The sequence goes on from QRFJ01000076.1 coordinate 1,438,733, forward strand.
TCTGAATTTGAGATGAAAGATTTGGGTCCAGCTGAGAAAATTTTTGGAATGGAGATTTGTAGAGATAGGTGCAAAGGAATGCTCTATTTGTCATAAGAAAAGTATGTTCAGAAGGTTCTGAAGAGGTTTGGGATGGAGAAAGCCAAATCTACAGAGATGCCATTGCTGGGCCATATATCTCTCTCCAAGTTATAGTACCCCTAGTCAAAAGAGGAGAGAGAGTATATGGAATGAATCCCTTATGCAAATACTATAGGCAGTGTGATGTACACTATGATGTGTTGTAGATTAGATATAGCACATGCTGTGAGCACGGTTAGTAGATACATGGCTAACCCTGGGAAGGAACACTGAAAAGTATTGAAATGGATATTAAGATATCTGCATGGAACAAGAGATTATGGTTTGGTGTTTGGTGGGCAGCTGAAAGGATTTGGAGAATAATCTATGAAGATATGTGAAGATTCAGATCCTCTAGAAAGATTTATTGGTGCAAATTATGCTGGTTATCTTGATACAAGGAGGTCTACTACTGGATACCTTTTCTGCATATATGGTGGATCGATATCTTGGAGATCAGTCCTTCAGCCAATCATAGCCTTGTCTACCACAGAGGCCGAGTATATTGGGATAATGGAGGCTACAAAGGAAGCTCTTTGGCTTAGGAGGCTGATTGAATGAGTTGGGGGTGAGCAGAAGCAAGGTTACACAATTCAGTGAATAGTCAGAGTACAAACTTTGTTGTTGGCATAGAATCCCAGTCTATCATGCATGCACAAGCAATATAGATGTGAGGTACCAACAGGATCAGAGAGCTAGTGGAGGAAGGTAAAGTGAAATCGATGAGATCCACCAAGGAGAACATCTGTAGCACTCACGGAGACTCTGCAGAATAATTTCAAAGTATATGTGGCACGGTGGGTCTGCTAGAAAGAGATGAGTTCCACAGACTTAGAAGCACAAAGGTGGAGAATAGCTCAAAAGTGGCACTACCAGTTTTGAAAATATGAGAGATAGGTCATGAAAAGATGAAAGCGAGCTGGAAGAAGAATCAATCTCAATATAGAAGTTTAGAAACTAGGCGCCAGCTCACTCTGAGACTCGAGCTGGCTTAGTTAGGAACTGGGTTGGCTCACATCCGAAAACTGATCGGCTAAGTCTCAGAAAAAAATTCAGATAGAAAGCAGTATTTTTGGGCTATCTAGGCGCATGGTCACA